>CM037644.1:367267-441467 GCA_015227895.2 Colaptes auratus
CCCTTCTATATGAATCAAATATTTAGCTATGCCCTCTTTGACACTTTCATCTAGTAACCTGTGGAATGTGATCTTCTGACCTTAACAGGTCAAGCATGTCTAAATCAGCTGCCCTTTGAGCTGTAATACAGACTACAGAAATTTTTATACATTTGTATTGCAGGCATAGGAAAACCTTCCAGCAGCCAGCTACAGCATGTGGTGCTACAAAGCCACACAGCAGTCTAAAAGTCACTCAAGCATGCTTCAGGAAAGAGCAACACTCAACTCTTCATGTTATGGCAATCTGGTGTCATGGTGTCATGATAAATAGGTAGAATGAGCAAACCATGTTATCAGTAACCAGCTACCACAGTCTGTCATGCCAAACAACACCACAATTAGGAAGTGCCAACACCAATGCAGTCCTAGGAGCCACTATAAAACTCATCTGCCCAGCATCCTTTTGCCTATACTCCCTCCAGGACAAACAGTGCTGAGTCCAAAACATCTCCAGGTTCAGAAACTTAGGAGAAAACCAAAAGCTTAGGGGAAAACCAGGTGCTCCTCTCCCACCTCCTGGAAATCATACTTTCCTCAAGGAAGTGGTAGAGCAGAAACAACATCATCTCGTGTTGTGTTTGTGGCTCCCAGGACAGGGGTTATGTTTGGAAGTAAGTGTCCTGGAGAAAAAGAGAGAGTAACCAAGTGTCCAGATGAAACCTGCAACTCCAACTATGGGGTCAGCTCATGACCCTCCTCTAGGGCAAGCAGCCACTGAGGTAAACCCTGGTGAAAGTCTGACCAAGATTTAACAGGGGCATGGTCCTGATGGTAGAGTAGTTTCTATATATCAGTCCTGAAAAAAACAATGTGATGTGACCCATCACAAGCAGCACAAGAGTGTAGGGCCAAGCTCAAAAGATAGTTTTGTTTTCCCACCCTGACTTGGTTAGAATGGGTCAGCCTGCAGAAAAAGTCACGGCAGCAGCAAAAAGTGAAAACAGCAGCTAAAACCATTGTCCATGTCCCTCTGCCCCCAGAAGGATCCTGGTCAGTCACCTGCCCCAGGCCCCTTGCAAAGTGCCCCACTGGCTATTGCACCTCAGCAAGAGACTTAGGTGCCCTCAGTTCTCCAGGAGTCCATCAGCTCAGAGAGCACGGACTTGCACTCCTCTTTCCAGGCAGGAACAGGACACCTTTTCCATTTTCTTTTCCCAGACATCACTCCAGCGAAGAGGATGGGGAAAAAAAAGAAAGAGGAACAGGAACACAAACAAACCAACATGTAGTGTTTTCTGTATCATCTACAGGAAAAAGTACTCAGGGGATAAGGAGTGGTATCAAGGCCAGGATCACCACATGAACAGCGAGATCCTTCTGCTGGGAGATGCTGTGTATTCAAACAGGGAACAATATACTTCTCCCTGCAAAGACAAGTTCTGCTTCCAGCTCTCCACAAAATCCATAGGCCCTCCCTTGCACAAAAGGCTGGCACCGATGAAACCCGGGCCTAGAGAAACTGGTACAGAGCTGGGGGAGAAGGAAAGTTTGCAATTCACAGTGGTTTAATCACTTGTAAAACGCAAATATTCAGCACTTGGCCACTACAGAAAGGGGTATGCTACAAAACACGTCTCCCCACACAGACACTGGGCCTCCATCCAGTTATTAGTGCACTGTCCCTTGTGTTTTCAGGCTTACTTAAAACCAAAAATCGCAAAAACAAAGAAAACATACCTCACATCACTCTGCTTAGTGCCAAGCAGGTTCCTAGCCACGTCAATCATCTACTATGGGTTTGTTAATGATGGGTTCAACCCTTTTAACCTTGTGACACAGTAGTAAAGCACTTAACATAAAGCAAATTCCAGGGTGAAACAAGAAATCTCAGGGGAATGTGAGAGCCCTGCTTTCAAAGTGTGCATACAGGAAAACACATACATGCTTCTCTGTGGAGCATGACAAGCAAAGACAACTCTGCACATGGATTACAGCACAACGACTGCAATTATTTTCAGAAAGAGCACCATGAGAAACGTGGCTGCTTTCAAAAACACAGCCTGACACAAGCCCACTTCAGCCAATTCCACAGAATTTACTTTGTCCCAGCACACACATCATGATTATTTTTTGTATTTACAGCCAGTGATTAAATGGGTGGACAAGTGTGTTACATTATATTTTTTTAATTAAGAGTAATACTTATAGGAGAGAGAATGTGATGGGCAGAAGCTGACAGAGAAGAGAACCAGGCTAACTCCTAGGTGTTATGCTGCAAGAAGGAATGTGAGTCCCCTGAGCCACGCGCTGTGAGCAATGAGTCTCTTACCTACTGATCTGCTGAAGACAAAAGGGTTTTCTTCTTTCAGAAATGGACACCTGTAGCTCGTTGGGTCAGTCACACAAAGCTTCCCTGCTGCCAAAGGTATTTTTTCTCCCTTTTGGTTTTGTTGTTGTTTGGGTTTCTTTACCCCAGAGAGTAAAGGGCAGAACAGTGAGATCAGCAGGGGCAAAGGGTGGAATTCGAGACTCAACAGGCGAACTGCAGAGCTCTCTCCAAAAGATGTTGTACTCAAGGCGCTTTCATTTGCAAATCCTTCATCCTCAGTGTCAATAAAACGGAGGGAGGGGTGGTAAACTTTTTTTTAATCTGCAGAAATATACCGGACTCCAAGAAATGGGAAGGCGATATTAAGTGGATTTATGGGTCGACTTTTCTTTATAAAAATAAATATACTTTCAGACGGGAATGAAGACAAACAAGGTAAAATCCAAAACAGCTAGAGGAGGACCTGCCCGCAGCCTTGGCAGGAGGATAGCGGTATCTCAAGAGCGGCAGATAAACACAAAACGCGGAAATCTGCGTCCCGTGGGAGACGGCCCGGCGCAGGCTCCGCTGTCATGTGGCAGCAGCCGCGGCCCCGGCAGGGCAGCCGGGCCCACAGCATTGCGGACAGGGGAGCGTGGGCTGAGCTGGGCTGGGCTACTCACGCGCGCTCCTTCTCCGCGGTTACCTGTGCGCAGCGGGGCCGGGCGGCATACCGCTACCGCGGCGAGCAGCTCACACCGGCGGAGCAGGCCACCGGAAGCTCCCTCCCTCCACCGCCTCCTTCCGCCGGGCTCTGCAGCGCGGCCGCCCCGCGAGACGCTGCTCGGCCGGGGCGGCAGGAAGCGCCCCACGGACCCGCCCTGGAGACGTGGTCCCCCCCCCGTCACCGGCACCGCCCTCGCCCCGCCCTCTTTCCACCGGGGCTGTAAGCTGTGGGAGGTCACTGCTCGCTGCCCCTGCCCTGCGCGGCAGCGGAGCTCGGCGGGAGCGCATCCCAGTGGGATGCGGCAGCAGCACCGGGGCTCCGCGCCGTGATACCTATTAAGCCCCGCTGCCCCGCGGGAGCCCGCAACTGGGCACGGAGGGGCTGGGAGAGGTTCTAGGGGCAGTCACTGGCCAATTGTGGAAGCGTCTCCCAGGAGTTAGCCCAAGGGTTCCAAAGCATTCCACTAAGCCAGAGGAGTGAAAAGGGTTTATCCCGAAGTACACCAGCAAGGATCGACTCACCCGCCTTTTTGCTGGCCAAATGCTGAAAAATAATTGGAAGCATAGCAAAGAACTGACCATGACTTAAGTGCAGAGAAGCAGATAGTAAAGGAGTTTCTGTATATGATGTTCTGCTTGAAACTACACACATACATCATGTAGTTCTTCAGGCTCAATCTATCCTTAGCTAAACATTCACTGACCTCCCTCTGGTACTGCCACAGCAGCGGATTGAATGGTTGGTGTGGAAAGGGGATGGAAGAGACTTCATTTTCCCCAAATGCAACCATGACGTGCTGTGTTTCATCATTTACCCATGACAGAAGATGGCAGCACATTCATAGAATCAGGGAAACATGTAATCATTAAAATTGCTTCAGTCAGGAAAAAAACCTCTAAGATAAAGTTCAACCATCAAAGCAACACCACTATGCCTGTTAAACCATGTTTACAGATCTCCTTGAACACCTCCAGGGATGGGACTCCATCACCTCCCTGGGTAGCCTGTTCCAATGCCCAACCACTCTTTCAGTAAATAATTTTTCTAATATCCAGTCTAAACTTCTCCTGGCACAACTTCAGGCCATTTCCTCTTGCCCTATCCCTACTTACTTTGGAACAGAATCTCATACTCGAAATTGTTGCAGTTGGAAAAGACCTTTAAAATCATGGAGTCCAAACATTGAACTCTTCGCAGTGGTTCTGTTGAAGGCTTTAGTGTCTGGAATCATGCTGTAGAATTTCAGCTTAAAAGCTGTTGGTTTTAAACATGTAATGTTGAAGTTCATTTGAACACCAGCTCTGTGTGTGTCTTCTCCAGCCAGTAAAAGGATCCCAAAATGCTGTGGTAAAAGAAAATACCTGTTTGGAAGATTTAACAGCACTTAGTAATGACACCATCATATCTGTCCAGTACCAACCTCTGCCAGAGGAGGCAAACCTCTTGCTCTGAAAACTGGGGGAGCAACTTTAACTTCCCCAGCTGCTGCTTGTAATCAGGGCAAAGCCCCAGTCTAAACAAGAGATAACAAACTGGTCCTTCAATGGGGACAAATTTGTGTATAAACAATGGTACTTTGCTCACAATCCACATCCTCCTCTGGACTTGCATACTAAACACTCAAAGTTCCTCCTGTGAGCTCACTCCTGTCCACAAACTCAGAAGCACATCTTCCAGCGACAGCTTCTGCCTGCTGCTTCACTAATTCGGAAATTTCAAGAAAGAGCAAAACAAATGAGAGAAGCTCTCTGGTGTGCCACTAAGGCCCCACCATGCAAATATTAAGTCCATTACATAGTTCCAGTGTTGGTAAGGCTTGGCATAAGATGACACCCATTTCCAGAAGTACTCAATGTGTAAAAACTGGCCCCCATGTCAAATTTTTGCTCTGTGAAACTTGGCCTACCGGTGGAGTTAGCTGAAGCTCTGTGTGAGAAGAGTTAATACGATTCAGCCATCTACCTTTTAACTGTTCTAATAAGTAACAAATCCCTTCTAACATTCCTAACTCTTAATATGGAAAAAAGGTCTGGGGAAAAAAAAAAAAATCAGGTAATCAAGATTCAAAGAAACCCAACGGCAGCACTACAACATTGATTCCCCCTTGTAACTGTGTCATTCTTTCATTGGAACACCTCAGTGGAACAAATGTAGAAACACATGTAAACAGTTCAGTAAAAACATAACCTTATAGTCTACAAATGCCGGAAGAAGACAGACAAGGCAGAACAAGCTCATGAGACACATATTTACTGGATACGAGGGGCAGAGAGATCGCTGAGTTGAGCTGAAGAGTTATAGACTGCACTTCAATCGCACCTCTTGTCTCCTCCCACAGGCTCCAGGAAAATCGTGGGGAGTGAGGGACAAGGCAGAGTCATCAGGAAAGTGAGAATGCGCTTAATGCAGATGGGAAGAGCAGCTACCCTTGCCCCTAGGCACATTAACCCCAGCTCTTCAGCCCTCTTTATTCCACAGAGGACTGTCACTGCTTGTGTTTAACCCACACAACTGGAGATAATGGCTTTATCAGAACTGGAAAAGAACAAAGACACAAGAAATCGACATTGTCTTCCTTAAAACATTCTCCTGTGCATCCTCTCTTTGCCCAGCTCCCACCAGCCCAGCCTCAGGTCCTCAGGAGCTCCAGCACTCATTCTGAATGTCTGCCAGCAGAGGAAGCAAGCAGTTTCCATACTCACATCACGCCACAATGTGGGAATTCAGGAAAAACACAAGAAAGGCGCCCTAATAACTGTTCCAGCACTGTCAGGCCAATTTATGCAATCATACAAAGGTCACAGGAGATGTGGTAAAATGCACGAAAGAGCAACGCTGAAATGGCAATAGTTCAAAGTGGAAAAATAAATCTTGGGCTGACAAAGTGTTTGGATGACCTGGAATTGCTCCACCTACAATTTCTTAAGAGGTTGTCCTTCACTTCCTAAAATTCCTCCATCTTAAAGTTCCTCCCTCCAGGAATGGCGGTAACTCAGCCGGCCTTGTCTACAGCAGCGGGAGCTCAGGAAGCTGCTATATATCCTTCATGTAGAGAGAGAAATCACCCCTCAGTCCTGCGTCCATTCAGTACAGCTGAGAGGGTGGAAATTCATTTCCGTGGACCTCTGATCTCAGGCCAGTTTAACAGAACTTTCTTCTTGCACATAAAAATAAACATTACCAGTGCTCAGAAGTGCCATTTAGCTCTTGGGACCAGACAGTTTGTCCCATCACCACCAGCACTGGAGGTTTTACTCTGTAAATACGGTGGTGGGTAAAATAATGACCTGCAGTAAACAAGCAGTAATGCAATAGCAAGAAAGGCTAAGAAGAGGAGATGAGGCCAAGTTTACTAGGTGAGGAAGCACAAGGAATGGGTAATTCTGATAAGCATGATGTGTTTATCTTTCTTGCCATAGAAGCCAAACAGTTGGACAGGTATATTTTCATCAAGAAAAAAAAAAAGGTAAATGAACAAATATAGCAGGAGATACAGATCAACATTAATCAGACAGACATGAGATTAAGGCATGAATTATATCTAAAAAAAATTATCATTCACCACATATGGTAAAGACAGCAGCAACACCAAAAATTACTACCATGATACCTGACATGCACAGAAGCACTATAAAAACTCTCCTTTTCAAAACATAAAAGCAGGAATAGTTATGCACTAAGTATTCCTCTGTCCTTCACCAAGTAATCACTGTCTCTCTCTACACTAGTCTATTATTCAACCAATCTATATAATAAAGCTTCAATGATCAAAAAAACTCTGAAAGGGGAGAAGTAATTGTGACAGGGACTTTTGCACAGCCAAGTTCATGTACTATGATTTACACTGTAACGTTGCTCCTGCTCATCTCAGGTATTGTATGCTACTGAGTGTGGAGATGGCACCTCCAGTGGAGTGTAAATCAACTTCAGCAAGGTTCCTTGGGCAAAGAAAGGGCCTGCACAGAAACAGGGGAGCAAAGGAACAGCTTACCATGGTGAAATGCACTACAGAGGTGAGCAGTGATGTGTCACCCAGGAATTGATTGATCAAGTACCACCTGTAAAGAGAATTATTCTAACTGCTGAACCTTGACCCCTTTTTAGGCAGAATTTCGAAGAAAGCTGTGCCACTGGAAGAGTGATGAACACCTGCCAGCTGTGGAAAAACACATTAATGTTTATGTTTTGTTCTAAATGCATTCATGCCCCAGTCCCCTAGATTTAGAGGTAGTTTTGGCAACATAAGAGCAGCAGGATTAGTCTGGACAAAGGGATTTCACAGAATCACAGAAACATTCAAGTTAGAAAAGACCCTCAGGATCACCAAGTCCAACTCATAAACCCTACTCTACAAGGTTCACCCCTAAACCATATCCCAAGCACCACATCCAAACGACCTTTAAACACATCCAAGGTTGGTGACTCAACCATCTCCTTGAGCAGCCCATTCCAATGCTTGACCACTCTTTCCATGAAAAAAAATTTCCTAATGTCCAGTCTAAACCTACCCAGTTACAGCTTGACAGCATTCCCTTTTGTTTTATCACTAATTACCTGGAACAAGAGACGAGCACCAGCCTCTCTGCAACATCCTTTCAGGTAGTTGTACAACACAATACAATAAACCAGGTTGGAAGAGACCTTCAAGATCATCGCCTCCAACCTATCAACCAATCCAACCACCCAAACAACTAGATCATGGCACCAAGCACCCCATCAAGTCTCCTCCTGAACACCTCCAATGATGGTGACTCCACCACCTCCCTGGGCAGACCATTCCAATAGGCAATCACTCTCTCTGTATAGAACTTCTTCCTAACATCCAGTCTAAACCTCCCCTGGCGCAGCTTGAGACTGTGTCCTCTAGGCAGCAATGAGGTCTCCCCTCCCCAGCTCCCTCAGTCACTCCTCATAAGACTAATTCTCCAGGCCCTTCACCAGCTTTGTTGCCCTCCTCTGCACTCACTCCAGCACTCCGCATCTCTATATTTATTGAGGTGCTCAAAACTGAACACAATACTCAAAGTGTGACCTCACCGGAGCTGAGTACAAGGCGACAATCACCTCCCTACTCCTGCTGGCACAGTATTTCTAATACAAGCCAGGATGACATTGGCTTTCACCTGGGCACACTCTTGCTCATATTCAGTTTTTGGCCATTAGAGTTCCCCAGGTCCCTTTCTGCCAGACAGCTTTCCAGCCACACTGCCCCAAACCTGTAGCATTGCTTGGGGTTGTTGTGACTCAAGTGCAGGACCTGGCATTTGGCCTTGTTGAAGCTCATCCCTTTAAAGTCCAATTGATCCGATCTATCCAAGTCCCTCTGCACAGCCTCCCTACCCTGGTGCAGGTCCAACACTCCCACCTAACTTGGTGTCATCTGCAAACTTAGTGGTAACACACTCTATGTCTTCATCAAGGTCATCAATAAAGACATTAAACAAAAGTGGTCCCAATGCTGAGCGCTGAGGAACACCACTTGTGACCAGCTGCCAGCTGGATATAACTCCATTGACCACCACTCTTTGGGCCTGTTCTCCTAGCCAATGCTTCATCCAGCAGAGCGTGTGCTCATCCAAGCCACAAGCAGCCAGTTTGTCCACAAGAATTCTGTGAGAAACAGTGTCAAAGGCTTTTCAGAAGTCTAGGTAGACAATATCCACACCCTTTCCCTCATCCAATAGTTGGGTTATCTTGTTATAGAAGGAGATCGGGTTGGTCAGGCAGGACCTGCCTCTCATAAACACATGCTGACTGGGCCTGATCCCCTGGTTGTTCTCTATATGGTGTGTAATAGTGCTTGAGACGATGAGTTCCATGACCTTCCCTGGACCTGAAGTCAGACTGACAGGTCTCTAGTTTCCCATATCCTCCTTTCTACTCTCCAGTCCATTGGGACCTTCCCAGGTAGCTAGGACTTCAGGTAAATAATGGAAAATGGCTCAGCAAGCACATCTGCCAACTCCCACAGCACTCCTAATTTTCTCCCTCCCTTCACTATATCTTTGTAGTCCTCATGAGAGACCTGTCCCCTCTTCCAAAGGCCATAGACTCTTTTTGTTCTTGAGGTCCTGCCAAAGGTCCCTATTCAGCCAGGCTGGGTGCCTTCCCCACCAACTCATTTTTTGGCACACAGGGACAGCCTGCTCCTGTGCCTTCAAGAGTTCCCTCTTGAAGTATGTCCAGCCTTCCTGGACTTCTATATCCTACAGGATGACCTCCCAAAGGACTTAGTCAATCAGTCTCCTGAACAGGCCAAAGTTTGCCTTTCACAAGTTCAAGGAGGCCGTTACAAGACACTGCTCTTCTCCCAAAGAACCACCTGTAAAGCTTTAACTGATGCCTATCATATGTTAACAACCTTAACATACAAAAGTTGGCCATCTCTCCAGTTTATCAACAGTCTTGCTTTTCAAAATCTGCTGAAATGAATTAAAGGATTCCCTCAGCTTCCAGTAGATTTGGATCAAAGTGAAGTCTGAGAGTAAGGCATGGAGGCCCTGAACTTCAAGAGCCTGTTTGCTCTCAAAGACTAAAGAATGTAAAAAATCACAAGAGAGTAAAATGCACAGCAGGTTCTGCAGCAAAAAATACACTTGATAATACTGATATCTCAATGACCATAAAGATTAAGAGGGGAAAACCACAGTTAATTTGAAATCAGAAAGCCTAACATCCTCAAAGTCTCCAGGACCTAGAACGGTGCAACCGAATTGGTAAATACCATGGGGATGGGGCAGAAGGGCTGCTTCGATTTAAAGCTTTTGCAACTCAGTTTTAATATTGATGTCAGAAGCAGACTCAGAACTGAGAAATGAAAGAAAGCCACCAGAAGTAATCTTTGGCTGCAAGCAACTTCCAACAAATTCCAATGGGAAGGTTAAAAGTATGGTCTCAGTGAAACAAGGAGCACTGAAACAAGATACTAAAGCTCTACAAGTGGACCATCTTCCCCCACAACACAGAAGCTGTACGGAATAGGAAACAGATTATTTTGCACATTAAAGAGAAATGAAAGAAGAAATAATGCTACCTATAAATTGTCAAAATGCACTGGAACAAACCTGCAAACAAGCGGCAATTCTTATTCTTCCCAGCAAATATTTGTGTTCCTAAAAACAATCCTTCTCCTGCAGTAAGCTACCAAAAGAGTGATCATAAGAGACAGCAAGACATCAAGTTACAGATAACTGATTAATATTTCATTTTCACAGAAATGAAAACTAAAAATAGAATTACGGAGCAAGGTCTCATTGGATTTTACAATCAATTTCCAAAGCTGCTGCCACATTCTGGAAGAGCACCAGCACTCTCTGCTGGCGATTTCTGCTCAATCATTAGAATCATAGAATCAACAAGGTTGGAAAAGACCTCAGAGATCATCAAGTCCAATCTGTCACCCAACACCTCCTGACTAACTAAACCATGGCTTCAAGTGCCACATCAAATCCCCTCTTGAACACCTCCAGGGACAGTGTCCCAGCAGCAACATCCCTAAGTATCTGTTTCTTATTGTCCACTATATAAAACTTGAGGGCTTGGAAGAAGCAAACAAAACAAAGCATCCACCACAGCAAACAACATGGCTGGAGATCTCTTGCAACCATCAGCATCCTCCTAAGGTGTAGAGAGCAGCTTCTCCACCACTCGGTTCTTGGCTTTTGCATCTTACTGCTGATGTGGCAGTGGCCCACACGAGCTCCTACACAGCTCAGCATCAGGACAGTGCTGAGCAAGCAGATCCTGATGCCCCCCCATTTATCACATCATCTGTGCAAGTTAGGCGCATTATCTTGAGGGACAATGAGGACTGAAAAAGCACTATATTTTTATATAGAATGCCCTTTTTTAAATGGATTATATTTAAATAGATAGGGATCTAATTAAACAGCGACTCTGGGAGCTACTTGTATTTTGGGAAACAATACAGACATTACTAAGAAGAGTATTTATACTGGGCGACCCTCATTCACTGGAAGACATTTCACTGCCACAAACAAACATCTGATATTTAATTCCTCCCTCTGCAATAAGCTCTTGTGGTGTGCTGGAGTACAAAGGCAAACTGGTGCGAGAAGTTCCCATGATGCCAAATCCCTTGGCTCTACCTTGACTTTCCATCAGTTTTAGAGCAATGCCAAGAAAAGCAGCTCTCCTTAAAGAAGTCCTACTGTAATATCACCATCTTCCCCTATAGCAGTCACAGTGGAAATGCTACTGTGTTTTAATCAAAGTAAACCTGCTCCCAGCCCTGTCTCTGCTGCACCCTTTGTCAGGAAGCTGGAAAAATTTTGACTCCCCCTCCCCAGCATGCACCCAAGCCTTGTCCACAGCCCTCCTGGATTGTTTTTCTGCATCCAAGCCACAGGCTCACAGGAACAAACAGATCAAGAGGAAAAAAAAATCCACAAAACCAAAGCCAAGTACCTAAGTGACAGCTGTCCCACTTTCCAAACTATGCACAGATCAGGCATCAGGAAGAAGGGTTAAAGCCTGGCAAATTGAATCCATGTGCAGCTCATGAAAGTGTGGGAAACAAAAGAGACAATGTGAGTTAAGGACAGAGTATTCATTAGCAAAGGGCTCAAGTTTCTTGGCTTTTGCCGGTCTGCTTCCCAATGGCCATTTTTCAAGGTAGCTTTTTGTTCTTTACTTTTGAACACAGTCCTGGAAAGACTTCATACTCTTCTAGCTAACAAACTACAGTTCAGTACATGTTGAACTGCTTAAAATTATTTGTCTTTTTAATCCTCTGGGGGCAAGAGGGGAGAACAATGCCAGGGATGTTTTTTTTTCTGCTGGGCTTTGGATCAGAGCTTTGTATGACATTTCTGATCCCAGGACCTCAGACACCTTAATAAATATTCATTTAAACTATGGTATTAAATACATAAAGAAAATCAATGTTTAAAAAATAATAAATGAGACTCCATAATGCAGCCCTATCAATTTGTGTGAGAGTAAAGCCCTTACTGGACAATGGTTGCCAAGCTCTGAGCCACTGCCCCATTTTAGCTCTGCACTGCTGGGGTTGGATCTGCCATCCCTCCCTTCGAACACTTCCAGACACTCAGCAACCTCTTAATGAGAATGGCTTCAAAGTGTTTGGGATGCTGAAGAGATTCAGTTTACAGGAGCAACATACCTTGGAGAAAAGGTTCCCTGGAGTCTCCAGTTTTTCCACTTGAAGGGCTGAATTACATGACACTGAAGCATGAGTGGTACCACTGAGGGCCCAGGGCTCCCAAAACCCTGTGGTAGGTGTACACCCCTCCATCACAAGACAGCAAATCCCCTGGTATATAGGGCCAGTATTTTGAAAGTAATTCTGTATCTGGCAGGACATAAATACCACCTTAGGATCTGCTTCATAAAATTCCCAGAGATAAGATAAGTATTGAAAATCTGACCTTTGGTTCTTCAGAAAATCTGAATTTTGGTAATCCTGGAGATTAGAGGGGAACTGATTTGCTGTTCAGTCAAGAAAAAGCAGCAATTAGGGTGGAGTTCTGGAAAACACAGTTAAAATAGAAGGTTAGAAATTGAAACCCTGGGTCTATTTCACTGTTTCCATCAGTTGATACCTGTACATTAAGTGCAGCAAGATGCACAGCGTTTTACTTGGAATGCTTTACTTTATGAAGTAAAAAATGGGATAAACAGTTCCTGAATTAGAGAAACAGCTAAAAGCCCTAAAAGGAACAAATGTAGTGGTAAAAATAAGCATGTTCTAACGCATTCTGCTCCTGACAAACCACAACTCCAGAAGAGCTTCCCATCTGCAGAGTCCCAAGGAACTTTTTAAGCATTCAGGGATCACCGACACTTGGCTGAGAGGAACACAGTGACAGCCAAATGCCAAGCACAGGGCTGTAAAACACTGCATGAGGAAGAGATTCCTGCCTAAGGGATTGCAGCAAGTTTCCCATTGCACACAAAGACAAAAGGTTTCAAACTTCAAGTTTTCTGCTTTTCAAGGAAATTACTATTTTGGACATGACAGGACCCAGTAAGAGATCACTGAGCTGCATGGAATGAGAAGATGCTAAAAGCCTTGAGAACTTGAGTAACAAGAGGAAATTAACATGATTACTATGTTTTAATATTATTAATTCTACATACCAGACTGCTCTGGAATATCTCTTCCCACATTCATACCCACACCTTTACCTTGGTACCACACAAATTCTGGATTCAGCTCTGTCCCTTGATCATTAATGCAGACTCCTAAGCTTCAGACTTCAAAGGAACACACGCATAAGAGTCACGGGCACAGGACTGGAACAGTGTCAAAACTTCCCTGTGCAGGATCCTTCAATCCTGTTTGACTTCACTGTCCAAATATCTTGTTCTATCAAGACTAGGAAATCCAATTATTTAGGTAGGGCTTTCCACAGATTAAGTTAATAAGGGAACCCAACAGCGCCTCATCTCCTTCCGCCTTCCAAGCACTGGTAAATGAAAGGAAATGGGAATGTCTCCTGGGGTAAGGGAAAGACGTGAGCACTCTACAAATGTGCAAGGGAAGAAACCAAAGGCTTCATTGTGTGGATATGCACTTCTCCAGGAAGCCTCTTCCCTTCTTCTCCCTCCTATATGCTGCACAGGATAGTGTTCTTAGGGAAATTTGGTTCAGTTGTAAAGCTTCAGCCACAACACACCACATCACCAAGAATAGTGGTGTTTTCATTTTCTTCATGGTTTTTCTTCTGTATTTTTCATTCCTTTGTCCCTCCCTGATTTCTTCTGTTCTCACCCTCACTCTTTCTGATGCTTACTACGTCTCATGCTTCCTTTTTTCTGTAGGTTCCTTTCTGTCATTTGTAGCACATTTCCAGTATCACCAGCATTACTTGGAGCTCCAGTCATGCCTTACTAGTAAATGCTTCCAGCATGAGAGACTGAGTTACAATTTAACACCATACAAATGAAGAAATGACAGCACAGAAATATTAAGATATAGGTCTCTCCAAGACCCTCAAGGACTCATTTTCATCTAACTTGCAAACAACATCCCACTGAGTTACATTTGAAAATGACATCAGTATTCCCCAACCAAGATTAAGCCTCATAGATAGACAGCCATAGAGGCATGATGGCCTTTTTCAGCTCTATTTATTGCTGCCAACTTTCAAGAAAATCACCCAACACCAAACTAACACAGGTACAGTTTCCTGAGTGGTAAGAAAGCTGCCTCAGCTTATCAGATTCAGATATTTTCATCGACAAGACAGTCTACACTTGCTCTGAGCTCAGTTAGATGCTACAATGGTGAAGTGTGAGAAGCTATTGTAGATAAACATGCTTCAAAGTGCCCTCATCTGCCTCATGATCCCTAATAAAACGTCAGGCTAAAGTGACAGTACCAATGGTAGATGGTGTCAGGATGCCATGATTTATTTCCTGAGAAGGTGAACTATAAAGACAAACTCACAAATTTCTCTGCCTAATGAGAATGTTGCAATTAGGTCATCGCTGAACACTGTGTGACCACAAATTGGAGCAAAAACATTCCCACAGAATACATAATATGTGACAGCAGGTATTTGGAATGAGAACAAGGATTTCATCCATGTAGCCCTGCTGCTGAATTATGCAGATAAACAGTGGTCCTGCAAGAGTCAGTTCCAACAAGGACAGGAGGTGTCGGGATACACACACCCTGTTTAGCACTACCAATCTAAAATCTGAATTCCCAAACATGAAAGTTCACGTCCAACTTTGATGAAATTTAACAGCATATTCAGAGCAAGTTTTGGGGTCAGAATTCTATTTAGGTCATGTATGAAGCAGATCCAGGCCATGACTTTCCTTGTACCTCCTGGACTCTGTTTTGAGCTATGCTTTTAATTTCCAATAATTTCTGCTAAAACCCCAGATCAGTTCTGCACCTAACTTTGCTCAGGTCAGGCTGTATATTTTGGTGCACCTCTGAACACAAGACCTTTCTTCAAACAACAAGATGCAGGATTTCAGTAGGAGAACACTCTCTAGACTGGTCACTGAAAATCCCTGACTCTCTTCCTCCCTTGGGTCCTGCATAGGCACCCGGAAGTACCTGCTGTTGGGGCAGACAGATCAGGAGAGTGAAGATTTGTGAGTTAATGGGATACTGTTCTGATCAGGGAGATTAGGTTACAAGGCCTTGTCTTTGAAGACTGGCTTCTTCAGCATGGCACTTTGTTTTACAACTGGAGATTCCTTTTAATTAGATTGTATTCTTAATTATTTATGACTCATATTACCCACAGAAACTGCCCAAACCCTAAGCCTTAGAAAGGATAACTAGAATAATCGTATTTTCATCTCTTTTGTAAAGCACCTTGAGCCTTACTGATGAAAAATACTAGAACAGGATTAGATGCTTAAAGAATAATTATCCCTAAATAGTGGAATAAAAATGAAAAAATAGCTAAAATGGAATTTGCTATTTTATACAGCATTATGTATGAATTGAGGGTCATTCATCAGAGATGACACTAAAAATTTTAACCTGAAAATGGAATGGGGATCTTTATGCATGTCACAATGGGAGATTCCAGGTGAGGGTGACAAGGTCCAGAGTCAGAATAGCCCCGAGGTGCCCGCACTATGGAAGCACGGGGCTATCTTACCTTAAGTCAGTTCTTGGATATTTTACAGCATCCAGCAAAAGCAATGGGTGCTTAAGATCACCTAAATTCCTGTGTCCACCACAACTTCTCCACACTAAAGATCTAGCCTCTAACCTCACCTCCCCTAAAAAGTATCCTGGAATTGAGACAGATGGAATTTATGGTTCTGACAACCATGTGGTAAAAGTCATGAATATTTATGATCCTCCCTTAATCAGTCTGGTAACGAAAGGCACAATCTTCCAACCTGAGGGCAGACCATGAAGCAGCAGCAGGGATGGCTAAATCCAGAGACTCAAGTGGCTGGTGAGCTCTCCACTCTCTACCAGGAAAGGATGCAAATGCAAAGCGTTTAACTTTTGCGGGATTATCACCTTCAGATTGGCGTTTTGTTCTCTCAGAGATCAAAGCAGGACGATTTGGAGTCGTTTCTGCTTAATTCAGAGTTTGGGCCGATGTGGATCAGCTCCTGTGGCTGTCTGGGGTAGCAAGGGCAGAGATTCTAGAGGTATGAGGAAGGGACAAACCTTGCAGCTGGGGCAGAGGGCTGTGGGTAGCAAAACATCTCCGTGCATTGCTTGGACTTGAAAATGGATCAGGGAGGGGACCGGACTGCTCTACTCTCTCCTTTACACCAACTCTCCTGTCCCCACTCCCTCATTCATCAAACAGTCGCCATCACAACCCCTCACAGCCTTCTCATCTCTTCCTTTGCCCATGAAAAGACTTCCCCGAGACCGCTGGCGGGTGCCTGCGATGACCCCCAGGTACTGGACGCGGTCTCGGGGGGGCCGCGGGCAGAGCCACAGAACTGCCCCACACCCGCGCGCCTTGCCCGCAGAAAATGGTTAGCGGAGAGACACTGGAGCCTCAGCCCCCGGCTCTGAGGGCAAGCCCCGACCTTGGGAGTGTCGCAGGGCAGCCCCGTCCGGGGAGATGCGAGGAGGGGGCAACGTGGTGGGGGGAAAGGACCGGCACTGACCTCAGACTGGAAGGCAGGAGGCGCGGACAAGAGCTATGGGGAGGACCGGGGCCAGCGCGGCCGTTAGGCGGGAGCCGGCGCCTCACTCCCCGGCCTCAGCAGCCCCTCCCGGCGGAGGAACCCCAGCGCCGCTCCCGCTGCACCTGCCCCCAAGCCCGGCATCCCTGCTGGGCAAGGCGGCCGCGATGCCCTCCTCGTCTCCGAGGCCCGGAGGGGCAGTAGCCCCTCAAGCAGCCGGCCTCGCAGCGGCGGCCTGAGCCTCCCTCCCACCACCGCCAATAGCCGCTCCTTACCCCGCGGGCGCCTGCCCCAGCGGCCGCCCGCTCATCCATCTTGCTCCCCTTTCCTCCGAGGTGACAAAGCCGGCATGACAATGAGACACCGAGGAGCTCTGGGAAGTGCCTAGCCCAGATTCAATTATTAACTTTCAACAGTCGGCTGCAACTACGGCACCCAACATCCCCCCCTAGGACAGCGCCTGCAAAGGCGGCCGGGAAATGTAGTCCTCCCGCCCCGCCGCCGCCCCGCCCGCCAGCCCGCCGGCGGGAGCTCCGGCCCGCCCCGCTCGGTCTCCCCGCCCCGGCAACGAGCGGGAATACAATCCTCACAGTGGGGCCGTAGGGCGGAAGGGAGCTATTTCGGTAGACTTGTTTAGGTTTCCACGGCGTAGCCGATGAAGGACAGGTGGTCCAGGCAGTTCCTATGGAGGCAGCTCATCTCCAGCAGTCCAGGGACACACCCTGAGGGGCTCAAAGTACAGAAGTCCTCGATGAAACACTGTCTGAGCTGTGAGACATACCGAGAAGGCAAGCATCAAGGGGAACACAATGAAAAGGAAGGAATGGAGATGCTGATCCCTTCCTTCAAGAAAGGGGTTGCCTCCCCGCCGTCACGGCATCACTCACAAAATGGCCGTTGCCCACAGGAAGCCCCATTCCTTGGAAAGCAGAGCCTCAGAAAACAGTTACGGTGTTTTCGCAGTTACAAAGGTATGTTTGCCACAGATAGCCTCCAGATCCGCAAGGATTAAGTATGTCCTGGGTCCCCTCTGCCACATCAGGGTTGATGTCCCTTCATAACAAGAAAATTTTCTTCCCTAAGAGGATCATCAATGCCCAGCCCAGAGCAGTGGTGGAGTCCCCATCCCTTAAGAGATGAAAAAAAATGAGTAGATAGGGTGTTGAGGGACACAGTTTAGTGGTGGACTTGGCAGTGTTTGGCTTATGGTTGTACTCAGTGAACTTAAATATCTTTTCCAACCTAACCAATTCTGTGACTCTGTGTTCCCACCCATGGCCACCAAGGCATCAGTGCTATGGAGTCACTGCTGGTTTTTAGAAATACCTTTTCCAAGTACTATTAGATTGCGTATTTTATGATGCAGAAACCCTTTCTCTACATCCTGCAGTTAACAGTAAATTGTAAATCTACAGTGAGACACCAATATGAGACCTCATACATTTTAGCCTTAGAGAAACTAAACTTCTTTACAATAAAGTCTTTCTTATTGGATTTTTTTATAATCTCAGCCATTGGGATTTAAGTGCTTTCTACTTCTCCTGGGTCTTATTATCAGTCCAATTACATGCTAAACCGATTACCTTCATCATTCTATGCTTCTATGAGTTTCTGTGACGGCTTTATCTCCCGTCTCTTCCACCATCTTTCTACCTAGCAATGCTTCTTGCCCCTAGAACACTCTCAATGGAAGCAATGAAAATTTAAAAGCAGAACTGCCAAAGATTCAGGTCTAGAAGAGTTGCCAGCAAACATGCCAAAATAATCTAGGAAGACCTGTGTGACTCCAGGGGGTTTTAAAATTTCGTGAGTGAAGGAACCTTTAGATGCCATATTTTATCACTAAAAAAAGTATTAATAAGAAAAGCTTTAAAAATATCTAGAAACTCTGTCACTCAGGAAATTAGCTGCTGGTCATCAAATGGACAGCTCCTGCAGCCTCATGTTGACATATTTCATCCATTTTTCTTTACAGACTATAAAGCTAAGCATCTCTCTGGCCTTGTTGCACAAGATTTGCTATGTTGAGCACACAAAAGGCGAACATTGCTTTAGTTAGAACAAGCCATGTATAAACAAAGGAACATTTTAGAGATGTGAGTAGCGAGCATCAGAAATCAGGTGGAAAAGTGCTTTTAAGCACAGATAACTGTGTTCATGAAGCATTACTTCTCGCCATATTTGATTATAGATAGCTTTGTTTTGTTGCTTTTGATGAAGGGGAAAAAATGCAACAGAGTTAGTGGTCACACATCAACCTTCCTCTGTAAACATGAAAAAAAGGAGCTACAGAGGGAAAGGCTGCTATTGCTCTGTCGAAATCCAGCAGCACAGGGCTAGGAAAGTGACACTAAAATGGGTTGCGTTGTCACAAGGCCTTTTTTGCCAGAGCCAGACAAGAACGATCTGTTATAAGCCATGGTGGAATGTTTGTTTTTGTGGTATTGGATTTCCAAAATCCATAGTCTTTTTGTGGCCAAGCAGCTCACTCCTTTCTTTGCCTCGTTAGCGCAGCTGTCGGAGGTCTGCACCCCTGCCTGGAAAACATGAGTAGCAGCGAGAAAGCAATCCTAGCAAGAATCTGCATCAGTCATGCATAAGCAGACAATGCTTGGGAGATTTACAAAGGAGGGGAGGAGGAGGAAACCACAGCACTGCAGTCATTTGCATTATTTCCAGTTTCTTTTCTTTCCAATAGTTGCTTGTAGCTTTAGAGTATATATTTCACACACAGCTTTGTTTGGTTTAACTTCAGCATTACTGGGTTTGAATTTGCATCCCACTGTGACAGGACAAAATCTGTCACTAGACTGGTTCTGCATACATCACATTCTTTCCTTTAGGTTTGTTGATGTTATGTACATACATACATACATATTAACCCAAGAGTATACTCTGTTATGGCTTACTGCTTACCTCAAAGATTCTCTCCACAGTTCATCCTGGCTCCTTTATATTATTCAGGCCCTGCAAAACCTCCCAGATAGCACTCTAATGCTGCTAGGAATTCAAGAGGGAAAAAAAAAACCACAAAAAACGCAGTAGCTGCTTCCCATCACTTTTCTCTGATCCAGCAGGATGCTACACAACCAGTTCAGCTGGACCACTGCATCCTTGCAGTTCTTACAAGCAGAGCCATGACCCTAATCCAAAACACTTTTGGCAGCTCAGAAACCAGTCTGAGTTTGGAATCCTCCTTTGGTGTAAAGACACCCTGTGGCTACCCTGATCAACCCATCTGGGTCCTGCAGCAAGCACAGAAGCCAAAGCAGATGGTCAAAATGTAAATTCCTACTTCATGTTTGCACCAAGTTGGTGGTCCACTGCAGACAGTATTTCCAATTCTGCAACATGCTCAAACTACACACACAGCTAATTCATAGAATGGTTTGGGTTGGAAGGGATGTTAAAAGTATCTAGTTCCAGCTCCCTGCCATGGGCAGGGACACTTCATACTAGACCAGGTTGCTGAAGGCCCCATCCAACCTGGCTTTAAACACTTCCAGAGTTAAAGGCTCCACAACTTCTCTTGGAAACATGTTCCAGTGCCTCACCACTTTCCTGCCGTATTGTTCAACTCATGAAAGTGATCCAGCTGTGACATTTCACTGTGCTGTTTTAGTGCTTTTAGGAGCATGAACCTGAGCAAAGGTGCACTGCAGTTCCAATCGCCAGTGACTCAGGCTTTACCTGCCTCTGTTGTCAAAGTTCCCCCTCAATTAAAATTAGATACGTCAGTTGTCTCCTCTAAGGCAAGTTATCTAGATGAAAAACACTTTTAAATTTCGGTTTTATTTACTAGACTTGTATATTCAAAATTTCATCTTACTTGATGGCACCGAAGTTCTAACATAACAGCACATCTGTAATAATTTCCTTCCTTACCAACAAAGTTCACTTCAGTAACAACTGGGCACTTAGAGATCCACAAAAGCAAAAGGATATTTACAAATATTCTAATTAGAGCAAAAAGGGAAAATACCACCAACCTCTGATGCTGGGAAGAAAATGTTTTTAATATAGACAGTTCTAAAAATCTGAAAGAAGGACCACATACAAACTGAGAGCACTTTAAATATGTTTATTCAGCAGCTATTACAATCAGCCTCCAAAAAACTGGAGTCCCCTCTTGTTTCTGAACCGTGTCAAGTGATGAAAATGCCTACTAAAGAACATTGAAGCTAAACAGTGCACTCCTTTCTGAGAAACAGACATCTCTAACAGGGATTAATCTCTTTGAAAAGGCAAAATATAAATATATACACTCTAAATTCACAACAACAGTTTAAACACACTACGTTAATTCACGTGGGAGAACAGTGGACAAACCCACATCATGTAAACTGCAGTCGTAAAATATCTCTGTTGTCGTCTCCTCAAAGCCTGCCTGGTTCCGGTTTACATTTTGTGATCTGCCTGTTGCAGAGCTGGAATACAGAAGCGCTGAAGTGTTGAATCTCAGGGGCTGTGCACAGGACTGGGTAGTGGGACCATACTCTCTACACGTTGCTCAAGGCATCCACACCAGGAAGAACCTTACCTGTTACAATGCAGTTAAAAATAGGTTTTAGAGGGCAGAGAGGTTGTTAACTTTATTGCTAAGCTTTACATTTGCAATCACAACATTTAAACATACCCCCAAAAAATATCAGAAATTGCAAGTTAAAAATGGCAAAGCTTGGCTCTACAAATACTCCTCTGTGGCTCTTCAGGCACATAGGCATTTAGTGTGGAAGAGTTTAACCCTTTAGAGCTGCAGTGAGAATCCAGAACACATCTGCAGTTGTGTCAGCAGACATACTTAATGCAGTCATCAGTTCCCAGTTAATGATGGTAAATACCTATCCAAGTCTCTGCTGAGGTCAGACTCAAACACCTAAGATCTTTTTCCATTAAGTTGGATGGAAACAGATTTTATTTGCTCTCAGGAGCTGCTGTGTTTTCCCCTCAACCCCTAGCGTGATGTAAATAGAATTTTGACATGTGTGATGGAAATTTTAGGAAATAATTAAGAAAAAGAAACAAAGCTGCCTACAGGTCTCATCTTTTACTGAGTCTAAATCAGACAGTTTTAGGTATTGACACACCTCATTCCAGCTGGTGGAAGCAAGTAACATGCTCATCTCCGAGTAGGAGAGCTCAGGTTATTGAGATGCAATGTCTATAGCATTTGTAGCTTTTTGTCTGACTTCAATAATGAGGGGAGACCATTCTGGGTTTGCTTTTCTTTCAGCAAATCTCCCTTTTCTAATGCTCAAGCTGTGTGGCAATACTGAATTTTAATACTGTTCACAACTCACTAGTGCTGGGCTTTGGGATAGTTTTTTGTCTTTTTAGTTCTTCAAACTTCAGAAGCTTTTCTAATTAGCCAGACTTCCGTTACATTTAAAAGATCACACACACACACATTTTGGGCCAAAACTTAGACAAGTTTGTTCTTTTGAATAAATTGGTTGCACAGTATTTCCTTCGAGCCATCTGCATTCTTTCCCTTTACCACCACTCCCCAGGCAACAGAAACAAAAGCTCTGTCTTCCATCTAACTGCTGGAAACTCACAGCTGCAATGCAGGGTACTGCAATTCCTCTTCTTCAGAGGAGCTGACAGCATTAGATAATTTACACATATTGGGAAACAGCTAATTACCAGAGGAAATGAAAACTCAATGTAACTCATTAGAAGAATCCTGTAAATTCTCCCCATTTGGAGTTCCAAGTGCCCTTGTGCAGGTTTGTAAGTGATCACTAGAGGGCTCCCCAAAACCGGGGTGGTGGAAAGGAGACTTCTGGCAAAAACTCCAGGTATTCTGATGAGATTTCCCTAACAGAAACAGGACATTTTCAGCAGTGGTTAGCATGTCTCAGGGGATCGGCTACAAAAAAATGCAGCCTGCTCTCAAGGCCATTTTCATTTCTATACCAGCATTTTTGCTTTGTGGAAGTGCATTCTCTGCTATTTACAAGAATACTCCACTTTCTCACCTCTCTTCCTCTAGGACCACAACAAAGAGCAAGCAAAGAGGAACTCATAGCTAGTGGTGGAACAGAAAAGACACTCATTCTTTTGTGTTTTCTTGAATAGCAACACAATGCATAGCACCCAGAACTACCTGATTTGATCAAACAGTTAAGATAAAAGAGCAGTTACCCTCTAGCAGTTCCAGGCTGGCACCACCTCCTGTGCTGACATGGCTAACTTTATCCTCAGTGTTCCACTTGGCACAGCAAGTAGCTGTATCTCCACCACCTATGATACAAACAGAATCAATGAGATGCACAAGAAATTCAGGTTTTAATCAGCTTCAGGGCCATAGCTACAGGCTGCTCCTGCTCCCAAATACACAGCATTAGCACATCCTGCAGCTTTTAAAGCCCTGGGTCCAAGCTGAAGGACAGATGAAAACATGTTGACACAAGAACAGTCTGACAAGTATTTTTATCATGGTACTGGCATGCAGAAGCTTTCTTGCTGCATTCAGAAAGACGAGAACAAACATCTACAACTACTTACCAATAATAGTGATGCTGCCCTTTCCAGTGACTTCTACCACTTTGTCCATAAGGGCTTTGGTTCCTTTGGCAAACTTGTCCCACTCAAAGACACCAACTGGACCATTCCACACAATTTGCTTGGCCCTTCCCACAACTTCAACAAACTTCTTCACACTTTCAGGACCACAGTCCAAGCCCTAGAACAAGTAAGGAAAGCCACAGATATACTTAATGCTGACACCCATCTCAAATCACCAATGGCTAGCTGGGATCCTTGGAAGCTTCCCTTTCATCCCTGGACACAAAGAGAATTTCTCTGCACTGAATACTGAGGAACAAAAAGATTTGCCAGCAGCAGCTGCTGCAGTAGGCTGGAGTCTGGTGTGGTATTTATCTTCCCATTGCAAATAAGTAATTTTTCACCTTTCCTATGGGGAAAGGCTAAGAGAGAGAGTGTTGGTGGAGAAAGCTCCAGGGAGACCATACAGCCTTTCAGTACTTAAAGAGGGAAAGATGAGAACAGACTTTTGAGCAGGGCCTGTTGTGACAGGACAAGGGGTGATAGGTTTAAACTAGAAGGGGAGGTTTAGACTACACAGAAAGAAAAACATTTTCACACTGCAGGTGGTGAGACCCTGACCCAGGCTTCCCAGAGAGGCAGTAGAAGTCCTATCCCTGAACCATTCCAGACTGGGGCTTTGAGCAACCAACTCTAATTGAAGATGTCACTGATGACGGCAAGAAAGGTTGGACTAGATGACCTTTAAAGGTCCCTTCCAACTCAAATCTTTCTGATTCTATGATTTTCACATCAGTGTCAGATGCCTGAAGCCTTAGTTAGAAACTTTTGGCAAAGCTACTTAAACTCTAGTCAAATAAGAGGGATTTCTACTGCATTTAGATCTGAAAGCTTTAGAGTTTCGCTCTTTTAATCCAAATCTTATGAAAGCTACTTCAGACTTAAAAATTCAGGACAGACAACACATTAAACCGATACACTCTACAGTGCTTGACTGCCTCCTTGACTGCTTTCTACTCCTTCAAGACACGTCCTTCCCACCCCACTGCTGCCTACTACTTCTTTCAGTGCCTTGCCTACTAAAACCTACCATCCAGCCAGCAGGAATGCCTGAAGCCACTGTGGCTTCTCCAGTCTGTGCATTCTCGTCAAATTTGTCTGCAGTGATGAAGTCAACAGGCAGAGTAATCTTCACACCATTCTTCTCTGCCTTGGCCATCAGGTCTTTCACAATTTTTGATCCCTCTTCATCAAACAGAGAGTTGCCAATCTATTTGAGAAAAGACAGACAAGTGTTTGGTTACCTGAAGAGACTAGCAGCAGTCAGGCCAAACTGCTCAGACAGCAATTCTGGAAAACTCTTTCTCAAAGCACCTAGCTGGACATGGGCAGTAATCTGATTTTTGCAATGCAATTGTCCAGTAACTTCTCAGAGCTCCCTACTCCTGCAGAGTACAGATAGCAAATTCTCAGTAGCAGAATATACAAGAGACATTCTGACCATATTCTTTACTAGAAGCAGATAAAACATCACTCTTTTCATACCTCCATGTTGTTGATCACTTTGAGGAAGGTGAATGCCATTCCACCACCAATGATCATCTCATTGACCTTATCCAACATGTTACTGATCAGCTGGATCTTATCCTGAACTTTGGCTCTGGTGAGAGAGAGAAGGAAAAGAATTAATAATGTATCCACTGCCCAAAACTCCTCAGACAGTTTACTCTCTAGTAATCTTTAGCTAAGACAGCATGAATCAGAGTGGTGGAGATCATCTAGTCCAACCCCCAACATGCTAAAGCAAGGTCACTCACAGCAGGTTGCCCAGGATCACAACATCCAGGCAGGCTTGGAATCTCTCTAGAGAAGGATATTCCACAACTTCGCTGGGCAGCGCTCTGGCACCCTGACAGCAAAGATTTTTTCCCTCATATTCAGAAAGAACTTCCTGGGATCCAGTTTTGCCCATTGTCCCTTGTCACTGGCCACCACTGAAAACAGTCTTGCCCCATCCTCTTGACTCCCACTCTTCAGATACAGATAAGCATTGAGAAAATCACCTCTCAGCCTGCTCTTCTCCAGGCTGTGTGGTGCTTTCAAACAGCTAAAGGTATTTTCTCTCTGAGACACTCTCAGAGCTCCTCCTTTCATTTCCCAAGATGCAGTCAGAATTCATCAGTCCTTGGCCACACAATGAATTCGGTACCAAGCTCCTAGACTGGGACATGCTGGTCACTTATACACTTCTCAGAGAAGGTGATTTTGTTCCCACCGGATTTACAATACTTACAGACTTTACTAACAGGCCTGATGTTTTAATGCTTTGGCCATCCTAGCTGCTGCTCTAACTTCAACATCTTATGAGGTAACCAATAAACTTTCCCTTGGTAATACAGTTGCAGCTTCCATCAAAGGCAGCAAGAGGTGTCTAGCACTTATTGGTGGCTTACCTGCAACTGTAAACCTTGGAAAGGTACTAACAAAAAGAAAAAAGCAGTGTACAGTACAAGCAGAGTCATGGAAGAAGCTTAAAACTATGTAAGAACTAAATATTACTTCTTGTTAAAAACATCATAGATGAAAAGAGCAGGATTTAGCCACATATTTCTATGGTGTTACCCTTTGTGTTAATTAGCAAAGTATTTTGATTCACCTGATGAACTGAAATAGACTGGCACAGAACTACAAAACTGGGTGCACACGGTGACAACCAGCAGCAATGGGAAAATATTTCTACACACAAGCAGTCACTTGGTTTTGTACCTCCAAGTTTCTCTGCACACCAGCTCCATGGAAGAGTGGAGGCCTGTCCAGCTACAGTAGGTGACCATTGCATGACAGGTCAATTTGCACAGTGCTGAGCCTGCAGGATGCTTGTACTCTGAACTCTGGAGGAAAGGTCACCAACAATGTTTCAGGGCCATCGTGTCTATCTAACAGCTTTCCTGCTTCAGTTGTACAACAAAGTGCTCTGGACTATCTCAGTTCTGGGAATGTAGAAGGCCAGGAGATAAAATGAGCAGACACTGATAGTGTCATCACAGGAGTGCAGAGTCAGTTACCTCTTCTCAAATTCCCATCTCTGAGATCTTAAGACCTACCTACAAATCTCAGCTGTAGGTACAGTTAAAAAGGAACCAAAGTTGTTTGAACCAAGTCAAAACAGCTTTGCATTTGTTACAGGGGAGTTAAAGAGAAACACACAGTTGATATGTTCTTGAGTCTTACCCTCCAAGAATTGCTAAGAAGGGTCTCTCTGGACTCTCTAGGGCCTTGGCAAAGTAATCCAGTTCTTTCTTCATTAAGAAGCCAGCAGCCTTCTGGGGCAGATTAACACCTACCATGGAGCTGCAGAACAAAAGTCAGAGTGAGGAAAGGAACATAATGCCAATCCTTCAGTCAGCTGCAGCCATAAGAATAGCTACCACCTGCTTGGAAACACAAAGGAGGATTCCATTATCCTGGTTTGGTAAGATGGCTGCACATTTTCCAATAGTTTTTGCACAGACATACTGGTATGCAAGAAATTTATAGTGTTAGTGATTCAAAATGCTGAGGGACTTATCAATAAGCACAGCAAAAGCAGACATGTCTTCCTCCAACAGCAATGGATTATGAAATCAAGCTCAAAGAGAACCAGTTGAGCTTGCAAGTACATGTACCTAAAAACACTCCATAAGAATAATCAATATGGAGCTATTAATCTTTTGGAAAAGCAATCTGCTGCAATTGCAGAATAATTTACACAACTCCTAAGCAAGTAATTTTTGTATCTTCAAAGTCCAAAATATCAATACAAATCTTAAGCCCTTTGGCTGCCTCCTGTTCCCAGAGGACAGCTTGAAAGAGCAGACAGAAGTGACAACTGCCTCCACTGAACCCACTACTTGAGAACAAACACAGCAGAATGATAATGGGATCAGCCCAAAAGGCAGTTAAAAGCCCTTGCAAGCACACTGTGGGTGTTTCTGTGGCACACATCATTCTGCAGTTCTGCCTGTGAAAGGAAAGCAGGTACACACCTGTGAGCACGGTGGGCAGTTCCAAAAGCATCATTGACATACACATCTCCCAGTTTAGAAAGAGAAGCTCTGAAAGCCTCCACTTTTGCAGCATCAGCCTTGATCTAAAACAAGAAAGAACAACAAGTTTGTGCAATTCAGGCACACAGAGCTGAAACTAAAGTCAAAGTCACCAATTAGACTGTAAATCTAAAGCAAAGTCATCTGGAAAGACTCTATAGTCCATCCTGTGGCTCACTGCACTTTATCAGCTCTTTCCCAGTCTCATAGGAGCAACATAAAGGTTTAAATGGTTTAAACTCCATGTTAGAATCCTGAGATTGCTATGACAGGCCTGAGGACTGTTCCCACTTCAAGCTTCTAATACATCAAAAAAGCAGGAATTAACTGCAGGCACTACCAACCAGATTCCAGTTTTGTGTAGTGAATACAGGTACCACAGAAAGGGTGTGTAGAGACACATCAATGCTGGGAGGAGACTAAAACTCAGGCTCAGTTACCCAACAAGGAAAATGTGGTCTCCAAGAGCCAAGGGTAAAAAGATGAGCTCCTAAAAGACTAGATTTAGTGACCATGTTGAGGATTAACTTAGAAACAACCTGCACACTACAACGAGCCACAGCCAAAACAGCCAACACTGAGAAGCTGGAGATAAGCTTAGCATGTAGTGGGCAACAACAGATGCATCTTACAAAGACTTTTTCTCTACCTTCCAAGCATCTTACCATACCCTTATGGGCCAGTTCATGAACTTCAGTTTTCTTCCCCATTATGAAAAAGACAGCAGAGCTCACTGACAGTGACTGTTCAGACCTAGTTTACAGCCACTTGCTATAAACAGCCCAGAATGGAACTCAAGTGACCACCTCTCCAAGTACCAGTCAGCAATCTGCAATACCATTTCCACAGCACTGACTTTCACCTCTGTGAAGACAAGAAGCAGGTCAGCCAACAGCTCCTCTCCTGTTGTGCTAAGCTGCAGCAAGTGTTTTCACGTGCATGTGCCCAGCTAAAGAATCTGGGAATCACAGAAATGAAAAAAAAACAAAAACAAGGGACTGCTTCCCAAAGATTAAATTCCTGCCACACTCCTCTCCCTGACACCACATTGGCTTTGTGGCACAGTTCTAGCAGTAAATAATTCCACACATGTTCAGTTGCTCAATGCCATCTGTAAAGGCTTGTGTAGTTCTCTGGGGTACTTTTTAAAGTTACTGTGTCAGCCCATGAAGGGCACCACACCATGTCAGCATTCTACTCCACAGCCTGGATCCAAAAGGAGCCAAGGCCTGCATAAAGTCAGCGGGGTCACCACTGCTAAGAAAAGCAGCTGTCTGAAGCAAGCATTCTTCCTGACCTTCAAGAAAATGTCAGAGGTCTAAGGCAGCTTGGTTCTAGATGACCACTCATAAGAGCAAACAGGTTTATAAAAGGGTTTGATAATCCCTCTGCTGCCAAGCATTTAAACACTAGCCAGATAATCACGAAAGAAGTATCGTTCTTAGAGCCCCAGGGCAATAAACTGATTCCAACAGACCTTGGTTTTTGTTTCTGACATAGCAAAATAATGTCTAATAAGAAGCAGCAGCCAATTTTGTGCACAGCCCTGTTTTGCTGCTTTTTCCTTCTTTTACACTCATCTGTAGCCTTTCACTTCAGATGTTTCACTGTGGAAATCCAATGCATTTGACTCAATGCATGACTCAGTTTGACTCAATGTGTTACTTTTGCACAGCATAGTACAAATGGTTGGACACACCAAACTGAGCCACTCTAACATCCTTCCAAGAGCAAATTCACAAACTGCACAGGCTGCTGGCTCTTTGTCCATCTGCAGCAAATAAGGGCTAAGACCAGCGCAGAAACGCACAAAGGCTCAGCTTGAAGTTTCACCTTGTTCCCTGAAGCATCCTTCCCTTTCCCTTCTTCTTCTACGTGGAATCGGAGGTTCTCTAGCAGGATGATGGAGCCAGGTGCAGGACTGGCACAGGCCTTCTCCACCTCAGGACCAACACAATCTTTCAGGAATAAGACCTCCCTGCAAACACAAGATATATGCTGTCATCCCACCAGTGACTCTTGCTTTCAGGAAGGAAAGCATTCAAGAGCACTGACAGGGCCTGATGCACAGTGCCCTGTTCTTCTACTTTACCTGCCCATGAGTGCTTTCAGCTCCACAGCTACTGGGGCCAAAGAGAACTTTTCAGGCATGGGAACACCATCCGGGCGACCCAAATGACTCATCAAAACCACCGACTTGGCTCCATGATCCAAGCAGTGCTTGATGGTTGGAACAGCTGCCTTGATTCTATAAGGGCAGAGAAGAACACATTAAAAATTAATTGAAGCAGAGTTTACCAGGCAAGGAGACTTAATGACCACTTGCACAAGAGCCCTGGAAGTTATCACTCAAAACCAACAAAATACATGGAGCACAAGAGCTGGGCAGAACAATTACTTAAGAAGTTCATACTACCTCTGGTGATTCACACAGTTCAGCCTACCTCTCACCAAAAAATAGCAGGGCATCACCACCAGTCAGGGGATGGATGGGCTTCTTAGCAACGTAATCTTGCTAGAAGAAGAATGTAGGAGACTAACCACACCCTACAGACCACAGCTTTCCCTGTGGAGCTAACCCAACCCACTCTTCTAGGTATCATGACAATCCTGAAGCACAGTCTGGAAAGCAGTAACAGTCCCATGCAACATAAAAGACATAAGGAAAAATGTACTTTGTAATCTAAATCCCATTCATTGCTTGTAGTAAGAAGTGCCAGGACACACTTGAACTTTACTGGGCTTTATGGTTTAGTCTGTGATCCTGAAGCAATATAGAAATGGCAGGAATGCTGAGCAGTTAGTGTATTGTGGTGAAAAAAACTGGCATCTGCCTGTTAAGTGACATGTAAGACATCTGAGATCCTGTTTCTACACCCTGTGTCTGTTTGCTGCACCAAATCACTCACTCTAACATAAGGCAACAAGTTAACACACCCCAGGGTAACCAGGAGGCAGAAAGGCTTCTGGATACTACCAAAAAATCCAGGAAGTGATTCACACAGAGCCAAAGGGATGCAGTTGTGAAATGCTTGTAATATTTCAGTCATATTTTAAAAATGAAGTTTAGTATCTGTACAATTAAGAGACTTTTCTATGTGCTTTCCACAGCAGCTATGGTGAGAAGAGGTCTTGCAGTTAGTGTAGCTTGCTAATTGCTGCAGAGAGTTTAATTTGCAATTGTTGGACCGTGTCTGAAAGAAGGTAGGAGCAATGAGAACTTCATCAGAGACTGGTACCAGGACTGGGCTAAAATCAGAATGATAACAGACTTTGGGGCTTTCATCTGGGATGGACATGATGGCTTACCTTTGATTGTTGGTTATTTTGTGATCCTTCATTGGAACATTGAAGTCAACCCTAAAAAAAAACACAAACACAAGTAAACACAAATTTCCTTTACAAAAAGCGAGGGAACCTGCCAGTGAAGGTGCTGTGTAGGAAAGAAAACTACAATTAGAGTAAGACTGTCAGCTCTGCCATGTATGCAAGGTCCGTTTTGAAGTCAGTCTGTAACTACCTATTTCTGCCTCTAATGACAGAACACAAATGGAAAACACCTGATAGAATGGCTCAGTGAAGCTGTGCCACCAACACATCCTGATGCTCAATGACATAGTGGTAGTGATGCTGAAGTAGGAAATAAAACTGAGACTGAACAAGCTCCCCACAACCTTTTCATCTTAAACAGCATATTTTCAGATCAGCTAGGAGCTCCTAGGGGAAAGGAAGGAAATAATGAAAAGTGACATTGTGTTCTCTAATGAGGCCTCTAAAATACTTAGCTGGAGCACTATGGCCAGCAGGAAGGCTGGTCCGCTACTTCAAATTTCTGTTCTCTGCAACTTAGTGCTGTAGCTTTATCACATTTCCACTGAACACCTGACCCGAGGTAGCTCTCCTATGATGAAGGCATGGAATGGAGGGAGGAGTTCCACCAGCCATTTCTGACTAGCATACCTTGTGCCCACGTGCTGAGTAGCAGCAGCAGGAGGAAGCTGTCTTTCATAACAGCAGAGGCAGGAATTACTCACAGAATGGGGAAGGGAACAGCTAATCGACTGTAATAGCGTATCAGAAGGACGAAAGTGAAACAGGGTGTTACAGTTTAGCTTCTCTATGTTTAATAAAGAGTAACACCACTCAGGAAGCAGCAGATTGCTCAGCACGAGAAACGCGTAGAAAGACAAAAGCTGCCAGTAAAACAGGAGTAGCTGAGCAGAAAGAAATTAAACTGTCATCACCACACTGCAGAGGACTAATTCTAGAAAGGGGAAAGAAAAGGCCATTATCGACCCATTAGTCTAAAGGGAGAGAACAGAAGAATGGTTGGCTTTACAGAGCCATCAGAGGCACAAAAGACCTAGGTCAGCCTTCCTCCCCACCGCAGACCACTGAAATCTGAGCTCCCCCTGAATCCTCTCTCCTCCCCATTCCCAGTTTCGCCTGTGGCTTTGGCATAAGGGCTGGGAGATAAGCAAGTTATGCGCACGCCAAAATTGTGACAAACATGAGAAGATATAGAGGTATAGATTTTAGCAGTACTGAGAGCACATGGTGAGTCTTTTCAGAGCCAACGAGATGCAGGCGGGAAACGCAGAGACTGGCAATTATCTGCTGCTTCACTCAGTTTTAGGAGCCTATTACAGATTAACGTGCATTAACTATAAGTAACCCAACGTGCATTAACTATGAAATGTTACAGAGATAAACAGATCTTTTGTTGTACTGGATTTAAGAAGCACATGCAAATTCCGAGCCAGCTTCTTCGGTCCTCATTACAAGGCTAGTTTCTGGTAGCCAAATTTCTAGGGAACTACTCCAAAATCAGGTAACAGAGAGAAGAGATAAAAAGAATTAGTTATCTGACACAGACTACAAGGAAGAAAAGTTATGATGTTATTAGACCTGCTGACTCACTGAACAAGGTACAGGCACATAGTAGCGACATTACGGTGACCTTGGACCAAGAATCCCACGATAAGAGTATTTTGGATGTATCACAATGTACCTCGATGCCGTTATCTCCCAATATTTAGCAGCAATTCCAGCAGAAGGCTTTTTCAGCAGGCTTTGATGTTTTATAAATATGCTATAAATCCCTGTTTCAGGGGTTTATACCAGGACGTGCTGAATACCCGCAATTTGATTCTTGTTACAAAGCACAGAATTATTATTAAGGGAGGGGTCCAGAGCCATATTTTCATTTTTTATTCCAATGCTTTTGGGTCTGCAGGAAGGAAGAAGAGAACTGGGGAGTAACTCTCCTTTTTAATGAAAATACGGTAGAATGGCTGTTTTCCCCCTCCAGCAGCCTGTGGACGAGGCACGTGCAAGCTCAGTAATGTGCCAAGGCAGAGTCTTGCGGCTTCAGCTCGCCGGTACACGATGCCTCCCTCCCTACCAGAGTGCACCTCGGGCAGCGCTGGACACCGTCCACGTCGGCTTTGCCAGGGCTGAGGAGGCCTGGATTTACACTCCTCCCCATCAATCAATCAATCCCATCCCACTCACAAAGGACAGAGACGGGGTTTTGATGGGTAATTCAGGATGCACGGGGCCTTTACAATACCCGGCATACGAGAGAAAAAAACGAAACCAAAACCCCACAGAAATTAAAGTGCCGGGCTCAGACAAGAAGCTGCCGAGGACAGAAATGACTCGCTGCTGCCGGGGAAAGCTGCACGGAAACCCGCCCGCCCCCGGACGGCCAGCCGAGCCTCGCCGAAAATCCTCGGCCTGCTCGGACCCAGCCCGGAGGACGGGCGGGGCTCCCACCCTCCTCCACCTCCGGGAGGTTCCCACAGCTGCCGGTCTTCCTCACAGGGCCCGGCCGATACCGAGTGGCTACCCTGGCACAAGGGCACCAGGTGAGGCGGCAGGACTAGGCCATTCCTCCCGGCAGGAACGCGTGCGTTGGGCCCCAGTTCCTCACCTCATGACGACCCGCTTGCCCTTCACGTCCACCTTATCGAGGGTGAGCTTGTTGGAGAGAGACATGTTTGCTCCTGACCAGATCCGAGCCCACCTGCTACTCTCCTCTACACCGCACTTCTGTGCTACTACCCGTGCTCTGCCGCAGCGACTGCTAGCGCCACGGGCACCCAGCGCTCCCCGCCCCTGCCCGTCAGCGATTGGGCCGCACTGCCCGCCGCGCGGCGCTACTGGCCGAGCTGCTTGCCCGTCGGCGGAGAGCCCACCCCCGCGGAAGGGCGTGCTGCGGCGGGAGGCAGGTCACGTCCCACACGCAGCCTCGCAGCCCGGCCTAGCCTGGCCTGGCCGCCTCCGGTGAGGCTGCCTCAGCGGCGCTGCTGTGGTGTTTGGGGACGTACGCGCCTGCTCCATAGCGGCTTCCTTAGCAGGGGTCCTGGGAGGCAGTCAAGCATCCAACCACGAATTTAAAAGTATATTTGGCTGTAGAATTAAGAATCAATGTGCAAAAATGAAAACTAAATCTGCAGCGCACCACACGAATTGGTTTTTTTTTCTGGGAAACAAGGCGCAGCATCTCCTGCAGAGAGCAACCTGCCTGGTCTCACAGCAGTTTCCTTTCAGCTTTTGGATATAATCCCCTATTTGTTTCATTTCCTCCTTCACCGTTCACTGAAATTAATCTTCTTTGATTTCCAGCCTCTGAACATCCAAATTCTGGATGTTCGAGGGTAAATTATTCATAGATGTTGAATGTGTGTTAATTGTTTGGAATTACAGAACCATAAAATGGTTTAGGTTGGAAAAGACCTTTAAGATCAAGTCCAACCACAAACCCAGCACTGCTAGGTCACCACTAAACCATGTCACCCAGCACCACATCTGCACAGCTTTGAAACCTTTCCAAGGATGGAGATTCCACCACTGCACTGAGGAGCCTAGATCAGGCCTTGACAACCCTCTGGGGAAGAAATTGTTCCTTACGTGCAACCTAAACCCCACGTGAAGGTCAGATGGCTGCACAGCCAATAATTATGTCTGCTGTAGGCCTGGTTTCTCAGCTGAAAGAACAAGACAAAACCCAGAATATTTTTAAGTGACCCAGACAGATGAACACTTTTCAAGATAACTTGTAAAAATAACTGTTCAAAGGCATACACTTCCCAAAAGTGTGGTTTGTGTGCTGCCAGAAAATTGCCTGGTCCAACACAATGTATGTAGCTTATAAAGCAGTGTAATGTTCTGTACACTGTGAGAAAATGGAGCTCATGGTGTCTTGACTTCCACCCATAGGATAGCTAGACCTTTCTTTTTGCTGGCAGGTTTTTTTTTTTTCTTTGGTTTTGTTTCTTTATTTTGTTTGTGGTTTGCGTTTTGGTTTGGGGTTTGGGTTTTTTTTGTATGCCCACTAAATTTACAGACAGTGCTGATGAGACTGTGATAGCAAGTCAAGTGCCTCATAAAATTGGTTCTTTGCTGGCAGAAAGGCCACATGTCAAGGAACAGCCTACAGCAGGCAAGCAAAGTGTGGGCAAAACAGAGGAAAACAAGTGTACGCTTACGAGAAATGAAATATGAAGTTATGCTTAGAAAGCCAAACTAATGCATTGCTCATGCGTGGGCTCTGCACAGAAGAGAAGGAGCTTCCTCTGCAAGATTTGTCAGAAGGCTTGGAAAATCCTGGGTGAGCCTCCAAGACAGGGTGGAGACATCAGTTCACCTGAGTTACATGGCAATCCCAAGAGCAATAAAAGATGAAGTAACACAAGTAGGAATGAACACAAATAGGATGTGAAATCACCTCTTAGGATGGAGAAGACCAGGCAAGCATCATCTTACCAGTGTTACCAAACAGGGTTAAAATTAAATTAGCTCCAGTAAAGGTCTCAATTACTGCAGAGTAACTGAGATATATGCAGGGTTGCTTCCTGTGAACGAGTAAACCAGCCCTGAGTTTGAGGAGCTGGCAGGGTCCTTGTGACACATAGGATCTCAAGGGCACTCAGAGCATCACCAGTGGGCAGGTACATCTGGAAGTACCAGTGCTAATACAAATCCTATCAATGGTCCTGACTCCAGCTTTCCTAGCAGCGGAGAGCATTCCGTTTTCAAGTCTTCTTGCAGGGTTTGTGGAGTAGAAGAGCTCTCTCAGGAGTGGGAATCACCTTCACACAGACATGGTTGCTAAGATTGGCTTTTGCTCACAGAGCCAGCTGTTAAGTGACAGCTGGTGAACAAACATATTAAAGGGACTCTGGGTAAGATGTGATACAGATCCACAGGAGCTGTAACTATATAACTGCTCTGAAATGAATCTATTTCTTTCTCACCATTCTATTTTGTGTTGTTTTCTTCAAAGGAAACAGTTACATTCCTTGGTGCTGACTCAGAAAGGAAGGCTCAGCTGCAGTCCACAACCGCATCCTTGCAGCATCTATTACTTTCCCAAGTAAACGGACTCGTTCATAGACAAGACTTTATTTTAAAGACCTTGCATGCCAAGTAAGGTGGAATTTACTTCTAGGGGTAAAAAAGTGTTGAGGAGAAATGTCACAGTGTGTGGCACAAACTCAGTAACGTGAGCACCGAGGATAATGGAAGATCGCTGCATATCACAGCTGACTGAGGAGAGAAGACAGACAACTGCTAACCCCCAGTTAGAAGAGAGCATTGAGGAATAAAGAAATAAGCAAGCCAGAGGTAAAAATAATTAAATAAACCTCACCAAGAACACTCTGCTTAATAGGACTAACTCCACCACACCTATTTACATCTAATGGTCTAGTAACATACTGCACAACTAGTCTGTGGTCATCTGAAATTAGAATCTTGGTGCAGTTATAAGGATCTGTTGTTCTGGACAAAACTGCAACCATAAGGACACCTTATAAGGTGTTAGGCACATAAGGTATTGTGAGGTGCTTCTGTGTGCCTTATGAATGTAAGGTGTGCTCTGGTTTTATGCTTGCTTGCCTTTTCTCCATTTTTTGGATGAGAAATATGAGTTAGGGGAATTGAGAGAAAGTCATATGAGAATCTGTGGTGGCAGGACATAATTCCAGATGGGATATGGCCAGGGCACCAGAATTTGTGCATTATAAAGAAGTTACAAAGAAAGGGGAAGTATTACAGACGTGTTTGAGACTCAAAGCTCACTTCCACGCTTGAGTCACCTTTCTGCCCTTCCCTCCTGTTGTGAAATATTTAGAATATACTGCAAATATTTAAAGAAAAAAAGCCCCTGTAAACAGTTCAGAGCCTGTACTTTTAAATTAATCAGTAAAACAAAGCCAGGAGGGCAAAGGGCTGGCAATGAATAAAAACAAGGATAGACATGTGACCATCCTAGGAAGTAAATTCTAAGAACCTGAAGCAGAAGCTGTACTTTAGACAGATGTAGCCATTGCCTGTATGATCCTGCCTGCCTTGTTTAACCAAAAGGAATGGGAGTGTGGCAAGTTCACACAGATCAGGGGCTTTGGTGCACTGGCCTGCAATTTTATATGAATTAAACTGAGGTTATGTAGTTTAGAGACCAATAAGCTGCATCTTGATCTCTACCCCGTGATCTAGCCTTCAGAAATTTGCTGCTTTTATAACCACCTTCTGCATTTGAAGCTTCTACTTAAAAATGGGCTTCAGCACAAGTTCCAAGTTTTCTCCTTGCAGTCAAGCACTGTTCACCAGGTGAGAACTCCCTGGGAAATGTTAATGTTCTACCAAGATTTTGTTGTGGTCTCACAATTCCTGCAAGGTGCAATGGAATGGTGTGGGTTTTTTTCCTGCCTTTCAGCAAGAGTTACAGTATGCACACACCAGGTTAGCTTCCACCTTTTTATTCTAAATAAAAGGTGGAGTTACCTGCTGACACACTTCTCTGCCCTTCAGGGCAAGGCAGGGCGCCTGCCTCCATAGAACACCCGCTGCACTGCCAGTATTCCCAGGAAGAAGCACTGGAATGTAAGGACAAATGAGGAAAAATTAATAAGATTTATACCCACAAACTGACTACTATACTGACGATTAAAGCATACATGAACACAAATCCAGCACATCCTCACCAACTCTAGCTTTGGCTGGTTTGTGTAATCCTTCCCATTTCTTCCTTTTAATAATCTTTTGGGATATAGACTATGTAGCCAGTTTGACACTGGGGAAAAACTGCCTGAAATACAGGCACAATTCAAAGCTGCTAGCACAGAGAATTAACACATGCATGTCCTGGCTGCTCCCATCACCCACCTAACATGAGCAGGATGGCAAATGGTTGCCTGCAGTATCACTTCTAGTATAGCAGGGAATGAAGGGTGTCAGGTCTGTGCAAGCATAAAATTGGATGGGGAGTTAAACTGATAATGAAAATAATCAACTCTATACACATTGTCTCTCTTGTCTTGTATCTGAGCACATAGGTGTAGAGCTCTCAAACTCTCCTCAATAAATCTTAGTGATGTGTTTAATGGGGTACAAAAACCTATCTTGCCTCTTCAGCAGTGTTCATTCATGACCTTGTAGACATGATACAAACTCACTGCTGCTACTTAAATGATCCATTCAACTGTGAGGAAAAGAACAATCAAAATCATACTGCCAGTAGCACAGCTCTAGTGTCAAGACACATGCTAAATTTTTGACCTTTATGGCTTGTCACTGTTCTGCAGAGAAGTTTCCTAAATATGTTACTTTAAAAAAAAAAAGGAGGAAAAAAAAAAGAAAAAAAGAAAAAAGCATCTTTCAATAAGAAAATGTATTCATACTAACATGAAAGTATTCAGGGAGTGGTTAAAAAAGAAATTGTCCTGGTTTTGAGTGGGACAGATCCTCTGTTGCCCCATGAGAGGCAAAAGAATGCTGCTCACACAAATAGATTGGATAGTGATGGAAAGTTTAAATGGAAAATCAATTGATGTTCTACAAAACTACAGAGCATAGTGATAGAGAGATCCCAAAACGTACTGAGTTCCCTTGTACCACACCCCAAAAGCCCTCAACACTTCCCTTCTCCCCTCCTGAGGGTACACCCAAACCCTCCAGGGCTCTTTCTGACCCCCACACTGCTAGGCTAGTCCCAGGCTGGCCAGGCCAGAGACTTCCCCCTGCCCCACTTCTTACCCTTGCATTAGGCCTAAGCAGGCCTAAGAGGCCTGAGATACTCCCCCACTGTTTAACCGGTAGGGAAACATCTCCCACAGGAGGAGAGAGGGAAGAAAAAGAAAGAGGGTGACTTTGCAGATGGATTTATAGGGTGCAGAATTTGTGGGTAGAAATAAGCTGTTTCCTGTGTCCACCTACTTGGTGGACACTCTGCACACTGAAGGTGTAACCTACGTGGCAGCCCGGGAAACACCCAGCCTAAACTGACGCAGAAATAAAACCCTCTGCAGAAACTATATGCTGGCAATAGACTTCATCAAGCCTGAAAACATGTTTCAAGCAGCAGCCACAGTTGCAGCTGCAGTGGAATACCTGGCTCTGATAAACTGCTGGAATACAATACCTCTTTATGCTTCTGTAAGGCCAAACAAGAAAAGAAGTGTTAGAATACCATTAGTTCTATCATTATCTGCTATATTCTTCCATCAGACCCTTAGAAGCTGGTATTTACTCCACTTAGCTTATACAGGGTAAAATAAATCAATATTTGATCAAAACAATGGAACCTTTCCCTTTTCTTACAACGAATCAGCAGTATTGGTTGTTAGGCTTTGCTCACCTCTTTCACAGGTGTCTGCTGCCACCAAGGGATGATGCAGGTGAGAAGCTGCTGTAGGAAGTATCTATGAGCTGAAGTAAAGCTGGAATCCATGGCTTGCAGCAGAATTTGCTCTGCGACAGCTGAAAATCTTTCACTTTGGAAACATCATTGACTTGACAGGTCTTGGGTAAGGAAAGACATTGTCAGATTTCAGGAGGGCCTTAATGATTTTTAATTATCTATTACCTTGGTGTTACTTGAATCACAAATATTGGCCAGATAAATGCAGAAATTTTGTATAGCACCTTGTTCCCAAGATTTAACACAGGAACTGGGAACTCCTGCATACTTAAGCAAATCCAAAAATCAGATGCTGGCTATTTGGTTTATTAAACACAGGTTGTTATAAACAAAATATATCACCACACACAGACCAAGGTCCTCTAGACTAATCAGTGACTTTCCCTGAAACTGTGGAACCTTCAACTGAGATATGCTTAAAATCCAGATGTGTTAATCTAGGGAGTTTTCTATTCAGAGAGTTTGTGCAACTTCACACCAGGGTAATTTACTTGAGCATCATGCCAGAATCTGGACAGTACAGCTTCTGAGGGAAAAGCTAGTGTGTGTTAGACAGAGACTTCCAACTATGGAAGACATTTAACACCATCAGGGATGTCAGGTGATGTAGCTATATGGCTGTATTTTGGCAGCAGTATAAAGGTGAGTTGCTGATATAAGGCATCTTACTGTGACACTGCAGCTAGGTTAGCCAGTCTGGATTCATTCGTGAAAATGAGCCATTTTCTGTGGGATTTTCCAGATCTCAAATACACTTGCACTGCTATAGTCCATTTTACTCTATCTTGGTAATAAAGCCGCTGAAAGACAAAGGGTGTCAGAAAACTAGTGTTTGATCTTACCCTAAGATGAAGCTGGGATGCGTGTTGTACCTTGGCAGGGCAACTACAGCTTTAGGAAACATCCCTTACACAGCTTACGAGGTGAGTGACAGAAGCCTGAGATGCCTTTGAGCCTGTCACTAAATCTGTTTCAAAACTGTAGCTGGATATATATGCAGGGGGGGAAAAAAAATAGTGAATGTTTATTTTAAATCCTGTCATAGCTAAAATAAGACTGTTTGATCTGAAAGAAGGTTCACACACTCTTCTAACCTGAAATAACTAAAGGCCTAAATTAAAACAAACCCAAATGTTTTGGTTACTATTTCTGTGCAACAAGCCTGTAGTTTCAGAACCTTGAGTGCTAAAAGTTGTAGGTTTCCATGCCTGCTGGAACATATCGAGCCAAAGGTAGTCAGTCCAAAGTGATGGAATTCTAGGGTGTGTCTTCATTGAAAGTGAAATTCTTCATCTTGGGAAGACCTGGATGGAAAGTTAGTCCCAACATCAAAGCTAGTAAAGACAAACACTCATTCTGCCTAAAAGCAGGCCTCACTGATTTAGAGCTAGCCTCAGAAGCTCACTTTCTAGCTCATGCTCTCAGAAGCACGGTCTGGTGAATTCCCTGTCCCAGCCTGCTCTCAGTGCAGCAGGATCTGCCTCTCCAGCTCTTGCCAAGCAGTGATTCATCCCAGGCACAGGAGTCACCAGGGGAAGCTTTCACCATGCTGCACAACACAAGAAACTTCCATGCTATCTCCCAATGAGATCAATTCAGTGCTAGGCAGAGATGAGCTGAGGTCCCAGGGAAAGTGCACGTTTGTAGGACCCTAGCATGAGCAATCCAGCAAAAAATATAATCAAAGAGGAATTATTCTTTTGGCCACATAATAAAAATGGCATCACAAAATTCCAGATGCCAGCCTGTCCAACATACCTGCAAACAGGCACAAGCCATAATGGAGAGGCAGCCTGACAAACACAAGTGTTTGGACAGAGCAAGGTGTATGGTTTGTTTTTATTTTTATGTAACAGCTCAAAGGAGTACTGCAGCATTCAGTTGGTGGTTACTTCAAATGCTTGAGATGCTTCTAGAGAGCTCATAAATAAAAGAGCTGTTCAGGCTTTTCACCTTTTTCTACCTTATTCCTTGGAGAAGTGCTGGCCATCAGATACCATGAGCAAGCATGAGCCAGGCTGCCAGGACCACTTTTAACAAGCTGGGGAATCTTAGAAAGGGATTTTCTTCTGTTATTGCAGTGTTGTCCTCACCCCTTCATGCTTGGCACTCTTCTTTTGAACACAAAGAGGTGGTGGAGTCACCATCATTGGAGGTGTTCAGGAGGAGACTTGACGGGGTGCTTAGTGCCATGATCTAGATTGTTTAGGTGGGTTGGATTGGTTGGTAGGTTGGACGCGATGATCTTGAAGGTCTCTTCTAACCTGGTGTATTGTATTTCCTATCCACGAATGACTGCATAAAGCACTTCAAGCCAGGCTCTTTGCAGTAGGGCCCAGTGAGAGTGGAAGAGGCACAAACTGACGCACAGAAATAAGAGATCCATGGTTTTCTGTGTGGGTGACTAACCACTGGAAGACTGTCCAAGAAGGCTGTGGAGATACTCAGCATCTCAGTCCTGGGCAATCAGCTGGATCTCACCTGCTTGGACAAGTTTTGACTACGTGACCTCCAGCAGCCTATTACAGCCTCAGCTAGACCAGGATCCTGTAATGCAAGTCACCTTCTATACACCACAGTTATTACACAATTTCCCAGCTTTCACTAGTACCATTTGCGTACAGCTCTACAATTTGATGTAGGTTGAGTGTCTCACTCTAGGCCATGCAGTTTAGCAAAGCTGGAAACATACAAAAGAAACCTTGATCCTCAGCTTTTTGCTGAGCAAGCAAAAAGCAACAGTGCTTCACCTTTCCCATTTCACCCAGAGCACTCTTCCCTGGGGAAGATGAAGCACATGTGACATGCAAAGCTGCTCTCAGAAGCTCCAGCCTGTATGTGCATGTTTCAACCTCCTGCAGGGCAAATGTAACAGCATCACATCCCCAAGTGTGGTGGGGCGAGATTTGCCACATTTGACTTTTTAACTGACCAGAGGAAGAAACAGGGAGAAATTCTGCACAGCTGGCAACAGAATCTGTTAAGGCAGCAAGGAAATAAAGATCCTAGAACATAGTTCAAAACAGCCTTTGGATATTACATCTTTATTATACAGCTTATAATTGCCAATAACATGATGGAGGCACAGAATGGGAAATGTGAGGCTACATGTTTCTAGAGGTAAAGAAATGTAACAGCACTGGATCAGCATTCCACAACAGCATTCAGTTTCATTGTTCATACCAAAACTGAGTAAGAAAAAAAGTCTCAAGTTTAAAACAGGTAACTGGAATTTCTAGGCAAAAAAAGAAAAACAAACTTCAATAAATAAAAACGCTTGTTTGTTTCCACTGTGGATAGTCAGCTTCACATTCATTTTTGTATAAAATGTTAAGTGTTTACTCTTTTAAAAGTTTTTTGGAAGATTCAAAGAGCATTTTTTTAAAGCCTCCAGCATATGCACTTTGTTGTTTTTAAATAGAGTAGACGTTTCATAAATAGCTAGTTACAGAAAACAGTAAAAGAGACAAAGTAGTAAATACAATTTCCTTTGTAACTGCATGTTTCCAAGGGACATTTTACAATTTTGAAACCAAACTGCCTCCAAGAAGAGCAACACATTTACATATTAAAACATTTACATTTGGGAAAGCACTGAGCTCCCACATGATTTCACTTGCACTGCACATTCAAACTGAAAAACATTTTGGTTCTTCAACAAAAAGCACCTTATATAGCATTTAAACATTCTACAAGTTGATAGCAAACCTTTGGGGGAGTGTTGGACAGATACTCTATTTTCAAATATCTAGACTCTGAATGTCCTAATCAGCTATACATTACTCACACAGTATCTTAAATCCAACTTCAAAAGACAAGTCCAGACGGATACCCCTAAAGAGCAGAACTGGACTGACAGGGACCTCCTGAGCGAGCAAGTCCTGACCACTGCTTTGCTGGCATCACTTCATACAGGCTTCTTTTAGAAGCTCAGAACAGTTTGCATTGTGTCTTTACCAGCTGTAACAGAGCTGTCTCATAACCTAATAGCTGTTATACTTTAAAAGCTTCATTTCAACTCAATCCCAGATTCATCACAGCCACTCATTCCTGGACTAACACTGGTCTTTAGCTTGGTTACTTCCTCTAGAGCTTGGTCCTTTGACTGCCCTTACAAGCTACTTTCTCATTCCCTCTTAGGCAGCATTTTGCTGTTCTTTATTTCTCAAAAATCATCTCTGCATCTCATTAAGAGTCCTGGTTTTGAAGAGTGTCCGTATTTTGTTGTAGCTGGACCAAATGCTGGGTTTCACAGAAAATGGGAAAGTTTGGAAATACACCTGTGCTGGGAAAAAGTTGGTGATAAAGGCAGCATCCCACTGTAAACATTCAACCCATGCATCATTTGGACAACTAAAGGTTGAAGCCAAAGTGTTCTAAAATATAGTTGGGAGCAATCGTTCACACTGTTGTATCTGCCAACATGGAATTTAACCTGAAATCACTTCTCTATTTCCTGCAGTAAGAACATGATGTCTGTGCTTTACATGCCATAGTATGTATACACCATAACCAGCACCTGCAAGAGAACTCCCATCTGAAAGCATGCTAGGGTCTGTGCTACATGATTAAGACCACCCATTGGCACAAGCCAGGCAAAAATATGTAAAATATTTCCCCTTCATCTCCAGAAGCTTGCTAAGAACAACACCAGCAATGAGGGTGGATAAACAAGAAAACCAAAGTCTTTGGAAACACTTTGCATGGTCATGAAGCAAGAAAAATCCATCATGATATGATCAAACAGCTTTCAGGTAATTACCTGCTTTGTAAGAAACAGCTTTGTTGCTGAAAACTGAGAACAATATCTCATGGAATGGCTTTGCAGTAATGTATCTAAGCATCTCTTCACACTACAACATATACATGCAGCCAGAATCTGACTTACAAAAATAATCTACAATCATGTAGAGGTACTAGGAGCCTAAATCCTGTAACAGAAATATTTTGTTTTTTTAACCTAGAGGCAGAAACAAATCATGTTACACATACAGCAATTCACTAACCAGTGTCCCGCAACATGACTCTTCTGATTCCAAGCACTGATATTTTTCTGGTAGTTCTCAGATAAAAAGCAAAAGCTGTTCACTTACGACTTCTTAGATACACAAACTGTGCACTGACATCAGACTTCATGTTAAAAACTAAAAGATTACAGAGATCTCTTTATCATACTCTGAACTGAGTAATTCTCCTCTACAAGCCCAAGGTGGAATTCTGTGTTTACACCATGATCTGTATGTTGTGATGTAGTTCAACATTACCAAACCCAGAATTGCCTCAGCCACCTCAGCAGAGGATTTGAAGCACAAGGTTTATTAAGTGACAAACACATAGCTAGATGTAGCTACTAGATGACAAACCTCATTTTTCTCACTGAGAATATTGCTAATATTCACAGTTTAAGGATCAAAACCTGCATTTTGATGTTTCAATTCAGCAAGAAATGAAGAATCTTTTAATTCACAAAGCCTGGAACTCAACATCCCAAGCAAAGGTGGTTTGGATTAGTCTGTGGAGTGGATTCTGCACCATTCCTGGTATAAAGACACCTTTACAAGCAATTGATGTCAGTACCATATCTGATACATAACAAATCCTCTAAGGGGAGTCAGGTATCTGCAAAGACTGAACTGTAAGGATTTCAAAGGCAGTCTCCCTGACACCTGCCCGAACTACTCTGGTTCATGTCAGGAGTGTTAGCAGATACTGGTAGTGAGCACTAACTACACTGCTGCCTTCTTCAAAAGCTAAACATCTCAGCTAACACTGCATCACACTCATCTTCTATTCAGATGTTGTAGGTGCTTTTGGTTTAGGAGAGTTTGGGAGTTAGCAGATCTCCCATCACACTCAACCTTCAAGCAGAAAAACTTAGCAGTAGGAGTGTACCAAGACAGACATTTATGGAGTTACTGTGGGTATGACTTTAGAAAGCAAACCTAAACCTCTCAGTTATCTCTGCTTTGCAGGAATTCAGACCACAAACAGGGAGGCGATTTGAAGGCAGGAGTGTGGAAAGCTGGAATCAGATGTTTGTAAAAACAAAAGGCATTGGAGAGGAACCATCCCTGGTAGAAGGGGGTTGCAGGAGATGTGAAGTAAGGCACATTTATCTGCAAATACAGATCCTTCGGTATTTTGCAGATGCAGTAATTTATCACATTTTAACACATTTAAAGCACTAAACTTGACTATGCACAAAGCAGCCTGTTATCAGGCTGGGAAGTAAGTTTCTGTTTCTTTAGCCTCTATAATCGTATTTTGATATTTTGTCAAAGACATGCTACACTGCAAGCTTCCTGGAGTGGTAACACAGCCCTGTTTGCAAGCAGGAACAGCCCCTGCACCATTTTTTTTTGGCAAATCTAGTTTAAGAAAAATAAAGACCCTGAACAGTCACTGCAAAAACTACCTTTCTACATTAAAGAAGAAACACATCTGAAAAGACCTCCAGAAATACTCAGCACACACACGGAGTCCTAGACAGCTGTTTGGTTGTTCTGCCACTTTGCTTCAGGGCTTTTTTTTTTTGCTTAGTGTGAGAGGATGGGTGAGTGTCATAGTGCTGTGTCATCCTCTTCTCCAAAATCTCCCACCAACAGTGAATGCTTATCTGGTTCGTTAAGAATGACACTGTTCACTGAGCGCTTGTCTGAGAAGAGAGAGTTTATGGAGGCTCTGCTGTAATTGATAATCCGATCCATTAGGCTGAGTTTAGGAGAGCCTGTCCCAGTCTCATCAATTCCAACGTGAACACTGATTTCAGATGGGCTCTTGCGCCTCATTTGGCCACGGGCCCGGAACTCAAGCTTCTCAGAACTCGGTTTCTTGTACCTAAGGAAGGGAAAAACCCAAAAGACAACAACATATCTCAGGACTGAAGTAAAGCACACTAAAACATGGAAAGAAACTTGCCTACTACTATGCTGCTTGGTCTGTTGTCCCAAGTAGCATGTGACAGGATGAAAGGAAACAGCCTCAGGTTGTGCCAGGGGTGGTTTAGTTTGGGCATTAGGAAAAATTTCTTCACTGAAAGGGCTGCCAGGCACAGGAACAAGTTGTCCAGGGAGGTAGCTGAATCATTATCCCTGGAGGCTTTTAAAAGCCATGAAGATGTGGTGCCGAGGGACATGGTTTAGCAACAGACTTGGCAGTACTAGGTTAATAGTTTGACTTAACAATCTTAAAGGTCTTTTCTAGCCTAAACACGCCCAAGCGAGAGGACATTTACAATTCGAATGATTAGACAGTGATGAAAGCTTCAAATGTGACAATGCTACTGCACAACCAGAAGTTAACTCAGTGCTTTTTGGCCATGACACAGAAGAAAGGTAAAGGTGACAAGCATCACTCAACATTTCACTGCTCTGGTGATGCCCAGCGTCTGCACAACACATTGTCAAGATGTGTCTACTTAGAGTGGGTCACTGTAGCTATTGATGACCAACTCTTCTACTCTCCTTCTGAAACTTGGTGTGTCAACTAAACAGCAAAGATACCATTCCTACCAGGGGATGCAGAACAAGGAACAGTGACATGCAGCAACCCTCAGTGTCAGGGTGGCATTTGCAGCTACATTGTCTCAGAAGCTAGCATCTCCTGAACAGATTTCTCACAGATACACAAAGGCCACTAAGGATTTCTCATTTGTACATTTCTCTTCACATTAGAAATCTGACACTGCACTTCAGACAGTGCAGTGCTGTCTGAAGTGCTTTGGACCAACTTACTCTTCTCAAGCAAGAGCACAACCAATTGCTGCTGAACACAGACCTGCCTGAACTATTCCTCAAAATGCTTTGGAATCTGTCATGGTCCCACACTTCTTTTCTGCCACTCAAAGGGAAAGACTTGAGCTTTAAATCCACATTCCAAATCATAAAACTGTACATACTTACATCTTTAACAGCAAAGAAGAAAGTACAACAGAAACAGAGGAAGCAGCCATGGCTGCAGACCCCATCCAGGGCTGCAAAACCAAACCAATGGGCATGAAGACACCTAGAAAATGATAACAGTATACAATAATATTTACATACACAGCATACAGTAACAGTTACAATTTCAGTTTACAGTTTTAGTTGTATTTCAATGTTAAAAGAAACAGTTTAAAGGACAAATACTTAATACATCAATGTTTGGGTTCTATCTCACATCCAGCTGTAGGTTGTAGCTGTCAACCAGTCTGAAATTCAGAGATAAGCATGTCTCACCCGCCTTGCAGTAAGCTGCTTGTTCACAGGGGTGAGCTCATATATAAACCTTTTATCTTGAAGCTATTTTGCTGTCCTGAGAATACTCAAAATAGCCACAATGTGGAAGAAGGACAGCTCACAAATACACCACAGCAACAACCCCAGGCAGAGAAAACTCTGCACTTATTGACAGTTAGAAACACAGAAAGTGGGCACTCTTTCACAGACTGGTAAATCACTGCAGTCTTCTACTCACTAAGCACTATCTCATCACTGCAGGGAAACCTTCACGTACCAGCAGCAATGGGAACTCCAATGAGGTTATAAATTAGAGCAAAGACAAAGTTAATCCGGATCCTTTTCACAGTTTTTCTAGATAAATCTATACTTGCAACCACATCCATCAAGTCATCCTGTAAAAAAGCACACATGTAGTGTCATCATACCCCTGTTTTAAAGCTAACCATATCATGTGTTGGGGGTGGAATTAGATGATCTTCAAGGACCCTTCCAACCTAAACCATTCTACGAATATGCTGGATGTAATAAACTACATGTAGTAAGTATCCTGTAGGCTGCTCCAGTTTGTTTGCATACAGCCCACTCAGTCAGCAATCAAACTTATTTTAGAAGCCATCGTAACCCAAAAAACCCACACATGGCACCACACAGCACAGCTCTAGACACTGACCACAGGTCCTGTCAAGGTGTTGCTGACATGTAAGAAACAGTGACTATAAACCTGGAGGCCCTGTGGTGTATCACTGAAGTAACTGAATTAACTTAGGGTTGCCAATATAATTTTTAATGAAGCACTTCAATTTCTTACTTTAATTAGAACAACATCAGCTGCCTCGATGGCTACATCAGTTCCTGTGCCAATAGCAATTCCCACATTGGCCATGGCAAGAGCTGGGGAGTCATTGATACCATCTCCGACCATGGCCACCCGTCTTCCTTCATCTTGTAGCTGCTTCACTTTCGCTACTTTGTGGGAGGGAAGAACCTCTGCGAACACTTTGGTGATGCCAACCTAAAGAGAGAAAGCACAAAACTGTTCTGCAGCTTTCTGCTGGCTATGAAAAGCTTCTGCCTTTTGTAGTGTGACTAGGAAAGTTGAAATCTGTTATTACTCACAAGCTAAAGACCAAAGACATCCAGTATGAAAACAGCCCTGAATTCAAAGGTGATGTTACTGCTATTAAAAAAAAATGCTTCTTGCATGCTCACTTTATTCTAGACTTATTGACATTACCATTTTTCACAGCAGACCAGTTCTATGCCAGCCACATGCAGTATCAACACAACAGAACATACTTCCTGTGAGTGGGCAAGCTCCAAACACAGGTGTAACAGCTTACCTGAGAGGCAATAGATCTTGCTGTCTTGCTGTTGTCACCAGTCATTAGGACAACTTCTAATCCCATACTCTTCAAAGTGTAGACTGCCAGCTCAGCCTCTGGTTTCACAGTATCAGCAATAGCTATCAAGCCACAAAGCACTCCTAAATTAACAGAAAGAATGTGTTTGTGATAAAGATCTTTAATGCTTTAAGAGGGAAAAAAAAAGTAACTTTTCCAGTAAGACCAATTCCAGATACAGCAATACCAACAGTAAAAAGCAAGATGAGAAGAGGTATCAGGGCAGCAGGTTTTAAGGCAATACAGAGCACAGACTGTTCAACAACAAAAACTCCTTTTCTTCCTCCTTCCTCTTTGCTCCTTCAAGTCTTTGCACTATGTCTAACTTCTCTGTCAACCAAGGTAGGCAGTAAGAGGTCTCTCCTAGATGAAAGTGTTATAAAACTAGCTAATGATCTCTTTTCATCCCATTGTGCTGCTTCAGTTATAATTGCTATGACATTACAGCTAACTTTCTACCTCTGAACGAAAAAGACAGCACTGAACTTACCATCCACAGCTGCTAGAACTGCCGTGCGACCTCTCCGCTCATGCTCCATCATGGCTTTATCAACTTCATTTTTCACAAGGAGGCCGTTTCTGTTCATCCATTCCCGGTTCCCAATGAGGACTGAGTATTTTTTGAGGAGTCACAGCAGCTGAAAAAAAATTTAAAAACATAACACACACACACACACAAAAAAAAAAATCCTACCATCATGTGGATAACCAGGAAGCTTCCCTCCAGCTAATCCTATCCAGTAGGCACTGAAATATCATTAGGGCACCCAAACAGAAAAATCTCACTCAATACTTTCTGTCCCACCAATGTTTTTGCCATATTCTTGCCAAGACAGACACCAACATTTCTTCAGTAATGGGTAGTTACCACATGAGCAGGCCAAGAATCACAAGTCAAGTCCCTTTATCAGTGCTTCTATTTATATATCATAGCCCAATACAGTTGAAGGATGCTAAAAGGAGCTGTTCTGGACTGAAACCCAGTCAGTTGTGCAAATACACAGAATTTTTGGCTCACAAATGGTAACTTGGAATGAAGCAAAACAAAACAAGAGTGCTGAAAGACAAATAATGCATGATTGTCCAGCCCCATATTCAAGATGTTACTTCAGATGGCATTTATCAACACATCCCGAGTGATCATAGAATCAGAGAATTGCTAGGGCTGCAAAAGACCTTAAGATCATCCAGTCCAACCATTAACCCTACACTACCAAGACCAGTGCTAAATCATGTCCCTGAGCACTACCTGTGAGCATGAAACAAATCAGATTAAAACTGTTTCATGTATGCCTTGATGCAAGCCCAGTTCTCCAGGGTAGAATAAAGTGACCTCATTTTTAAGGCTCCTAAAGACACAAAAGCAAGAATGATCCATTTCAGTCTATAAAGTGGAGTTGTCTTACTTGGCAGTTCAGCATCAATAATCAAAGCAGGCTGCACAGATTCATCTGTATTCTCCTCAATTTTCACAAGTGTTACATTTTTAATATTGTTTTCCTCAACCATTTTATTTTTCTTGTAGAGCAATGCTTCAACATTGGTGACTTTACAACTGATGCCGCAGCCTGGGACTACCTGAAAATCTGTACAAGTCCCAAGAGTTTCTGAGTCCAGTTCCTAAAGAAAACAGATGCACAGTGAGAAAATACTTAAATCTGTAAAAGCATGCTGCATTTACAAACCCCACAAAATAGAGTGCAAATAACTCTAGCAGGAGCAGATAAATATTCAGTCAATCAAAATATAATTATATACCCGGTGCATCTAATGTTGTACTAAGTGATTCACGTGGCTCCTCACTTTTCAGCTTTCCCAGGTGGATACATCAATTACCTTCTAAATAACACAGGACTACTCACAGATACTAAATACTGACAGAAATGTTCTTTCATAACACAACCTTCCCATTTCCTGAGTCAAGAACTTACCTTTTTGCAGTATTTTGTTATTGCCACTCCAAGAGGATGTTCGCTATTACTCTCTGCAGTCCCCACTATTGCCAGCATTTTATGATGTGGCAGTTGGTTACCCTCCAGTAGAAACTTCACCTGCGTCACTTCTGGAGTTCCATGTGTGATAGTACCTGTTTTGTCAAACACAACCACCTTTACCTGCAGCAAAACAGGATGACTTGAGTCAGTGAACAAAGCTTTAATGCAGAGCTTTCTCAGAAAAGACTGAGAGGGGATCTTCTCAATGCTGATCAATAGCTAAAGTGTTGAGGTGCAAAAGGATGGGGCCAGACTCTTTTCAATGGTGCCCAGTGACAGGACAAGGGGCAATAGGCACAAACTGGAACCCACGAGGTTCCATCTGAACAGGAGGAGAGACTTCTTTGCTGTGAGGGTGCTGAAGCCCTGGAGCAGACTGCCCAGAGAAGTTATGGAAGAGATTCGAAACCCACCTGGACACTGTGATCCTGGGCAACCTGCTGAGGGTAACCCAAGCAAAAGGCTTGGACTGGATCACTTCCAGAGGTCACTTCCAACCATGCTGGGATTCTGTGAGAAACCCCAAATTTCCCCAAATTTCCCAGCACATTCTGATCATGCTCCCCCTTACTAACAGGTACTGACACACGTGTTAATGATCTGCTCAGGCAACAACTGGCAAAGTGCCACAAGTACCAGCCTTTAAAGTTTTTGTAACAATGACCTACATCCTTTACCTTGTGTGCCATCTCTAAGGGCTCTCCTCCTTTGATCAGAATGCCATTCTGGGCTCCTACTCCAGTCCCAACCATAACAGCTGTTGGGGTGGCTAATCCCAGAGAGCAAGGGCATGCAATGCACAAGACTGTGATGGAGGCTTGGAAAGCAAAGCGGATTATCACTTCAGCTGCAGAAATGCTCTTGTTGTAGCCCTGGTGACAGAGGTTTATGTCAGTAACAGAAGAAACTGAACAATACAAACAACATATTCAAGCTACACATTGCCATGGATGTTGAAAAAAAATCTGCAAATATATAAGCTAAGATACTAATATTAACAAGTAAAGCATAGGCAAAACATGAAAAAGCTCAGACTAATGATTAATTATTAACTAATGACCAAGTTGTTCTTTGTACTGCATATACCATCTGTTTTACTTATGGGATATTTACCTAATAAGGTACCATATGCTATGACAACTCTTTTATGCTGCAATATAACACAGTATAAAGATATTCTATCAATGAAGTCACAAGGTGGATATGAAGCTTGCTTTTCTGGTAACTAATAAATTCTAAATCAGAAATAGACAGGAACCAAGAAACCTGTGATCTAGGTAGTTCCAAGGAACAAGTTAGGATCATTCTCCTCTGTCACTTGTAATAAAGATAAACACTGATTTCTAGATGCAGAAGTGGAGGCTGTGACAGAGAGAACTTTGTTTCCCCACAAAGAAGGGATGAAAATTGGGAAATTCTGATGTTTACCTTTTTTTTCCCTTCCTTAAATTCACTTATTTTTAAATACTAACTTTCAGGAGTTGCTTAATCACTGCAGAATCATTTTAAGTATAAATGCAAGAGTGATACAGTATAAAAAATATAATTATAGTAATTATTATTACTATTAATAATCATCATCATCTATAGCCAGCAACTGCCAGCAGGGATACTTCAGAAAGGGAACCATTACAGCCTAGTAGACTTGTGGACTAACTGCTTTTTAAGCATTTCAAAAGGTGTTTAGGGAGACTTACTTACCTGAAAGTACTTTTCTACTATTTCAAAATCCACAAATCCAATTATAATCCAGGCAAAAAGGGTAATGACAGAGACAGCCACAATAGAAGGAACGAAGTAGCCACTAAGTTTGTCTGCAAATTGCTGGATAGGAGCCTAGGAAGGAGAAATACTCATTAGCTCCAGCAACATCATGTGCCTTCAGACAGATATAATCACAGCTGCTGGCATCATACCACACTTTGTAACTACCTACTTAATAAGACTATGAGACTTGAAAGAGCAGATCACTGCATAATCCTTATTCAGCAAAATACTAAACAACCTTAACCACCCTTCTCATGATTTGGAATGCTGATGCCTAAATGGTAAGACAAAACCCAAATGCTTCATTTGGTAGCACTCTACCTTTGAGGTCTGGGCCTCCTCCACAAGTTTTACAATCTGGGAAAGAGTTGTATCAGCTCCAACATGGGTTGCTGAAATCAGGAGTGATCCGTTCTGGTTAATAGAACCTGCAATAACTGTATTGCCAGGTTTTTTAGTCACGGGCATCGCTTCACCTAAGGAAAGGGCAATCACAGATATTAAGGTCCACTTTTCATCACTATTATAATAGCTACCAACTCCTGACATGCAATTTGAAGAGTGAAAACATCAGCTTCAACTTCCCTTGTCAGATTAATTTTAAGGAAATAATCATTTTTATGCTTGCAAAAGTCAAAGGATGCATCAAGAGAAGTGTGGCAAGCAAGTCTTCCCTCTCTTCCACTTTGCCCTGGTAAGGCCACATCTGCAATACTGTGTCCAGTTCTGGGCTCCCCAGTTCAAGGGCAGGGAGTTGCTGGAGAGAGTACAGAAAAGGGCAACACACATGATCAGGGGACTAGAACATCTCTATTATGATGAAAAACTGAGAATTGGAGCTTTTTTAGTCTGGAGAAGAGAAGACTGATGGGAGATCTTACAAACACAAACACTTCAAGGGTGGGAGTCAGGAGTATAGGACCAGGTTTTTTTCAGTGGTGCCCAGTGACAGGACAAGGAGGAATGGCCACGAACCTGAACATAGGAAGCTCATCTAATCTTCTTTAACTTAAGAGTGATTGAGCACTGGAACAGGCTGCCCAGAGAGGTGGTAGAGTCTCGATCTCTGGAGACATTCAAAACCCACGTGGATGTGTTCCTTTGTGATCTTCTCTAGGTGAACTTGCCTTGAAAGAGGAGTTGATCTCCAGAGGTCCCTTCCAACCCCTACCGTTCTGTGAAATGCTTACCTGTGATAAGGGATTCATCCACCATAGAATGTCCTTCAATAACACGACCATCCACTGGGAATTTGCCTCCTGGGATCACTTTGACAATGTCACCTCGTTGAACCAGTTCAACATCAACTTGCTCTTCACTAGAAGCATGTAGAGTGTTTTAGTAAGAGATTGCTAACTCGGGTTACCCAGGCTAAAGGAGCTCTCACTATACACAAAACATAATCCCACAGATGGATGGTAACTTATTAAAAATTGGCAGAATAAAGGTCTTTTTAAAGAGCACTATGATGACTTTATCATCATTTTATTTACTTTCCAGCTAAGAAAATTCACTAATTTTCTTATGATGGCAAAAATTATCAAGATGCCAACAAAACGACTCAGAGCAATGTTGGTTTTGTTGGTATTTTTAGCATTTATAACTGGCAAATACAGAGTTATTTGCTTCAAAGTTCTATAGAATGGTAACATTTGTCTGGGAATTAAGCATATTAACAACAAAAAAAGGAGCAACAGAAAAAGCAAATGACAAAGCAAGATACCTTAAAAGAACGTTACCAGGGCCCAAGGTAACAATAGTAGCTTCAGTAGCTTGTAATGAAATTAGTCTTGCCAGTGCTTCTGATGTTTTACCCTAGAATAATAATTTTCATATTTTTCTGACTATGCTATTGAAAAGCAAAAATTGCTGGGTAAATGACAACTGCAGATGTTGCAATTTACCCTATTAAAAACACTTTCTGCATTTACATTAAGCCATTTCATATTTTTACTGGTTCAGTTACTCAGGATGATTTTACAACAAGGAAGGTTAAAAGAAGTTAACAAAGCTTTTTCATGGTATGTTTCTTTTAAAGGTACACAACAACGATTCTCAGTGTCTTGCAGCTTGTATATATCATGGGTTTCTGTCTTCCTTACCTTTGCAACATGCTCTAGCCACCGGCCCAGGGAGATGAAAACAAAGAGCATTGGGGGGGTGTCAAAGAAAGTTACAGGGTTTACTTTTGCTTTCTCAGCCATTGCAACCAGGAGAATAACAAATGAGTAGACAAAGGCAATGGAGGTTGCCAAAACAATCAGCACGTCCATATTTGCAGTTCTGTGCTTCAGGGCTTTGTACGCCTGTATGTAGAAGTGCCAGCCTCCAAACATCTGCAAAAGGAGCAGCAGTTGTGGTTTACACACACATTCGTAACACAGGAGCAGCATCTCCACAAGAAGGGGACACCCACATTATTTGTATTATTTGCCTTCTCCATCTCTTCTCATGCAAAATCCCAGTACCATCAAATCTTCTCATCTCCACCCAGTTCCACCAGCTCCTCCCCATACCCATCAGTGGAGCCCTAGGGAGGCTGCCTGGCTGCACAGCACCTCTACACTGACTGGCCTACCCAAAACCCCACTTATTTTGGCAGCAGCAGAAGCACAGAACAACCTCAAGAGCATTCTGAATCAACACAAGCAAAGTCGCTTTTCCAATCTAATTTCTACATTGCTTTCCATTATGAGTGTTTGTGCCCAACAAACTAGAAGTGGTCCTACTCCCACTCACCTGTACAGGGACACAGAGTAAAAATGACAGAAAATTCATAACAGACAATCCTGGCAGGAGCTGGTACTCCAGGACCATGGAGGAGTGAAGGGCCTCCATTTCCTCATCGCTCATGTTGTGATGTGCGTGAGCATCTGACATTTGACTGTCCATAACCATCATGTAAATCATCAGCCCCATGACAGGAATGCAGAAAACCAGGCTCACAACGAAAGACCTTTTCCACCTCAGATTTAAAAGAAGAAAAAAGAGATTTGGTTTGCAGTCAAGAGCTGAGCACCATTCTAGCTTGTAAGTCTTGCACAGTCATAACAAACAAATAGTGACTTTACTCACCATTGAAAAAGAAACCAGAAAGGTCTCTAAATACATTCAGGAATACTTACTGCCTTATTTCCTGTTTGTGATCCAGATGACTAGCAGATCTATCTTTTTTGACTAACGAAGTAGTGAAACCTAAATCCTAAGGGAAAAGAGCATAATAATAAAGAGAACAGCCAACTTTTAAAGGCACTTTGTGCTCCTATAAAGTTATTGCTAGATCATTGTTGCTGCCAGCATTAGATTTGATTTACTTTATTTCCAATATGATTGTTACTATTCTTTAGCTACCTTGCACAGACAGAAAAGCAATCTGATGTAGAAATCAGCCTTTCTAGAACACTCCAATGCTATTCTAAAATGTGTCTTTCCAGAATTCCTGAAGCACAGAAACTGAGGGAGAAAGACAGCAAACTTTTTTCACCTCTCATGCTACTGTATTCATTGCTGGGATTTATTTTTCTGCAAACCTCTTACTGGTAACTTCAACTCTACTATAGCTGGGCTTTCCTAGTATTTCAGTTTAAAAACTCTGGCAACACCGTAACAGAGCTTTGCTTTTGAGCCAGAACACACAATCTGCAGAAACCTGCACCAAAAAGCAAGGAGATGGAAAAAAAGAGATTTTTTTACTTTAATAGTCTTCCCTTTTGTTTCTGGGGTATGTAACTCTTGAAAGACACTGGATAGGAAACTTGGTGCCTTCATGAAACATACCTTGATTGTTTGTATAACATCTCGAGGACCTATAATCTCAGGATCATATTTAATATGTGCTTTGTTGGTTGCAAGAGCTACTGAACAGTATAGAACACCATTAGTCTTCATGAGTGTGGACTCTATTTTGTGTACACAAGAAGCGCAGGTCATTCCTCTCACCTGTAAAATAGAGGTTCCTCCCTGTTATTAAAACCACAGGTTACTTGGTAAATGCATCTAAAGAACTAGGAAAAGAAGAAGGAGGGCTTATGACTATTCTGAATTATTCAGTGCATATTTCTGGGGTTTGAAGCAGTGGGAGGGAGCTCTCTAGTTAAGGATGAGAGCAGAGGAAGCATAGCATACAGACCAGGTTATTAAGTTCTGCTAAAGCTGTGCAGGCTCTTCAAGCTCAGAGCTAGGGTATTCTGAGCTAGACTTGGCTACAAAACAACCCCAACACTAAGATAAAACCAAAAAGCCAAGAGGAAATTCCTGCAGAATAATCAAAATCTTGCAGAGTAATCAAAATCCCACAGGCATATGCCTCTGTCTTCAGTGTAGTAACAGTGAGCCAGCACAGTTTGCAGGACACGGTACAGTTTGTGATACATACCTGCTGTGCTCTTACACTAGAGCTTAATTTAGGAAAAAATCAGCTCTATGATGTTTACTTTAAGAAGTGGACTTTCAGACAAACACATCCAATACATAAAAGTAATAAAGACAAGGGTGGTTGGTTTTAATTCCCAACTTACAACAAGCTCCAGAATTCCATCTCCTTCACCACAGTTTTCCATCACGGTGGCTCCAAATCCCAGCTCCCGTATGAGCTCTGCAATGGCTGCAGGGTGTATGACAGCAGGATTGTATCTCACTTCTGCCTTTCCTGCCATTAGGGCAACAAGTATCGAATGTATTCCTAGAATATAAAAGGTGTGGATGGTAGGTCATGCTTCAGAAACACTGCATTTGTGGTAATGTGATGGCACAGAGGCAAGTCATTGAAACCGAGAAAGTTAACATATTGTAGGTACACAGAAAAAAAACACATCAAAACCTTTGGAAGACTGATAAGCAATGCAACAAAAGCACCCAAGTGTAGGTGTGAGAGGTGAAAGTATCACCCCATGCGAGCTGCATGTTTTTAGCAGTCTAATTGTGGATGCCCTCTCCCTGGAGGTGTTCAAGGCCAGGCTGGATGAGGCCTAGAGCAACCTGGTCTACTGGAAGGTGTCCCTGCCCATGGAGGAGAGCTTGAAACTAGGTCCCTTTCAACCCAAACCGTTCTATAATTCTATGGTAATTACAAGAGTTCAGTCCAAAGTATATGAAAAGACAATCTAGACTTACTCAAAAGAAGTACTTCTCAAATACAGTTTTGCATATTTTTCTGCTCTGCATTTAGCATTTCTAAAAGCTTGTTCTTCAAGGCAGAACATGTATGAGAAAGGGTACATCTAACAATATGCAATCCTACTGTGCACAAATTAAAAGGGTTTCAATCCATCCATTTTCAAGGATGAAAAAATTAACCTGGAGCACATCCACCTTCATTACAATAATTAAACACAGTCTACATTAATGACTTTTCATTACATCACAGTCATGCAACTATTTGCTTCCTGCAAATATAATCAGCACACTGAGAGAAGCTGTCAGGACAGATATAGCTGTCCAGACTCGCAAAGCCAAAATTAACTTAGACCTCTTTAATCCATATTAATGCTGTCCTTCTCTAACAGGTCCCTTCCTAACACAGGCACATAAGCTCCTGCCTTTAAGTTGTAGACCTGGGCAAATTTCTCCAGCAGAAAAGATTTGGTTTTGTTTCAAAAGGATCCATATTTGGCCCCTATATTGTCTTTGGAGCACCCTAACTTCTGCTTCAGCAAGGCAGTCTCTAGCCAGCATGCCTGCAAAGCAGCAAGGACAACACTGCTTTCATCCTATTAACCAACAGTGAGCAGACTGTGCTCTCACCCTTAATACACTAACTTCTTTTCACAACCCACCCACTTAGAATTCTGTACAAAAGCTGGATGGATTCTCTAAAGGAAACACTCTGAAATGTAACAGATTACACTGACATAAATCTCTTACCATCTTCTCTTCTCAAGTTTCTCTCAATGTTGGCTACACATGAAGCACAGGTCATTCCTGTGACTTGGACATAGCACTTCAATATAGTCTTTGTCTCTTGTCTGCCAAGGTGGGCTGGGGACACTTTGGAGGGAGGTTCAGGTTTGTGAGATCCCAGCTGCACTTCAGGTGAGGGCTGGGCTACTGCCACAGATAGTTCCGCCCTTGCTGGAAAGGAAATTCAGGACATTATGAATAGCCATGGCTATAAGGTACAAGCTGGTACTACAGCAGCCAAAACCACATTGTGGTCAATTTAGCCCAATAAAAGGCTGACAAACTGGGTCTCTTTAGCCTGAAGAAGAGCAGCCTGAGAGGGGATCTTCTCAATGCTCAGCAATAACTAAAGGTTAGAGGGCAAAAGGATGGGGCCAGACTCTTCAATGGGCACAAACTGGAACCCAAGAGGTTCCATCTGAACACGAGTTAAAATTTCTTTCCTGTGAGGCTGCCTGGACAGGTTGTGGAGTTTCCTTCTCTGGAGAGATTCCAAACTCACCTGGATGTTGTGATCCTGGGCAAGCTGCAGTGGGTGCCCCTGCTTTAGCAGGGGTTTGGCCTGGATGATCTCCAGAGGTCCCTTCCAACCCCTACCATGCTGCGATTCTGCGATATGCCAACTGTTAAATTTCATTTTGTGTGGCAGCAAATTATGAACAGAACTGCACAATCCTTTTAAATTAAGAAGTTCAGGATGTCATTACCTGGTAAAAATGCATCAAATCCCATGTCCTCTATTGAGGAAAGCAAGTCTTCTGGGCAGGTTTGCAGAGGGTCATATTCTATAGTCCCGTTACGATTTGCAAGAGAGACACAAATGGATTTGACACCTGCCTTTTGGGATATGATTCCCTCAATGGACTGCACACATGAGTTGCAAGTCATCCCTTCAATATTTATCACCACAACTTGAGTAAGTGGCTGGCTAGCATCCTTCCAAGCTGGATGAGGAGACTTGAGTGGAGTTGCCAGCGTGGGGAAAAGTTCTACATTTTCATAATGGTCAGGAAGGCTGACTTTAAATGTCTCAGGAGACACCATCTCAATGGTTTTTCTCAGGAGGTCTATGCTAATTAAGTGTGGGTTATAGTTTATAATAGCAGATTTCTTCTCTAATGAAACAATCACACTTGTAACTGATGGGAGTGCTGATACGGTGCTCTGAATGTTGAGGACACATGAATTGCAGTGCATGCCATCAACTCTGAAGACAACTGTCTTTGTATCATTCACATTTGAGTTTTCTTTGGGTTCTGTTGCAAAGCCTTTGGTCTGAGTATTTCTCAACCTCTCTAGGTCCATAGCACTGAGCTTGAGGGGCTTGGGCTGCTTTTTGAAAGACGCTGTGAAACCTGCAGCTTCAATTTGATGTTTTATTTCTTCTGCCGCAATTAGATGAGGCTGGTAGACAACAACAGCTTCCTGATTGTCCAGGGACACTGAAAATTAAACAGTAAGTGTGCATAACAAACATGCTGCTCTATGAGCAACAGATCTAGTCAAAGCTTCCCAAGAATGCTATAAATGTTCAGAAATCTAACTGCAATGGAAAGACTGAACTGCTTCAGTAAATATCAAACTACTTGTATTACAACAATTTTTAACTCCACTTTTCCTCAACTTTCTGCTCTTTCCCCAGTACTTTTTTTACTACTTCTTACTAAATTCACCCTTTTAGTCAGGGTTCTGTGGCAATTTGATACCAAAGCTATTTAAACAAAGAATTTTGGTTTTCTTTTTAGATCCAATCACAGGCATGCCAGTATTAATTTTTAATTGGAACAGAAAATATAAACTAATATTAATTACAAATATCCTCAATACACCTACTATTAGAGATTTCTATAACTGGTTATACAACTATGAAATACTAATGCAAAGCAAACCACTGAATGCTGTCACACAGCCTCATCTCAGTTTGGACTAGAAGTGAATAAAAGGACCCAAATTAAAGGTGTACCTAAGTAGCTGGTACCACAAAGAGTAACTGTCACACTAAGCTAATCTAAACCCAAGACACCTCCACAGTGCCATCAGAGAATAGCACTATCAACCTCAATTTACATGAAAACACACTAAGTTTTTACCTTTAATCCGCTGGACTCCTTGCAGTTTGCCAATCTTGCCCTCAATGGTGCTGGTGCAGGAGTGACAGGTCATCCCTGCTACTTTCAGGCGCAGCACAACGCTGCTTGCTTGAGACCAGCTGGAATCTTCCCAAGCTCCAGGAGTTACCTCTGGTGCAGAGACAGTTAAATCTACCCCTGGGACCATGCAAATGATCTGCTCGACGTGGATAATGGAAGGAAGGAAAGTCACCACTGCATTTTTTTGGTCAGAGGACATTTTAACATCCAGGATACCTTTGTTCTTTAGCAGTGCACTACAGATCTGGTTAGATGACAGAGCTGACTGAGTAGGAATTGTAAGAAAAACAGTGTCAGGTAAAACAGGTTGTGGGTTTGAATCAGCTAACGTAGCATCAAATCCCATGTCATATATTGCTTCCTGCAGCGTTGCTGGAGTCTGCAGTTTGGAGTCATAAACAACAACTGCGTTCTTATCCTCCAGAGATACCTTGCAAGGAGAAAAAAAAACAACAAAACCATAACAGTTTAGCAAACTGCAATACTAAGAGATGAGAATTAATACCTTACATAAGACTAGAAATATAATTTATATGCATAGATTAATAACACTTGTCCAGTATATTCATCTGTCGTTACTCACCTTGAAGAACAAAGCCATACCAATAGCCAGCACAAAGTGACTTCTGCTCATCTGTGCAACAACATAGCTAGAAAGTACAGACAATTCTTTCCTCACACCAGTTTCAGAATCCTTTACAAGTCTGTCTGGCCACTGTTACTTATGACATCCAGACAGCATCAGTGCAGTTAATGAAAGCTCCAGAGCCAAACTCTCTTGAATTGAGATGACTTAACCCAATTAAATCTCCAAAGCTAAACAGCCCATAGAAGCAATTCTAATCACAGGTACAACTCTGCAGTGAGCAGTAATTACCCTTAGGCTACAAGGAAGGAATAAAACATGCTTTGAAAAAAACTCAGATTTAAGTAGCAGTGAAAGGAGTCCAGTTTTTCTAGGCATCTTTGGCACAGGCTGTGAACTTCCTATGAGCAACAAAGTGCATCAGACTGCACAGAACAAAATTCACCTGGGAAATTTGATATATTAAAAATATTAAAGAAGCTGGTTTTCCTCTCTCTACGTTTTAGTGGTCCAGAGACGTCCTGATTTGGTACTAACCTTTCACATCAGATGGTACAAACATCCTCAATTTAATTTGCCCCCAGCTGATGATGTATCAAATACAATTACTGCAGTTTCCAAAAGGGAAAGACAATGACTGCCAGAGGCCCAACATGTTATCATTCAATTCTGTCTTTCCTCTGGGCAAAGTACAACCTGAAGACCACGGTCATGATTAAATTAGACCCAGTAAATAATTTTAAGAACCACCTTTCTTCATTTTTGTCACAATTATGGGTCTTAGCAGAATTAGGATCATGGACATTTCTTGGTTTCATTGCAGTTGAAGGCGAAGTAACCTAAATGCAGCTCTGTTTGCCTGTATTAGCCATCTAACAGTCCTCTCCCTTGCTGACCTAATTCATTATCACTAAAACAAAACCCTGCTTTACTATCCTCAGATTTTTTCCTGAAACAAATGACCTGGCTAAATTGAAGTGGTGATATTATAATGAGGATAATTAATAAATATGACCTCAAAGTTTCTCACAGCCTTGTTCTACTCAGACAAAGTTTTTGTAAAGTATTCTATTTCCAAGAGTAGTTTTAGAAGTAGCATTCAGCTTTGGACTAAGGTCTCTGCCTTAAAACCTAAATACAAAACTGTTACTATCACCCTTTCACATAAGGAATGAAGCAGGTTTGTAAAAGACACTACAGGATGCACATTATTTTCAGTTAAAGTATGAATCTTTCCCCCTTCTCCCATCTCAAGTCATCTGTATATTCAGCTCATAAAACTAACAGAAACCTCCCAATTTTTAAATTGCTTCCAGTATTGCAACTACTGTAAAATGAAGCATTGTGTAGGAATGATGAGCTCGCCCTGGAACACTAAGATCTGATATTTTGCCCATGATAGAAAAAAAATACTAAAGAAATACTGATTATCTCCTCTGAGTTAAGAGAAAAGAAACAAAAAAAAGTTAAAAGTAAGTCAGATCAAGGAAGTCTGCGTTATGGGCAAACCATGCAGCTCTGTTACCAATTGGAGACAGCAGCCCTGCTGCTCCTCCTCTCATTTCTTCACTGACAATACAAAGGAAACTTCTAATGCTTGAAAGGGCTTTAACAGGGGTTTCCTTCGTCACCTGGACTACCTGCTACTCGTAATTCACTGACCACAACAAAACAGCCTCATCTTTCATGGTAGGTCAACTACCACAAGGTTAACTGGACACCTCAAGCACACAAAATGCTTTGGAACCTGTGCAAGTGTCCACTGTGTACTATCAGTTCAAAAAAAGCCAGGGAAGGCGTGGAAGCTTGGGAAATCCATTCAGTATAAGAGACAAGGAGATTTTGATTGTTTTCACAGTGTAAATTCAAGGGCTTTTTGCTTTATCTTATTTAAATGTGTCCTGTTATTGCCTTTTTTCTCATTACTTCACAATACTGAATTAATTGCAAAGCAGAAGGTTACTTAAGAGTAACATACAATGACCTAGCTTCTAGTGCCAAGCGCTTGGTTTCTCTCACACCAGAAATACATTAAGACACTTCTAACACTAGCTTCCCATGCCATGTACAGAATACATTCTTTCCACACACTTCCCCCCAGTACATGCTTTATCATCGTTTCTCTTCAAAAACAAAGCTTTGGAAGAAGCAGCGATGGTTTTACCTTGATGTGATGGATACCATTCATCTTTCCAAGGTGCTGTTCAATGGTCTGAATGCAGGAATTGCAGGTCATCCCCTCCACACCGATGACTATGGACTTTGCCTCCATTGTGAACTTCTACTGTCGTCTTCTCATTGCTGCTGACCAAAACTAAAACAGGCATATGTTCTTGAAACAGTTCAGAGATTGAAATCAAAACATACATTTAAAAGATTATGTACTTGGACACACGTAGAAACCTGAGCAAAGCTGAACAGGAAGGAGAACTTTAGGTATTCTTTCAATGAATTTTCAAAATGGGTAAGCGTTCTGACATTTATTATTTGTGTTACAATTGAGACCATTTAACTGCATGCAGCAAGCTGTCATTCACAGGTGGGTGAGATGAAACTACAAGGAGAAGCATGTGAGAAAGGAACAGCAGCTCTTGGATGCTACAAAAATGGGGGATGGCATAGCCACACTGGCACTGATGATGTTTATGTTTTTCCATATTTATATCTTATATATTATCCTTGTCACCAACAGGTGACACTGAAATTAGCCCTAGGAAGCGAATCAAGCTTTCCCACATCTTAATCAGAAATACCTAATTTCTGCTCCCCTAAGGATCATTATTACTTTTGTTCATTATAAAAAAAAAGGCCAAAAAAAAAAACCCACTAAACTTAAATGAAACTGATTTGTAAAAATAATGGTTAAGACACGTGACTTTTTGTACCCATTGCAAACACTGCTAAGTAACAGAGAGGAAATGAGAGCAAGTTATTTCCAGGGGTCCTTTTAGCCTTTTGAAAATTAGCTTCCCCCCCCCAATGACAGAGAGATTAGCAACCAGGAAAATGATCACAGTTACCCGTTCAACGTTTGGCTGCAGTGGAAACAGCAGCAACTTTTGATGATTAACTGAAGAGCTAAAGTTAAACACCTGCTTACCTTGTTTTTGTTTATCCTCAGAACCTATCTAAGTTACATGAAGCACTAACAATGTTTAATACAATTGCTTTTCTTGCTCCTTGGTGATATTTCAGAAGCATTCTTTGTTATAGGTCAGAAAGGTCCTGGTTTCTCTTTAAGGCATGCTACAAACTGCGTTAAGAATACAGAGGTGTTTCATCAGAGCAACAGCTTTAACTCACTGGTGCACAAAAGTAAATGCTGAAGTTTAATCAACAAGAAAACAAGGCAGTATAAACCTCTGGATGACTGAAATTTCCAAGAGATGAAATATTTTCCCCTTAACTAAATTTTGTGTGAAGAGCCAGGAATATATTGCATCTTTCTGTGAGCCACTGATCAGTGGGAGAATTTACTTAGTTTCTAGGTGAAAAAAGAGACATATGAAAGATGATCTGAGAAGGCGATTTAAAAGATTTACCTTCCTAAAGGTAATGACCAGCTAATGTATCTGAAGGGTTCTTAAAGATCTTTCCCAACCTAAACAATTCTGTGATTCTGTTACTGAAGAAGACATCGTATTATACTAGTCAGTAGAAAACAGTAAGAACTCACCCTTGCTAAGAACAGAAATAAGACAACCATATGAAGAGTTACTGCAGATCTCACACAAGTATTTGCATGTAAATATTCACACATCACAGAGGTGTCACTTGACACACAAGAGACTTATGAATCGGCAGGAGTAGAATCTGAGCAAAACTCATGATGGGCCCTTTTCTCAGGCTAATCTGCACACTCGAGGTACAAGGTACTTTCAAAAGCACTACAAAGCTACCCAAGAAAATCCACACTTACCATATTGAAATACGATCCTTGCTGATCAGCTCAGTATTTCCACAAAGAATGCTTAGTCCACGTAAAACAAAGACTTAATTGTAACTCCACAGGCCAGAAGCAAATACTCCCACAATAACGTTCCAAAAAGCACTTGACTCTGTTGTCTGACCAGACACACACAACTAAGTGAGACACAATCGTCTATTACAGACTCTTTTAACATCTACTACCATTACAGTTTGTCACAAAGCACGTTCTCCATTTCCTCATTTTCTTTCCTTGCCCTTCTGCTGCTCATTTCACATACAATCAATTTAAAAGAAAACACACCCACCTGCTATTTAAGTTCGGATTTAAAAAACAAATCACAGGCAATCAAGCTTCAATCACTCTGTTGCCCGGGAAAGGTTTTTTTGTTGGCTTGGTGAGCTTTTAAAGACTGTTCTCCCAGAACCCACTGATCAGGGCCTCTTGGCATTAGGCATTATAGAAAGACAGCAGAGAAAGCCCTTTCCTGGAAGAGACTGCAATTCAAACATGCAAAAAGCATAAAGGCAGAGGAGAAAAAGAATTGCAGGGGATTTTTTACCCCTTAAGATCCCAAAATACTAGGACTGAATCCAGAACTTCCATCACAGAATATATCTTTCAGATCAAAATGTTTCTTCTTGTTCTCTGGCTTTTAATAAGAACACTACTGGTTCTACATGATGTATGCATCACTAACAGCTCTCTGTTGGTGGGGAAAATGACAAACAGGGATTTCTATTTCCTTGTTGCAACTTGGTAATGGTTTTCATACCATTTTTAAAGCCAAGCTGCTCTCTAAAACCAGTGAGATGTGTCCAAATGTAAAGGTAGAAAATGAGCCGTTTGTAAGCACCAGACTCTCCACACCAGTTACATTATATTACTGACAGTGAAATGAGAAGCAGAGCATTCACAATGTCTTCTGTACAGCCTGAGACTTCTGAAGACCAAACTGCATGAACTTCCAGTCCTCCTGATGCTTCAGAGATTGTGTTCTCAGAAAAAATTACAGGGTCAACACATAGAGACTGTTAAGTGCACACATCCCCTTTCCTCCACCACCCAGAACAAGAAGTTCAATTTCAAAGCTAATCCACACTTACATCTGAGCCAGCACTCTGCCTTATTATATTCTATTTCATGCCTAACCCTCTGCCTCTCCTACAAGTGCTTCCTGGTAGAAATACTTTGGCTGAAATTTAAAGGAAATATTTTTGTCATCATTTCCTCTTTCTGGCAACGTCAAATTAAGAAAAAACATGACTAAGCAGCCTGAAAAATACACTACACCAATAATTATAACTGGGTGCACACAAGGGGTGTACAAATATTGACAATTTAATCCTAGTTCTCATTTTAGGTGTTAATGCTTTGCCAAGTTCACTTGGAAGTGGCTGCAGAAGTCAAAAGATCTTCATGAAGCTGTGTAGCAACTTGCTATGGCTTGAATGTGGAACATGCTGTTCCATCACTCTTGACATCTGGCTCTGTATATCCTCTGTTGGTTTTCTCTGGTTTTTTACATCTTTGTATAGACAAATATAATGCACAGATATATGTGTATATATATGTGCCTTAGCTCAAAGCACAACCTCACTGTACGAAGAGTGACAGTTCTAGCAGAATGAAGCTGAAAAACTTCTAAAATTTCTTTAGCATCTAAAAAGCTTCCTAAGTGACAACATACATTTTATAAAGTGACACTGAAGATCTCCATTACTACTGCTGACTACCAAGCAAGTGACTGGTAACAAATACATTTCGATTCAGAGTTATCATGGACACATTCTTTCAAGTGAGATGTTAAGTTGCGGAACAACATACTGTTTCAGAGAAGAGATGGTTTTATGTTTAATCAATACATTGATTAATCTATACAGCATCTTCATCAATTAGTAAGGGATTTTAGGATTTACTGACACAAAAGGAGAGTAGCCTCTAATCCAACAGCTATGTATTTAGAACACAAGAAACCAAAAGGCTTCAATTCAAAGACTGCTGTTGGAATATTGCCTAAAGCAGCTTCATCTTACAGAGAGCCCTTGGCTTTGAACAAACTTTGTAACAGCTTTTTGTAATCTCTACTATACTATTTACTGCTTAATCCCTTTAGAAATTCCCATCTTCTGTTCTCTTTCACGACAACTCACCTGTGTTTTGCAGCACACAAGGCAGCAGTACTTCCTTGTTTGTATATTAACACCATCAATGAAGCAGCAGATCCCTAGGAAAAGCCTGGCAGGCTACATGTGAAGCAGCAAGGCTCAGAGACAGGAGACTGCAAAGGGTAATTAAAACCAAAACTCTATTGGGGAATGGACGTAAATATTTTTTTTTCCTTTCAGGTATGATTTTAGGCTTAATGCTTGGGTTGTCTGTGTGCAGGTTAAAACCCAAACAATTTATTTCCTTTAAAGTCAATTAGTTCTTCTATTAAGAAAGATAAATAATTTCTACTTCCAACAGCAGTTTGTCCCTATGTAAATGAAAATTAAGCAGTAATCAAGTAGAAGGTGACTGAGAAATTCAGATTCAGCTTTCTAAACTATATTTTTTGACGTGCTAACAGTAGTCTCTATAAGTAAAATGACTGAAGCAAGTTAAGGTTTGATGAAGTCAAAGTTAAGTCATTCACAATCTCACACTATCAAAAGTACAAGCAATGTGAAGAGGACTTGACAACACTGGTGATAACCCAGACTCTCATTTTACTCCACAAGGAACACTTTGTTGCTTCTAGAATCCAAACTAACCCAGGCATCCCAGTGTAACCAAACACACTTTGTGCCTGTCCTAGAGCCAGTAAGGACACATAACTGAAGAGCATGCAATGGTTCTGGCTAAGTGCACAAGATCAGTTTTCACCCAAATTTTATACATGTAATTATTTTGAATTTATAGCTGCTTAAATGGAAAGAGGTCAAAGCTGGGCAAAATCACACAAATGGCAGACATAGGATCTGTCAGATTTAAGTACAGCCTTGGGACTTTAAATTTCTAAATGACTGAGTCCTACTTTAGAGCTCACTTCATTTATGGCAGCAGAAATATTACTAATTACAGTGGATGGAAAAAAACACCTGTCCTTGAAAGTCTGCAAAGACCTATGGAAAAGAGCAAAGGACAGCATGAAGGGAAAAAGCTGTCTCAACTCATCCCTGGGCTTACAAAAGTGCTGGATGGGTTATAAGAGGATCTGGTCCAACACGGAAAAAAGAGGCTTTATTATGTTCATTGGCAAACAAATATATTTGAAAATATGGATATAAGAGGTTTAGTCATGGAGGGAGAAACTGCACAGCTGTAATAAACACCTGTCGCAGACAGCTACGTGACACTTCAAATAGGTTGTAATTCACGTTGCTCAAGACTTTAACAAGTCCTGCTTGGTCAGCAGGCTATGGAAACTGCTCTGAGGAATGTGATTTCTAGACAAAGCTGGGTGAAGAGAGACGAATCCTTTCACTTGTCTGCATCCTTCCATTACCTCTTCAAGTCAGACTTTAAGAATATGAATGTTGGGAGAATCGTAGGACATATTAGAAGCAAAGTATCATTTATAAACCCTTCTTCTTTGAGCACACTAAGGCAAAGTGGGGCTATTCATTCTTGAGCTTAGTTTCAAAATACAAGGCAGAACAGTATATAATGCATGATATAGGTGAACGTAAGAACGAAGCAGTTAATGACATGTAATGCTAGCTTTTACTTTCCCAGTTTATTATCTGGGAAAGAAAAAAAGCTTCAGGACTTTTCTCTACAACAAAATACTTAGTAATTATTAGTTTCAAATCCAATGGAAATTTGTGTTTGTGCTCACACAATGCATTGTAATATACATAACTAAACAGAAGAAAATATTTATTGGTCTATTTACATCCACAAGTAGGAACCAACAAGTATTTAAATATAGAAATACAATCTTTGGTACCTATAGAGAACATTTTAAGGAACTTTACACTGGAAATATTATGAGCAATTTCCTGAACATGGATATAGACCAGCAATAAACTTGATTTACTCTTGCTCATGTTTGTGAAAGTTTACCCCAAAGCATGTTTGCCTTTTTCCAGAATATTTACTCACATTAAAGAAAATGTACATCTGAACAGAGTGCTGCCATCACAGGGGAAAAAGCCATGGAAGATGTTCCAGAGGTACAAATGAAACAGCTCAGATTTGAAAGAAAAGACCTTGGAGAAGATGCTTGGTGGCTTGCCCAGCCAAATTTGCTTTTTCTGTGAAGCTCACCAACAGCTGAAGAGGTACCTTTCCCAAGGCATCGGTGCGTGCACACTTGGTGTATACCAAGAAGCAACGAGATCTCCAGTCTGGATGCCTACTGATAAGAATTTACTCGACCTGCTGGCACTGGCTGCATCTCAAAGAAAGCACAGGAGTGTGGATGTGACTCCTACCATCAGCCCTTGCCTAGCACTAGAGAGAAAAAACACACACCAAAAAACCCTCAAAAACCCAAAACAACAACAACCAAAAAACCCACAACCAACAAAAACAGAAAGCAGACGCAGCTTTCACTGAGTGAAGCGGCCGAGCAGGACCCAGAGCTGTGCCGTTTCGGTCCCAGACCCTCCTTAGGGCCTCTTTCCCAACACCCAGGTCACCCCCGCGCTGTCCCGCTGTTCGCACCCCCTGGCCCCTGGATACACTACATGACTCAGTTTGCCTTACAGTAGGAGAAAGCTCACCATACTCCTTCATCCCTCAGAATCCACGGCTGCTGGACAGACCAGCGGCCGTGTCAAAACCGCTGTTTTCGGGCTCAGACCCTCCCCCGTGACAGGTAGCTAAGGGACGGCCCGTTCCCGCGCTGCGCGCCTCAGGCAGCGGCGCGGCGGGACGGCCCCCGCAGGCGAGGGGACACGTAGGTAAGGGGACACGCAGTACTGCCCGCCGCCGTCGCCTTCACCCCCCCGCCCTCAGCCACAGGCAGAACGCCTCTCTTCGCTCCCACAAGCATGGGACACCGTGACAACGGCTTAGCCAGCACTGGGCAGAGACAGCCGGGCAGTCCCACGATCTGTGAGGAGAGAGAAGCCCCCGCCATGGGAAAGGTAGCACGAGAAGGGGACATAAACCAGACCGTCCCGCGGCGGATCAGCCCGCAGCGTCCAGGCCCATACTCACCGAGGCTCCGAGCAGCGCAGACTGAGCGGCTCTTGTTAGCGAGGGGTCACGCCTGACACTTTGCCCCAAGCGATGGCCCCGCCGGGCGGCCCCGCCCCTCCGGCAGCGCGCCGTCACGTGACCGCGACACCAATCACATGACAACGTGCAGCCATGCGCACTGGGTCACGTGACAGGGGACGCGACGTCGGGGAGGCACCGGCGGGCTTTCAGCAGCGTCAGTATCTTAGCGTCTAACTTAAGTCTCCCACTTTTAATCTAGTACCCGTTGTCCTGTCACAACAGGCCCTGGCAAAGTTTGTCCTTATCTTTCTGACTGGCCCCTTTTAGCACTGAAAGGCCACACTGTCTCCCTGGGGCCTTCTCAGGCTGAACAACCCCAACTCTCTCAGCCTGGCCTCTTAGCACAAGGCTCCCAGCCGTCCCATCATTGCGGTGGCCTCTTCTGGCCTTGCTCCAACTGGTCCATGTCTTTCTGTGCTGATGACCCCAGAGCTGGCCCCAGCATTGCAGGTGGGCTCTTAGCAGAGCAAGGCAGAATCCACTCCCTCAACTTGCTGCCCACACCACGAGACAGTCGGCTTCTGAGCTGCAAGTGCACCTTGCCCGTCCTTCTCCAGCTAAAAGTAGTGATGCAGTAACTACAATCTCTGAGAGTAAAGGCAGCCATTTTACACATCTGCTGTATCACAAAACCAGAGTACTTACGCTTTTCAAGGATTTGAACTGAGTTGGAGGTTCAGAATTTGCATTATACCCATAATTTAGGCCCTGCCCTATTCTGATTACTGAAGAATTCATTAGAAAAGTCTCATTTCTCTCAGCATCAGTTAATAGCACTGCTGGAATACTGCCTACTTCCAATTAAAAAAAAATCATCTAAGTTTTTCTCTCAAAGTGAAGAAGCTTATTGGTTAGTGATTGAAGACATAAAAAGACTTCTGTGGGAAAGGGCTCCCAACATTGTTGCAGTAGAAGTCAGAGGTGAAGTGATGTGAACTTTGCAGTGGGAACACATATAAGGTTCACTGAGGCACACACACATCTGGTTAAACAGACAAAAATACCATGGTTGAGTTTGTCCATCATCCACTAGTGACCTTACAGGAGGACAAATGGGCCTAGTTAAAATAAGACAATTATTTTGAGCTTTTACATGGTTTTCTATACTTCAGCTGACACAGAACAGAGAGGAATCCTAGAAGAGCCAGACAAGTTTTTAGGTTTATTTATTAGACCAGGAATGCCACTGAGCAATCAGGAAACAAATACCATTACATTATCTTTTTTTTCAGTGAAAGTGTAGACCAGTTAATTATATGCAAGGCTGTTACTCTCCTCCATTCTTTTGGAGTGACTCTGCCAACAGGTGACAAGCCCCACTCTATTCCTGTTTGTGTAAGTGCCTGTAGGGGGATAAAAATCAAAATTATTAACTCTGAAATAAAAGAAACCTTCTGATAGAAGGCTATTTCTGTTGTTTCAGTTTAGATTTCTTGTATTAAAACATGACATTCATCTAACAAAGCAAGTGGAACTGATTTATATTAAATAACAGTTAAATACTTCAAAATATCTAGCTTTAGAACAAAGAATCTAGAATGTAAACCCCCTTCACCACACTGCTAGTTTCATCTGATTTTTTCTGCTGAAAGATTTGGCAGTACAGCTTAGAAATCCCAAGTGAAATAGAGAACACTTGTGTTTCTACTACATTTTAAAAGCAAGCAATACAGTGACACAGAAAAACTGTGTAATTCAAAATCAAAACATGAATTAACACAACTTTCATCTCTATCACACCATTACCACTTCCATAAAAAGCTCCTAAATTCTGGCCACACAAGTTATTTCAAACAAGTGCTCCCCCCATCAAACTCAACAGCTTGCAAGCTTACAGCTATAGTCACAACAGAGTGGTGATAAAAGGATGACTTACGTATCCCCAGACAACAGTGAAAACTGCAGCTCCACCAAGGAGTACCAGGTTTCCATATTTATCATGGAAGTCAGGCTCGTATTTGCGATGAGCTTGTCTTACTGCAGTACGCTGAACGCTACGAGCTAATGAATGTTAAAAAGAGTTGCAAGAACAGAAATCAACTCAAATATACATTCAAACCATTAAAAATCCTCAGCTCCCCCCAAAGCAGAGGTAAGTGTAAGCATTGAAAGGCTAGGAATGATTCCAAGAAACACACTGCCTTTGTTTCAGCTGTCCTGATTTCTCTCTAGAAACTTATTTCTGAAGTCGAATCCCAGTAAGAAAATCCTCCAAGTTACCTTTTTCATTAATACTGTCTTCCTTCAGCACTCAGTGTGGAAGTTCAAGTATACTTCTACTTATCACTGTATTTCCAGTAAAATACCTTGCTTGGTACTTAAGGTTGGTATTATCAGTATGTGTCTCTACTCTAAGCATTTTTTTATGAAACTCACTATCAAATTAAGAGGTTGAAGACAGTGGCATAGGGAACATTTTTCTCATCTCTTCAGATTTTTGAGGGGAGGGGAGGAAGGTGAAGAAGGAAGTGTAAATAACTGTGGGCTTCACATTCTCTTCACAGAGAATGAAATACAGAAACAATTCTTCAGGTGAGAGAACGTATGATGTAACTTATAAATGTACACCACAATAGGTACACACTTATTAAGGGGAAGACAAAGAGAAGAATAAAATCACCAGCTTTGTAACACAGACTGTTTAGTAGTTGTGTACAAAGCATTTGACAAGACTGATCTGGGCACAGACATCACAAAATACGATCTTTAGCTTCAGGTCAGTGTCTGACATTTGCCCAAACATGACTAAAGATGATGATGCCAATACCCATAATCCTACTACATCCCTCACATGCTCTGTGAGGCTGCACAAGAGTTGTTTGGGTTTTTTTAACAGATAAAAGAGTTTGAATATATACCAAGTCAAATACATGCAGACACCTCGGGCTAAGCACATAATGATCAAGGGACAGATTTGAGACAAACAGGTCAAGAACTGAGCAATATCACTTTATAGTTAACGTTAAGAGCTTGTCATTGACTACACCTTGCCACCTCAGGCTGTAAGACATGGATGTACCTTAAGTAACAATAATGACAGAGTATTTTTGCCTTGCAAAGACTTTCATCAAGTCCAACCGTTAACCCAGCAGTACCAGTCACCACAAAACCACCTCCCTCAGCACCACATCTCCACGGCTTTGAAAGCCTTCCAGGGATAGTGATTCCACCACTGCCATGGGCAGCCTGTTCCATGGCTTGACAAACCTTTAGGGAAATTTTTCCTAATGTCCAATCTCACCCTCCCCTGTAAGGCCGTTTCCTCTTGTGATAAATGGAATGATAATTCGTGTCAATTAGATTATTTTGATTAAAGCAAAAGCAGAAGCATGAATGATGAGACAAGGGGTCAGACACTGAGAATTTACATATGTAACTGGAATGAAATTCCTTTTAGGCCTCATTATAATTAGTTGTTTATGATTCATTTGACTTGTTTTAATAAAATCTAAAATCTTACTCTATACTATAACCTGTTGTTTAATTTTATTTGCTTTAATGTATGTATACTAATGCCCTAGTGAAATGTTAGGAATTAACAGCTAACAATTGAAGTATTATGAAAAAGTTCTTTAAGGATGGGAAAGGAAGAGAAGTTCTTCAAGGATGAGAAAGGAAGAGAAGTTGCTACAGAAGACATGAACATAAAGGACGATTGTGAGAATCAACAGAACCTATGGGAAGACCATCTCTGGGAAAGAACATTAATTGTAACAACAGAACGAAAAAGACACAATCACAAGGACTTAGCACACAACCCACCGGTTGTGCTGACTAAAGGATTACATAATTGAAAGACCACCAGGAGGACAAACTAATTTAAATAAACCCACCTTTGTACGCATATGTATTAAGGGTAGAATATTTAAGGGGTAGTTAGAAAGGAGTAAGTGTGTATTTTAGCACCCAGCGCTGTTTTGCATGTCTCTTATTGCTTTAAAACTGCTCTTTTCAAATTAAAACTATATTCGTTTGACTTTAATTGGCTCGGTCGTTTATAACACTCTCATCCTATCATTATCGAGAAGGCAAAGCACCGAGGAATGGAACCTAAGGTCAGCTCAAGTAAAAATAACCAGGAGGTAAAAGAAAGGGAAAAAAAAATAAAAGG
>CM037644.1:441967-480163 GCA_015227895.2 Colaptes auratus
GGGTTAGTAGGTCGGCAAGGCCTTAGATACTTATTAGGTAATTCCTCAGGACATGCACACTGCTTCTGTATCACTGTCAACGTAAACACGCTGATCAACACAAAACCAGGATAGAAAATGGTAAGAAGTGATCTTAAAACACAGAATACTTTCAGCATGCATCTAATTCAAATGTGAACAATGGAGTTGCCAGGTCTGGATCATGCAGGTAAAAAAAGACTAGGGTCTGGAAAAATGTGTATTATCCTGACAGCAGATTCTCACTTCCAGTGCACAGAATAAACCAAGTGAAACACTGCTCAGGCTGTAAATGGAGCAAAATTAAACAAAAATCTGATCACCTTTTAGTGATGGAACCCTTTAACCCCCCCAGCGAGTACAATTGGTTAAAAAGAAGTCAGAATGAATTCAATACATCCATTGTCTCTTCCAGTACAGGACTAAAATTCCTTTGTGGAGTGTAAACTCCAAACACTGCTGCTGGAGCTAAACTTTCAGTGCATGTTTCCAGTTGCAGCGTTTCAAATCTTCCTTTGTGGGTCCATAACTACAGATTTCCATCAAACACAGGAGTGAGGCGATGACTTTAGCCCCAGGAATCAATGCAAACCGCACTGTCTGCAGTTCCCCTTTGCATTTTATGTGCTTGCAGGTAGGGCAGGGCTTAAAGGGCACTAAAACTCAAAGACTATTACACCCTCCTAAAGAACCTGTGCAAAATCTATGACCACAATATTCTTGTATCTTGACACTGGCACCATGAATATTTTGCTGTCACACACGGCTGCACGTGTCCGTGTGCACATACAGCACCTTTTCTTTCCACACGCTTGGCTCCAACTATCGAGTGAGTGTCAGATTTGGTGGGTCTGTCTCTCATTGAGCTGACCTGACTCAAGACAGAACTCTAAAGGTGTTAGCAAATGCCACTTGTCAGAGAAGGTTGGAGAATCGGTCCCCCAGTAAATAACGTCCTCAGGAATATTATGGCTTGGAAGAATTTCAAGAACTCGAGTCCCTGATGTTTGCAAATTGGAAAGGCCTTTGGAAATGCACTCGCATCAATAGTCTTACCTACCTGGAATATAAAATATATATTATTTATAAAATAAACAGAGCAGGCCAAAGAAGCTTGGCCAGATCAATCACTCTATAAAACTGTTCTGTTCACTCTGTAACTTAACTTATAAAGCCTTGAAACATCTGGATAGCAGGGATTCTGGAGAAGCACTCTAGAATGCAGATTCCAATCAGATAACACTTCATGATGGTTTCTCATCTTGAAGAACCACTTGTTTGCTGCCCCTCAGAACGGAAGTCCATGCCAAGAGAAGGGACTCCTGAGGGGGCTCCTGAGAGGGAAACTGAAAGTTATATAAAGAAAAAAAGTGCAGCAGGTTTTTCTTAGTAGAAGAAATGGAATCGAATTTACAATAAGCAGAGGGCCCATTTATAGCAGTCTCAAGCTGCTCTGTTTGTGTGTGGATTACACTGCTCTGCCACACAACACCTACAGAAAACAACGGGGCAAATTCCATTTGACATCCCACCTCCTCCAAGTGGGGCAGCAGAGGAGGCTCCTTCGCTCTGGGTCAGCTACACTCCACTGTGATAATGTTTCACGGAGCCTGAAGGGGGGAGGATCCAGCCTGCAGCTTGCTGCAGCAGGGTGTTTCCAGGACAGCTCCCTGTGGTTAGTTCTTAATCTGAAACTGTTAGTTCATCCCCTGTGGTTAATTCTGAAGTCAGAACAGATTACAGACATTCTGGTAGCAGCATCTTCCACAAACTGATCATCTGTTGTTGTACTCAAGTTTCTCCGGGGTGAAAAATGAATAGGTAAGAAAGTAGCAGTTGATGTGGGCAGTAAAAGTGACTTCCATTTATTCCTAACTGCAACTTGGCTGTTCTCAGCCTCTGCTTCTTTAAACTGTGCCTGCACCTGCCCACACCTTCCATCAATCCCTGAGCAAATTTCTGATCTTGCATTGTACCAGTCAGTGGCAAGACTTGTTCCTGCCACATTTACCAGAGGAGCTGCAAAGTTTGTACCCACCCTACAAACAGTACCTTTGGCTCCTGTGTTAACTGCATCAACATCCAGCCCAGGGCTACTGCATAGCCACTGCTGAATTTTGGATTACCTTAAACAAAATATTTCTGGACAAGATGTAGAAATCTTGGTGAAATGATACCATGCAGAGATGCACCACCCCAGTATTCTGGTGAGTACCCTGCCCTTTGGTGGGCTCAGACTGCTCTCCCAGCTGCCCTGCTCCAGAGCCACCATTACAGGTCTGCACACCACAGCCTTCAGCATGCTCTGCTTGAGCACTGTGGGGTGTGCACCACTAAAGTCAACCCTGCCCAGCTTCACCTACCCACTTCTCTGCAGAGTGGCTGCTCTGAAGGTAATGCAGAAAGAAATACCTTTCCGAACAGGCTTTACACTGCTGCAGTTCAAGCTGCTATGTCTCCTTTTCTATGGCAAGGGATGAAGCTTCACCAGCATCTGCACAGCAAAAAACAAAGTAGTTAGAGGTAAGTACATACGGCTTTCCACTCAGAAATATTTTTCACTAAGCAAAACAAACCAGTCTGAGGGAACTGAACAGCAGGTTTTAAACTGAGGTGACTGTTACTGACTTCCTCTCTTTCATAGCTGTGTCACAAGCTTTAAAGCCACAAAGACAAATAAAGATCTTTCCCTTTCAGTGGAACATTTCAGGCCTTTCTGGCCTGAAATTATACTGGTTTACTTCTGCTGTCTGAGATGGAATCTGAAGTGCTCAGAGCACTTCATTTGCTGAGGTCTTACAAAAAAAAAAAACCAAACCAAACACAAAAAAACCCCACCCACAACACAAAACCCAAACCAAAACACAAAAACCACCCTAAAACAAACCAACCAACCAACCAACCAACAAAAACAAGGAAGAGTAAAACATCATTTGTGCTTACAACACAGGCTCCTAAAGCCCTTCTGTTGGATGGGAGTGAGGGTACCAAAGCTTAATGAACCAGGAAACCATCTTCCCCAAATACTGTTGGGTGAATTCAGTATTCTCTGACTACTGTTGGCAGGAATTCATGGTAATACATCTCAGGAACCCACAGCAAGCTTTTTCCTAAACATTTTCACTTGCAAAGTAAACCAACACTTTCCTATGAAGGCAGTTTCTGCCCAAATCTTGGAAAACTGAAAGCTATGGAGGCCAAACAGCACAGGAATTTCTACTTTAAACCTATGGAGAGTGGTAGAGGCAACTGGGCTTGTTCCAGCTGAAGAAGAGGAAGCTCCAGGTCAATCTACCAGCAGTCTACAACTACATGGAGACTGTTTAAAATTGCAGATGGCCTGAAAGCAGCTCATACCTCGGATTCAATGGGAACCGCAAGCTGCTGATACCAGGCAACAGCTGTTTGCTCTGTAAAGTTGTACTATTACAGTAACTAACACCCAAGAAACTCAAGTGTTATGCATAAATCTATCTTCAAACCTGCCTGAGAGACAGGAAGGTTATAGAATCATAGAACTGTTGAGGTTGAAAGAGACCTTTGAGATGATCAAGTCCAAACATTAGTCTAGAGCTCACAATCCCACCACTACTGCTAAGCTAACTACCACTAAACCATGTCCCTAAAATCAAGCTGTATTTATCCCCACTTGCAAAACATCATTAAGGGAAACACACTGCCCTATTAAAAAATAAATAATCTATGGCAGCTATAGGAATGAGATGGAGCTCCCCAATTCACACTGCTACAGCTGTTCCTGTGCCTGCCCAACCCAGGATTTCAAATCTGTGTTGCTCTGTAGCCACCTTACACTGATCTCACACTGGACAGTTTTAAGATGTAGAGTTCATTGTAAGAGATGACTCAAGAGCAGCATCAAGCACTGTCAAAAATCATTCAGCCACAGAACCTTCTCGCCAAATGAATTTTTCTCTGTAAAAGAAAAACAAAGAGCAAACACCTTCCCCTTACCACTCAACAATAGACACAATGAGTACATTTGCCTGGGCTTCCTATTCCCTTGCTCTGGATGAAAAGAAGCCCTGCTATTTCCATTCTCAGGTTATTTTCATAGTTCGTAGCACAGACATCCATTTTACCATGCCAAATCTAATCCACTTACTGAGATGGGAAGTTCCAGAGAACAGCCCTTTATTCTGCATCCCTTCAGGAAAGCACAATCTGAATGTCCAAGGGAATGGATTAAAAGATACATCAGTCCTGCTGGCTCTGGGCCATTAGTCTCACTGAAATTTCACTACCAACAGAATGCCTTTTTTCATCTAACTGATTCAGCAGCTGCAGGTCTGATCCACATGCAGACCCAGACTGGTTTGGCTGAATGTATTCACCAACTAATTTAGTCCAACTGACACAGATTCCTGCACAGCTACCCTCCACCATTGCCAAACTGATTATAAGGCAGTCGTTGATGCAGGGTTTAGCACTGCTGGTACTTAATCTTTTCCTCTCATACACAACGTAACCATTTATATCACCCTTTATATACCTATATATATCTATGCGTATGTATGCATTGTAAAATGAATAGCACAGAATTAACCAGGTTGGAAGAGACCTTTGAGATCACTGAGTCCAACCTATCATCCAACACTACCTAATCAACTACATCATGGCACCAAGCACCCCATCCAGTCTCTTCCAAAACACCTCCAGTGATGGTGACACCACCACCTCCCTGGGCAGCACATTCCAATGGCCAATCTCTCTTTCAATGAAGAACTTCTTCCTAACATCCAGCCTAAACCTCCCCTGGTGCAGCTTGAGCCTGTGTCCTCCTGTTCTGGTGCTGGTTGCCTGGGAGAAGAGACCAACCCCCGCCTGGCTACAACCTCCCTTCAGGGAGTTGTAGAGAGCAATAAGGTCTCTCCTGAGCCTCCTCTTCTCCAGGCTAAGCAACCCCAGCTCCCTCAGCCTCTCCTTATAAGGCTAGTGCTCCAGACCCCTCACCAGCTTTGTTGCCCTTCTCTGGACACCTTCCAGCAAGTCAACATCTTTCCTAAACTGAGGGGCCCAGAACTGGACACAGGACTCAAGGTGTGGCCTAACCAGTACTGAGAACAGAGGCACAATGACTTCCCTACTCCCGCTGGTCATGCTATTCCTGATACAGGCCAGGATACCATTTGCCTTCTTGGCCACCTGGGCACACTGCTGGCTCTTGTTCAGCCTACTATCAACCAGTAGCCCCAGGTCCCTTTCTGCCTGGCCACTCCCAGCCACTCTGACCCCAGCCTGTGGCACTGCATGGGGTTGTTGTGGCCAATGTGTAGAACCCGGCACTTGGATGTGTTAAATCTCATGCCCTTGGACTCTGCCCATCTGTCCAGCCCGCCAAGGTCCCTCTGCAGAGCTCTCCTACCCTCTAACAGATAACACTTGCCCCCAGCTTGGTGTCATCTGCAAACTTACTGATGATGGACTCAATCACCTCATCCAGATCATCAGTGAAGATATTAAAGAGCATGGGGCCCAGCACTGATCCCTGGGGGACACCACTAGTGACTGGCTGCCAGCTGGAAGTGGCACCATTCACCATCACTCTCTGGGCTCAGCCCTCCAGCCAGTTCCTAACCAGCACAGAGTGCTGCTGTCCAAGCCATGAGCTGACAGCTTGGCCAGGAGTTTGCTGTGGGAGATGCAGACCCAGTCTTTTGTTTGAGATTTCCGACCTGGCCAATACCCAGCTGCACTGTCCAAGCAATCTCTGCTCACTTCTGACATCTGAAGAGGCTTTTTCACTTTTTCCAGGGACAGAAATTCAATCCCTGCAGTCACCACAGATGACTTCTCCACTCAGAGGACTGCTAAGCCAAATTAGCTGATATTTCAGGACATGAAGCTACTTTAATTAGGCTCCTACTGATTGAATTTAAATTCAAATCACAAGCCTTCAGACACCTGAAGCTTCATCACAAGAAGAGAGACATCAGCATTCACCTGTTGCTCCAGATAGGCTGCTTTCTGCTGGAAAGATGTCACTTCATACAGGTGACAAATGTTTAAAGGTGAGAACAATTTGGGAGAGATTTGATTCATACTGAAGCCTTTTGTCTGAGTTTAAATGAAACAATTGAACTAATAAATCCATCAAAGAGATGAGGTATTGCTCCAAGTGGCTGTCCTGTCCTAGGCTCCACAAGACAGAGTGCAGTCATTCACAGCACTGACAGCCGTGGCCAACATGTCAGATACATTCTAGAAGAGTTCTTTGAAAACCCTTCTAAACTGTCATCAGGGACTGGGGGGAGCTCTCTGGCTAGACAGATTAAACAGCTGCCTGTGAATAAGGGAGGAGCATTGACAAACCAAAAAAAAATCCAAAAAACCACCAAGTTATTAACTTGCAGCAAGTGTTTCCACTCCCTAGCTAAGAAATGACACAAAAGGTGCCCTACAAAAGCCTTAGCAAGGCCAGGATTAGGGGAAAAAAATAAATCCAGCCAGAAAGGGCACACTTGAACATCCATATCACAGAAAGAAAGGACAACCCTGGGTAGAAGGTGATTGAGGAGATGGTCTGTCCACCCCTGGGACCTTGACAAAGCTACTTCATCTCCTTGCTTTCAGCTGGGCTTGTCCTCTCCTCAGTCCCCTTAGTGTTCATCTCCGCCAGCAGCCACATGTGAGGTGATTTTTGCAGCTGTGGTGGTTCAAAACGCTCAGCTTGATGCCGACACAGCATAGCTGGAGTGGAAGCAAACACTGAAATAATGCAGCTGGGCACAGTAACTTTAGAGAAACATTTCATCAAGCTCCTCATTTTTTTCAAATGTCATTTATTTTATAAGCACTATAAATTGTGAGACTTCATATGAACTCCAGATTCTGGGGTCTGATCTGGGCAAAAGTCCTCTCACTGTCACATGTTTTCATACTTAAGAATTTTTTTTTTATTGACAGGATTTATGCTTTGTGAAAGTTGGAAGAAGTCCTGATTCATTGCTACAGGAGTTATTTCCAGCATCACAGACAATACACAGACATGCCAGATTTTGTTATCCTTAAGGTCAATTTGTGTTACCTTTTAACTGCCAAAATGTATTGAACAAAGCAGGAGGAAAAGGCAGTTTCTAACACACAAATACAAACTAACTAAAGTAGTTCATCTGAAGAAAAGCTGAAATAAGCCTCTTCAGTCCTAGCAACTAAATCCTGAGAAGTCTATTTTCCTAGCAGCGTGTGGCTCTCTATGTGTTTTGGCTTGATCCACTAATTAAAGTAACCTTAGAATTAATTAACACTTTCACCGTTCCTTAAGGGGAGAAGAGTGAGATGATCACACTTCTTTCAAAAAGAACCTGTGGATGGTGTCCTTGATCTACAGGAAAAAAAATATCAGCCCCTATTTAACTTATTGACAAGATTTCTGAGCCCTCAAACACAGTGACTGGGGTCTCTGAGATGAACCCTGAGATTCTGATACATGCTGTATTCTCCAGAGAGCAAAGATTGGAGGTAAATATGCAGGGAGAAAAAAAGAAATAAAATAGTCAAATTTGCAGTTCATTTACTTGCAAGTAGAAAGCTTCTAAGCTAAAGAGTTAACTCCAAAGTAGGATTTTTTGGTTTAGTCTGTGTTCATTAGTCAAATCTGAGCTGCCCAAGACTTAGCCAAGACAATTTCTTATTTGATTAGCTCTTGTAATCCATCCCTTAGCCACTGCAGGTCAGAGCACAACTAATTTCCTTAACACTACCTTACCATGAGGCTCTTCATCTATTCCATCATCTTCCCACTGCTCTTCATTAGCTAGGAGAGGATTCTGAGCTTCACACAAAGATCTCATTGGGAAAAAGTGTCCATCACCCTGGCTACATGGAAAAAGGCAGAGAGAGACACACTGTAAAAGCAGCAAGTGACTCTAAAGAGGGACAACTTCTACACATTTTATCTGCTAAGTTTTCTGTTGCTGATATTTCCAGTGTTCACTAAAAATTATTTTTAAGTTTGGAAAAGTACTGTGGGGTTTTTTTGTGGCAGCTCAGACACCAAATTTTACTAGCAAGTAGTTTTGGTCCTCAATTCAATCCTATAGTCTGGGATTAAGAAATTTTTAGCAGAACTTATATGTGCCTAACCGGACCAAGTAACTAGGATACAGAAAAAAGAAACCAAACAATCCCAAGAACAAACCAACCAACAAAATGACACCTTCCCCCCACCAAAAAATCATAATATATTAACTTCTGGACACCTGGAAGTGAGCAGGGAACTACGGAAAATATTATGAGGAAGGAGCAATTTATCCCACAGGTATAAATTTTATCCATTTATGCCATTTGTTCTTCAGGGCAGAAATTCTCCTTCTGTGTTTGAATGACAGCCAGCAGAAACTGGCTCCAATCTCAGTTAGATGTTACCGGAAGGCAAATCAAACAGCCACTGTCCTGTGACCTAACCCTGTACAAGAAATGGAGAAAACTCTCCCAAGTTTATTGCTAAACCATGTCCCTTGGCATCACATCTCTGCCTCTTTTAAACACCTCTAGGGATGATGATTCAACCGCCCCCCTGGGGAGCCTGTTCCAGTGTTTGAGAACCCTTTCAGGGAAGACGTTTCTTCTAATATCCAACCTAAACCTTCCCTGGTGCATTTTCTCTTGCCCTGTCACTTGTTACCATGGAGAACCGATGCACAGCAGTAGCCAGCCAAGCCACACCACAAGGGGTGAAACACATGAGGCTGTAGCAGACAAGCAGAAGTCAGTCCTTTCAGATACTTGTATTTGCTTTTAGCACTGACTTAGTTATTACTTACCTGGAGGCAATAGGTAGTAACCAGAGCTTTTTTTCTTCTCCAAACACTTGCTGAAGATTCTTTACAAAGCCAAGATTGAATCCATTTTTATCTGGGCCATTCTGAAACACTGGAGCTGAGAAAGCCTCTACACAATTTCAGTGGAAAAAATGTGAAAATCACTGCCAAACGCTCTGAAACAGGGCTGCTTATGTTGCATCGGTCTGAAGACAACATGGTTAACAGGTTGTGAACTACCTTCACAATGATTCAAAGTTTGAAAACCATAGATTTTTTTTCTGCAAGACTCTAAAAGACTTTGAAACTGAAGGTGGGAATTTGGTCTTGCCACTGAACATAATGGAACAGTCCAAGTGAACTACAAATGGCTTCATTAATCTAGAGAACAGAGTTAAAAGATCTTTGCCTGAAACTTCTTGAAATCTGCAGAATTAGCAGGTTGGTCTTCAATGTGTATTTCAGAAGTGGCACTGGAGGTTTAAATTGCCTCAATCATTAATGAGATAATGAACAAGCATTAGGAACAAACATGAAAATAGACCCTCTGTTATGGTGAGACATAAAATTAAGAAGACAAAGGGGAGGAGAACCTGGAGTGCACTAGAGACAATCTGATCTACCTTTTAAGCTGCTGCAGAGGTCTGATCTTTGGGAATACATGAGCTTCAGTGCTTCATGAAATGAGCTTTGAAGTTAAAAACTCTACAGTCAGAGAGTATTTGCTCAAACTCTTGAGTGTGTGTTGTTACAAAACATTAACCAAAAACCTTTAAAAATTGAACAACATTTATCTAAGGAAAGACAGAGAAACAACTTGGCAGAATCACACCATTGCAAACCTTCATTTAATTTGGTTTAAAGTCACAACTTCTTTGCCTTTCTCAAGGGACACTGCTTATCCCACCCTTACTGCCTGTTTTAGGGTTCATTCCAGCATGAACACACAGTACCATTACTCCTTTCACAGCAAGTTATACATATGCCTTACACTGTTAAAATTGGACTTTTATGCTGAAAGGCTCTCATTTCCCTAACAGAGCTTTTGTCCCACAAGATAACAAACAGAGCTAATTTGAAGCAACAAATAGCTGCAGCTTTGTTTCAAGACCTTAAATCTTCCTCCCCTCATAAGCCAGCAGGAATGTATAGAAGAGCAGCACATATATGTTTTTCTTTCTCTCCTCTTGTTTTACTTAGGGAAGCAAGACACAAGAGCCTTACCTAAAGTAGACCTGTTTCTGCTGACGAGCCAGCAATGGTAGCCAAACAGAAACATCAGGCTTACAAAGAACATGACCGCCACAAAGAGAAGGAAAAGGACATGAAACTTGGACCGTCCATTTGTCAGTTCACCCTGGAAAGAAAAGCAACAGAACAAGTGATAGACCAAATCAACACGGAGAGGAAAGAGATGCTCTGAAACTCCTATCTGGAGTTCTCAAACTTGCAGAGACAAGAAATGACCAGGTTCATTTCCCCTCCTGTACCCAAAGCAGAAATAATGGGGGGTTGCTACTAACTTGCTGTGTGTAACAGAGCCAGGACAGATACAGCTCCCACCTGGGCACAAGAAACATGCTTGATGCCCACTGGTAAATAGGCAGGCACAAGCTCTTGAAGCCTTGTTTTTGTTCTGCTGAGTTTCCTGTCCACAGAGTAAAATTCTGCACCCCTTGCAGTACAAGATCTGCCAGGAAACCCTGCTCTCCATAGCTATGGAAATCGGGGAACTGAGCAGAGATGGTTTGAATAGTTGAACAGCCAAGTAGGACCTTAGAAACAGAAAAAATATGGATTTCCTTCTACACTAGAAGAGTCAAGAGCCAGACAGCCTTCTAAGTGTGATCTGCAGAGAGGCTGTGGGGACCTCCAGGTGAAAATAGTAATTTCTCAGCCTTTGCTCATCCCATACATGCAGCCACAGAGCTCAGGTCTCTGGACCAAAGGCCAGTCTCTTACTGGAGCTGTCAGCTGGCACTGCTTGCATCTGAATGACAATCAATGGCTAAGTAAGAGGCAGACTACATTCCAGCTGATTATGAACTGAGAAAGGAGTCACATGGGGCTAGAAAATGAACATGGGGTGTTGATACTGTTGAGGAAGGATGTAGAGATCAATGTCAGGATGTTCTGCTCTGATACCAAAGACTCTGAGCTACACACATGCAAATACAAGAACTGGAGGAGGATGTAACTTCTTTCCCATAAGCTAACTCTACAATTTGAAATTCCTGACATCTATTGGCTTCTGCCTTAGTGCATTTCAGACATATCTCAAGAACAGGCACAGAAATCAGCTTACAGAAGAAATCTGACCCTCCCCTGGCTGAAAGCCAAAATGTACCAAGAGTGACTAAACCCCCACAGACTCCCAGGATAGGAAACAGCAACCAGATTTCTCAACTTACTGTCCAGTACTTAATGAAATACTTGAAGACTGTTGCAGCAATATACAAGCAATACAATAAAGAATAGGCTAAGAACAGCAGAAAGAATTTGTAGTTAGAAAATCCAATGCAGTTGTTCACCCTGGAGAACAAAAGCAAAGTTGAAGTCAGGAGATGCACCACACACAGGTGTAACACAAAGAGCACAATAATTATTTGGGGGCTTTCTGAAGCCTCTTGGGTTTACAGCACGATTTTATCAATAAAGAGCTCCCCGCAGTGGTCAAAACGAAACGCAGCTGAAGTCTCTGCTTTTCACTTGGCTTCTTGATAACTCAAAGGACAGCTGATCTTTTGGGAATCTGTTCTGAAGTTGGCACCACTGGTGAACATCACAGGGGCAGGCTCCCACTCATGGCTGTCCCTTGTCTGCACAACCAGGTCTGGGCTTTCTGGGTTACTTTGTTCATTTGCAAATCTCAGGAGCCAGACTCAGCACTGCTTGGCTGGTTCTGTACAGAGCCAATGACCCCAAATTTGATTAGAATTCTCCATGCCCAGGACAGCCCTAAAAAGCAGCAAGGGAATGTAGAAACAGAGCAGGTTCTTGTCTCAAACTCAGGTTGGCTAAACCCTCTGTACTTTGGGATTACCAGGGAGGTTCAGGTGGGGAAATGTTTGTGTGGCTTCTGATTCCTGCCATCTTCCTTTTCTCTGAAAAAAGGAGGAGTTTAAGAGATGTAGTGGCAGCAAATGAAGTGTGAAGCTTAATTACTCCATGCATCACTCTCCACAACCCCTCTCTGAGCATGCAGAGGTGAGAGGCACCACTTCAGAAACAATCTGCATGCAGATATAATTACAGAAAGTAACCTCCAACTGCACCCCGAAACAGTTCAACACCCAAAATTAAAGGCCCTTTAAAATGTGAGCAACAGTCAGTGAGTGAACTAGCAACTGGGGGTTAAATCCTATAGCCAGAACAGCATTTGTACACATAGCTTGTGGAACAAAAAGGAAGGATCTGCCTTACCAAATACCCAACATTTCAGGCCATTTTAAGGTGTCACTATTTAATGTTTCTTACATAAGGAGGTGCATGGTGTAACATGACAGGGGTGTGCAGACACTGGGCTGAGGGGAAATGCATTCAAATAGCTTCTTTTCAGAGAGCTACAAACCAGTCTCTAGGACATACCATGGACAGTGGTGATCCATTTTTAGCACACATCTGCAAAAGGACAAAAAGGAAAGCAGATCAGTGAATGGTTAACCAGCGAGGTCTCAATGGGTGCACAATTCCTAGCTACTTCAGGCTGAAACAAGTGCAGATGTGGGATTGCAAACACCTCAGGGTCACAAACAGCAGAAGCTGATGCTGTAACACATGACCATATGCTGTGACTGCAGCTGGAACAGAGGCACTTGGGTACCTTTGTGTATGAAAAGACATAGGAAGGAACAGCCCCTTCACATAACTTAGTGGTGACCATTTTCACTTCAGTGAAAACCAACCCAGTAACTTACATGGCACAAACGGAGCAGTGGTGGCAACGATCAGGTTTTATTAGCTGGCATCTATCACAGAATCGAATCCCTGAAATTACAGGCACATGAATACCAAACAACAGAAAAGTGTTCTTTTTTTCCACGTTAGTTAATATTCTGCTCATTTCCTAGCTATTCATATTCTTTCCTCTATCACTTCAAAAGATGAGAGTGTTTGCAGCTGATTTTTGCTGCCAGGTCATAATCAGATAAGCAATGCTCATCATCCTCCTGGAGACTTGCAGATGTGAGGAATAATCCTCAGTGCAGAGCACACAACAGCTTAAAAGTGGTAAAATTATACACTTCCCCCTGGCTTCCACATGTGCTCAGACTGTACATAGACCCCTTTTGATAACTGCCTCTATAGCAGTTCTTTACTTCAGAACTCTTTCTCCTGTCTGGCAGGAATAAGCAAGTCAGAACCTCTAATCTGAGCAGGGATTTCTTCCCAGCTTTGAGAGGGGCGCAGTACTCAGTTAAGGTTCAGAAATCTGGTCACAGAATTAGGTTCTGCGTCTCAGATTGGACTCCATTTTCAGTAGAACTGACTACAGATTTTTCATTTTATGACTGTTACTAAATGCAGACAACGTAAGTAGGCTTTTGAACTGTAAATAGCCTGTAAAGGGTAACATACTGCTTCTCAAAAGCAGCACCTGGCACTCCACTGAAGATGAACAGAAGTGTTCAAGGCGGTTTATTTTTTTGTTTGTTTGTCTTCCCAAACCTAAGACCTGGCAGAAAAGGCATTAAAAGCATAGAGTCATATAATTATTTGAGTTGGAAAAGACCTCTAAGATCATTGAGTCCAACTGTCACACTAACACCACCATGGCCTTTAAACCATGTCCCAAAGTGCCATGTCCACACATTTCTTGAATACCTCTAGAGACAGTGACTTCACCACCTCCCTGGGCAGCCTGTTCCACTCTCGCAGGAAGGAAATGTTTCCTCATCTCTAACCTAAATCTCCCCCGGCAAAATTTCAGGCCACTCCTTTCAAGGAGTTGTAGAGAGCAGTGAGGTCTCCCCCAAGCCTCCTTTTCTTCAGACTAAACAATCCCAGTTAGCCCAGCTGCTCCTCACAAGACCTCTTGTCCAGACCCTTCACCAGCTTCATTGCCCTTATCTGGACACACTCCAGCCTCTCAATGTCCTCCTTAGAGTGACAAGCCCAAAACTGAACCCAGGATTCAAGATGTGGCCTCACCAGTGCCAAGCACAGGGACATAATCACTTCCCTGGTCCTGCTGGCCACACTATTCCTGACCCCAACCAGGATGCTGGTGGCCTTCTTGGCCACCTGGGCACACATTGACTCACACTCAGAGAGCTGTCAACCAGCACCTCCAGGTCCTTTTGTGCTGGGCATTTTCCAGCCACTCTGCCCCCATCCTGGAGTGTTCATGGGGTTGTTGTGACCCAAGTGCAGGACCCAGCACTTGGCTTTGTTACTCAGTGCATGCAGTGGCATTAGGAACTGAGCAGCATTGTCTGGGCTGCCAGCATGTGCTCAATAAGTTTTAGAGAAGCCGCTCAGCTGACCTCCACTCCCGGTTCTGGTGTACACCGGCAGCTTCCTTGCAATCTCAGCGAGAATTTGCCTCTGCACCTCTGGCCTTTCTTCATTTTCATAGCGCTCCTGGTCAGCATAGGAGATGTGGTACTAGAAGCAGAAGTCATGAGAGGGTAGCATGAGGGTAGCAAAGATCATATTTCAAATACAGGCAAGTTTGGAAATGTTTTTGCTTCCCACTTCTGCTAATGAAAGCAATCTAATGTGAAAATATGTTTGTCAAGACAGAGATATCAAGTGCTGGAGAGCCAGAATCCTGATACATCAGGAAGAAATGATTAAATTAAGATCACAAACCAACAGAACTAAATTGATACTACTGCTGTCCTAGATTACCCTTTTTCACTAAAAATTACTAACCACAAAAGAACACTTAGAGCCCTTTCCTTGTGAGCTGGAACCTGCTCCCAGACACAGTTTTGTACTTCTACAACTGGGATTAGTTGTTATCTATAAATCTATATTCTGTAATTAGGATCAGATTATGGCCATGTACATCTGGAGTGCCACACAAACATCATCCTCATTCTGCTGCTTCAAACACCATGTTTTATTAGTGTTTCATAAAGAGGTAAAACAAAATGCAACACGAAACAGTAAATGTTTAGTAGAAAAAACTACAACAAATGTCTGCCTCTGTCCTGTGCTCAAACCATTAAGTCATACTCCTGACACAACAATAGTTGAACCCTTAAAAATTGTTTCATGAATTACATTCTAGTTATTTCTTTTTGTCACAATGAACCCCAGTTTCTCTTTACCAGGGTATACTACATTTTTCTTCCATGGTGCTGCTGATCAGGGCGTACAAAGACTGGAGCTACTGATACACCCAGCACCAAATCCAAAGCCACACACTGTGCCCACGGTCACACTCCTCACTGCCATAGATATGTGACATCAGAATCTCATCAGGTTTGAAGGAAAATTATTTTTTATCCCTCCCTGTCACAAGAAAGAGTCTGACAAGTGAAGTAAACTTCACCACTACAAACAGCCCTGTTTGAGCCAACAAAGGGCTCCTGGCAGAGCTGGTAATGCTGGGTGTTGGTGAAACAGTGAATGTTCACACATGCACCACAACAGTCTGGCTCACAAGCCCAAGAAACCCCACCATCACAAATGCACCTGTTCCACCTGCAAACAGCACAAACAATCCTATCAGATACTGGAACACTTGAAAAGGAAGCCTTAAAGGCTACCACCATCTCTAGTTTAAAGCATTCAACCATTTAAACTTTTGGGGAGTTAAAGAATTTCCTGAATGGTAAATTATTCCAATTTTAGGGACAACTCTGAGTCACCTTCCATCTGTTTAGGAAATCACATTAGATGTGCAGATGAACTAAACTGAAGGATTTTTTAGTTCTCATCAACATTCCTGCTTTTGTTTTGCAATGAATGAGAAGTGCTTGAACTCTTACCTTTTTGCCTGGCTGCACTGGGAGAGTGAAAATGGACTTCCAATATGTCCACACAAAGAGTACAAACAGAATATGGAATATTACAAGATAGGCCACTGGAAAAAAAAAAGGAAACAAAGGCAGAGCAATGACTTGTTAAGCAAAAGTTTCACAATGGGCATAATTTCAATCTTTCACAACAATGACCAAAAATTTCAGAGATCTGTTGCTGCAATTAGGATTTACCTTCTCAAGCCTCCCCTTCTACCCCTATATCTGATTCCATGGGTGAGGAAGAACACAGCCATAAGAGACTTCACCCAGGAAAACCCCTGTATCACTGCGAATGACAGGATTCCTGTCTCTTCCCCATATCTCAGGCACAGACAAAGCAAAACTGGCTAGTACTAAGCAGCAAAAAGGCTGATACTGCAGCATTGCAGCACCTCCAGATTTTGGGTTCAGCAGGTATTAAATGCACGTAGAACCACAATGCTGATCATCAGTGGACTGTCCCCCAGTGCAAGGCTTTCTTCACCACTTGTGAGAGCTGAGGGAATTAACATGCTCTTGCATCACCACAAAAAAGTCACATCTCTTTGATTTGCCAGAGTTGATACAGTAATACAGATCAGGAAAATACCTCTCAAATTGAGCAAAAGAGGTCTTGTGGTTACTGAAAAAGAAATATGATCCACTAGACACAGCATTATCACAGGAGATCCAGCCTGCGTCAAAGTAATCTTATTTCAAGACACAAACTATCTCAAAGCCTTCAGGCATGAGCAGAAACACTGAGGTTCAGAAAGCCAAATGATGCTGTCCCTCAGCTACACAAGCCATCTGATTGTTAGCTCTTTAACACTCCACTCACTAAGGCATCATCCAAGAGTTACACGACATTTTTATTTAACACACTATTTAGTAACAACAACTTCATATTTCCTGTTTTATTTAAGCTTCAAAGTCTAGCAAGCTAAGATTAAAGTAATTACTACTAGTGGAAAGTTCTAAAATCCAAACAATTCCTAATTTCTCAAGCAAGATTGACCCTATGAACCTGTAATGGTCACTTTGGGGTCCCCAGTTCGAGAGAGATAAGGAACACTGAAGAGGGTCATTGAGCACTTCTGTGAGGAGGAGAGGCTAAGAGACCTGGGGCTGTTGAGCTTGGAGGAGAGCAGCCTGAGAGGGGATCTGATCAATGCTTTGAATATTTAAAAATCAGGGTGCAAGAAGATGGGGCCAGACTCTTCTCAGTGGTGCCCAGAAGGTGGGGAATACTGAAATAGCCACTAACCCCTTATTCGTAGAATGTCACTGTGGCCTCCAATAATATCTCAGTAGAAACAGCCTCATGAACTGACCAGGCTGCGCTGTCTGGCTTGCTCTGCAACCCCATGTACTGCATCTGGGGCCTCAGAACAACATCTGTCAGTCTGGGCTGCCATTGAATCTGAGAAGTGCTCAAATCAGATAATGATGAGACAGAAACTTACTTGTGGTAGTAACTGAAAGCCAATGTTACCACTCAATGTACGGTTAGTGGTCAAGAGAACAAAGAAAAAAAAATGTATTGCAAAAGCCTCCCTACAAAAATCCTTAAAATTGCTTTCATTGTAAGACCAAAAGACAACAGTGAAAAAAATAGATGGGCCAGATAACAGAACTAGTCTGTTCAGCTTGTCAAATTAGCTCTGAAAACATAAAACAGAAAGGGGGAAAGGGGATGTGTGGGTGTACACAGAGATTTTTCTGAAAGGGTAAAAGGCATTGAAGCCTTTTCATCTACTTCTGCTCATACTTTGACTAAACAGAGCCATTTCCCAGTACATCCTGAAGTTACAGCATGTCTAACCATGCACGCTGTACTTCATGAATGTGCAGGTACAGGAAGCAGACACTAAAAAGAGTTCAAAACAACTGATGGAAATTATTTTTGCTATTTTAACTAGAAGAGTTGTGAATCCCTTTAGACAAGGACAGAAACAGAATGGTTTGGGTTGGAAGGGACCTTAAAGACCATCTAGTTCCAACCCCTCTGCCATGGGCAGGGACACCTCCCACTAGACCAGGTTGCTCAAGGCCCCATCCAGCCTGGCTTTGAACACTTCCAGGCTTGGAGGCTCTACAATTTCTGTGGCAGTCTGTTCCAGTGCCTCACCACCCTCACAGGGAAGATTTTCCTCCTAATGTCTAATCTAAATCCATCTTCTTCCAGTTTGGAGCCATTACCCCTCAGCCCGTTATCTCACGCCTTTCTTAAAAGTCCCTCTCCAGCTCTCCTGTAGCCCCCTTCAAACACTGGAAGGCTGCTCTAAGGCCTCTCCTCTCCAGGCTGAACAACCCCAACTCTATCAGCCTGTCTTCTTCAAAGGAGAGGTGCTCCAGCCCTCTGATAATCTTCCTAACCTCCCCTGGACCTGCTCTAACAATTCCATGTTTTTCTTGTGTTTGAAGCTCCAGAGCTGGACACAGTACTCTGGTAAGGTCTCAATGCCAAATAGTAAAGTGAATGTACATACCTTTTTCCACTGGGTTGCTCAGAGTCACTGAAAAACAAAAGAACATGTGTCTGCAAAGCAAATCAGATTCCCAGAAAACTGTGATACATAACATTTCTATTTGAAACACAGCCATTTGGGGAAACAAAATTCAAGTTCAACAGACAGAAAGAGAGCCCAGAGTCTAGCCAAACCCAAATCAATTCCTTGTTCACTCATGCCAATGCTACCCTCATCAGGATGTTCAGTATCTGTTACTTATGCTGTAGTTTTCCTTGTTGTAAAATGCATTTGGTATATTAGTACATTAGAACTAGGGCAGAAAGAACCCACAGGTGACAGTGATGTGACAAGATTACCAGGGCTCCTCTAGCAACTGTCCAAGCAGCATCTCTACACATGGACTCATAAGCAGGTACTCAGAGCCTGCCTTGTGCTAGTCTCTAGGAGGTCCTGATCACAGTAAGCAAAGCCCCAACACATCTCTGCAGTATAAATAACAAATCACAAATTAGAATAGAATAGAATTAACCAGGTTGGAAAAGACCTTTGAGATCATCAAGTCCAACCTATCACCCAACACCATCTAATCAACTAAATCATGGCGCCACGTGCCTCATCCAGTCCCCTCTTAAACACCTTCAGTGATGGTGACTCCACTACCTCCCTGGGCAGCACATTCCAATGGCCAATCTCTCTTTCAATGAAGAACTTCTTCCTAACATCCAGCCTAAACCTCCCCTGGTGCAGCTTGAGACTGTGTCCTCTTGTTCTGGTGCTGGTTGCCTGGGAGAAGAGACCAACCCCCACCTGGCTACAACCTCCCTTCAGGTAGTTGTAGAGAGCAATAAGGTCTCCTCTGCTCATTTTTTCCTGTACCTTCAACACCCCACACCAGAGTCTTCCAAGTCTCCCAGCCAGCTGACAGCACACATCCCTTCTGCCCTCACACCAGCAAAACTGAATGTGGTTCCTAAGCTGCACTTCGTCAGAGGCCTTCCCCACTTATCTTCGTGGATTTGATAGTTAAGTAGTCTATGTATTAACAGACTCACAACAGAACTTGATAGGAACTTTTCTTGGGGGTGTTTTTGCCCTCAAAATGCCAACACCAACACTTACAAGCATGGACATGCCATGGTTCTCCAAAGGACAGCAGACAGGGAACATTCAAGGTTTTTCCAGCCTGCACCTCAAGTCTTGAGGATAAGATAAAGAAATCAGTCAAAACTACCTGACACTGCTTTATCATCCTTTCTCCATTTCAAAATCACTGCATAACATTAGCATACATTTTCTTATCTAAAGCTTGCCTGAGCTTCACCTGCTGAACAGCTGTGTGTTTGCCAAGAAGTCTGTTCCCTCTCCAAAGGATACAGTGCAGACAGTTCTACTGCCCTGCCTCCTCCTGTGCTAATGTAACTTGTAGCACAAAAATATCAATTAGGACAGGAACCATCACACAGTCAGATGACCCAAATGCACAGTGGAATTTATACTGCCTCAGGTTTGGCCTGGTCAGCAACAAAGGATAGGCTGTAATGGCTCAATTATTTTTACTCTTCCTACTAGAAGAGATTTTACAACCCATCCTTTCTTTACCACAATCACTGGGACAGTCCATACTAGTAGACCCACTTAGAGCAACCAGCAAGGGGAACATTGCTAAATGTCTACTTCAAGGGCTTATTTGAAAATCCATCCACTCTTTTAAAAGTCATCCTCCAAGTTTAACAGAAAAGATAAGGCATCTTTCTTTAACTGAAAAGGGAGCAGTTCTGTGACACCTTGCCAGAATACTGCTTGGAAGACAAGCAGTGTTCATTGAATGGGAGCCCTTTGTATCGAGTCCATAGCTTTGAATCTCATGGTTGCAACTGGAATGTGCTGCTCCTCAGAGGAACAGAGGAATGAAAGGAAACTAGTGGGCACAGATCATCTCCTAGAGGCACAGTAATCTTACAAAAATAAGATTACTTCCTTCCAGCCTACAGCCAGTGCCTGGAAAGAGACTCTACTCCTCAAGACTCCTTCCATCATCTTAATCGAATAACAAACTTGGAGAATGCAAATCACAGTAGGAACTGAAGGGCTTTTACTAAGGAAAGCAGCTTTTCTTAAAACCATACCAGCAAACCATTTTGATCTGCAAGCTCTAAGATACTCAACAATGTAAGAGGAAAAAAAAAAGAAAGAAAGAAAAAGAGACAAAAAAAAATTGCTGTGTCTCTATGCACTCATTTTAGAGCAGTAAAAACTGCTGGGAAATCTTTAGTTTTGTCTTTGGTTTGCTGCAAATCAAACTCTGAAGAGCACATCAGCTTTTCACAAAGTTGGTTCCCTCCCGAAGTACATGTTGCACTTGTGGCCTTTCTAAGGATTTTCATGCAAGATCAAATTCCTAAATAAATGTATGAACAAACCTAAAAGGTTTACTGCAGGACACTGGGCCATTGTTCTCACTGTGGCAGCAACCACCAATCAGACACGGAATCAGAACCCTTCTCCAGTATGTCTTGTTGGCCATACAATCACTAGGAGTTTGAAACCCAGTGAGATGTCTCTAGGACTTCACCTCTGTGCTACTTTCAATCCTCACCAGCCTCCACAATTAAAGATGAAAAAAATCAAGAATCCAAAATGCACATCTATTATTTACATGCTTGTAACAGCTGAAATGGCAACCCCAAAAATGGCATGGAAGCCCCCCCCCCAAAAGAAATTGAGACATGAAGCTTTGCTGTGTTAGGCTATGTTCGAAATCTGGGAGAGAGGGAACATCCTGAGAGTTGGTTTTCAAGTAACTGCATATACCAACAGCTAGTGTTCAAACTTTAAAATAATTAGTCATTTCAATTCCCATATAGATAACCTCCTCCACACACAAACAAAACGCATGAGAGAGAAAGATGGGGGGAAAAAAACAACACCCAGATGGGTGTGGGCAAAGGAGCGATTTTAAGCTGCAATTCTAGGCAGTGAGATGAGCTCCTGCAAGTTTAACCAGCATTTGCGGAACAGCACAGACCAAATCCATACCCCACTTAAACCAGTAATGTCTTCTCTAATAGCTGCACTGACACTTGGAATGAACCAGTATAAAGTATCACTGAATCTGCACAGGGCTACAACAAAGCATACTGCAAAAGAGTGACAGTATTTCAGGAAAACTCTCCAAATTTTTTGACACGTGGCCTAATCGACAGCTACACGCACCTAGGAGATACCATTCCATGTGAATTCTTGAAAGAAACAGCCCACAATCTCAGAGCTGGCATAAAATGTTGTGAAGTATTTAAGGGTTTTGCCTAGCTGCCAATTCAAACAGATCAAAGAAGCTGCATTTGCATTTTGGTTCTCTTTGAGAAAAAAGAAAAAAACAACCAACCAAAAAAACCCCAAACAACCCCCCCAAAAAAACACCCTCCCCCCAACACAACTAAAGCAAACCAAACAAACTACACACACCCCCAAAAAACCCAACAACAACCACCAAAACCCAGCACAAAACAAAAACCCAAACAACAAACCAGTAAGTCTTACTGCATAGCAACCCTAACAAAATCTGATTTAATTTGCTGTGAAGTACCAGAAGGCAGCTCTTCACAGATACATCTTAAACTGAGAACTCTGGTTTACCCTGTCCTGAAGAAGAGCCACAGAGTCTTCCTCACAATGTCACAAGTCCAAGCTACCAGCTTTTCTCTCTGCCTTCACCAGATCTTACATTCCTTTCTTCTAGTGACAGACTACTGTCCTAACACTAAACCAGAACATAACAAACACAAGAAAGTTTGCAACTTACTATCCAGTTAAATTGTTAAACTAACTACACAATTGTCAGGCAGTACCAAAAATTTCCTTTCTAAAGTGTAGTGCTTTCTGTGCTGCTTTAACAAGTTGACTCATGAGTGTGCTTTAATGTAACATTGGTTTTTTGTGGCTTTTAAAATCCTTTTCGGAAGATAAAAGTGTGACTGCAACTCAGGGCTTGCACTAATTTTGGTTACTGATTTAAACAGAAATCACATCTGAGTGTTACCACACGGCACCAGTATGGACTTTCACTGGGATACAGCGATTCCCATCTCCACAAACATCACTTCCCCAGCTGACATGCAGGCATACAATGCACAGACTCATAACTGAGAACCCACATCATGGAGCCAAGCCAGCTAGGACACCAATCCTATGGAGATAAAAAAGGCCAGAACATCGTAAAATTCCCACTAATTAACCCCATCATGGGCTTAGTTTCCAATGTGCTTCCTCACATCCACCTGGTCACTTTTGGGTGCGCCTGCTGCAGTGCCAGGCCTGGATAGAGCAGGAGGAAACGTTTGCCAGCTGAAAGTCATGATCTGGGTGCGGCCTCGCCGGGCCAGGTACAGGCAGCACCTGAAGGAGCCCGCCCAGCCACAGCAAGACTGGCACCAACAGCTCTTCCTCCAGCACCCAGAGGGGAAGGACAAGGAGAATTAAGAGCTGCCCGAGCCCACGCAGATGTGCAGGGGTGGTTCTGTGTGCCGCGGCACCGTGCCTGCCTGTCCCGCCCCGCCAGCCGGGACTCTGCCCTCGGGACCCTCACAGAACAACGCCGGGCACAGCTGTCCCCCAGGAAAGGCTCTCGCGGGGAGTCCCAACCCGCAGCTCCCGAGGCAGCGCCGGTGCTGAGGCTAATACCCAGGCGGAACAGGGCCCCACTCCCCTCCCCTCACGCCCCCTCCCGCCACGCCGCTCCCAGCCCTGTAGGAGCTCTCACCCAGACACAGCTCACAGACGTAGGCGTAGTAGGACCAGAGAACGACGAGAGTGATGATGAGGACGGGAAGCCAGGCGAACGCCCGCTGACAGCACCGCAGCCCCCGCGACAGAGCCATCTTTCACCTCAGCCCGGCCGCATCTGCCATCGTCTGCCTAAGGCTGGGCGGCGGCAGTCGGCGCTCGGCTGAGCGGCCTGTCGGGCAGCAGTGGGGCGGGGCTGAGAGGCGGGGGGCAGCACGGGCAGGGCGCCACCTGCCGGGGTGGCGGTGCAAGGCTGCGGGGCTGCCCCGGGGCCAATTCTGGCCTCGACCTCACTAGAGAGGTCATAGGCCCATTCTAAAGTCATCCTGAAGCAATTCTGAACTTTCCAATCTAACCCATGGCACAGCACGGCTGTGGAAAGCTGCTGCAGATCTTGGGTTAGGCACTTCTGAATCTATATGTGCCCCCTCTGTGGTCATGGTGACACTGCTATAGTCCCACCAGAGCACTTCTAGGAGTGGAGGACAAAGTCATCGGGTCCCTTGCCACCACCTCTTCATTAAGCAGAACAAGCTGCTTTTCTGAGACAGATCTGTCCACGTGAAACAGACTGGAGACATTCCTAGAATTCCCAGTGACGCAGGGAAAGCACAATACCTTGTTATGTGCCCTAATTGAAGCTCATTGAGGTGTTCAGCCTTGGGTACCCATCCCTGGCACAGCAAACTTGGCTGCCCTTGGCTCTGCTACAAACAGGACCACAGAATGATTTGTCCACATGGGAAGAGACCTTTAAAACTCACCTAGTCAACAGGGACACCTGCAACTAGAGCAGGTTGCTCAAAGCCACACACAATCTGACCTGCAATGGTTCCAGGGATGGGGCATCTACCACCTCTTTGGGCAACCTGGGACAGAGTCTCACCACTCTCAGTGTAAAATATTTCTTCCTTGTATCTAGTCTAAGTCTCTCTTTTCTAGTTTAAACCGTCACCTGTTGTCCTGTCACAACACCCTACAGAGAGGCCACATTAGCCTTTTCTCCCGCAGTGGCAATCCTGTGGCAGTTTGCATGTCTAACATAATCAGATGTTTTTCCTCTGCCTACTGACTCGTGAATCTTTATACCAAATGCTCTTTTTATCAGTAATCATACCATTTTGTGCTTTGACCCATCTAGACTTCTCTTGTTTTTCATGCAGGATGATCCTTTCCTCTGCACTGACACCACCATCCCTGCATTGCTCTCAAATCTCCTAAGCACAAACCAAGGTTACTAGTGAATATACATGAGAGCAGATTCAAGACAGTCTGTGGAACTAAATGAGCATCCCCTCCAACAACCTGATAATGGGACATTTAATATAAAAAATAAAGAAGAAAAAAACCAAGACCACCCCACTTTCCCAGCCTGCTCCCTAGCCCCCTTTGAATTCCTGTAGGAATCTCCTTCATTTCCACACCCAATAACGTGTTTTGAGGTGAGGCTTCAGTTAATTAAATCCACTCTACTGCCTCTGATAAGGAAATAAATTGCTCTCTTGATGAGAAAACTAATCTAACAGAATGTACTTCTGATAAAACCCAGTGTCATTTACCACATGCTCCTGTCACCTCTTGTCCACCATTTTTTTCCTTCAGAATTTGATCTAAAACTTTCCTTGTTGGTATCACACTTGCAGGCTGGCCTGCCCTGAACAACTTCTCTCTCTTTTATCAGTATAGGTATCACACATGCCATCCTCTTTCCCAAATCTATGAATTTAGGTATCACTGGCAAAACCTTAGACCATATTTGTAATTCCTGTTTTACCTCTTTCAATATTTTAAGATGGAGAAGATCTGCAACCTCTAGTTCTCTTTTAAAAATGTGTTCAGCAATGGTACAACAGCTGCCTTAACCTCTTCTCTACCCTGCTCACAGTCTGTACAGTCACCGTTCTCCTCCTCTCCAGGCTACTAAACTCTTTCTTTAGTACAAGACCTGAACTTTTTGGCACTTGATTTGATTTTCTGTGTGTGGTCCATCCTAACCAAACTCTCGGACAGTCTCTGCTATAGCACAAGTGCTTTGCAGATACCATGCCGTGTGGTGGCCAAGCTACATGTAACCCTAAACATGAAATCTCAAGACAGTTGACTTGGCTTGTGACATCCACAGTCTGTATTTTTCATGCAGATACATAAAATGGATGGAAAGAGAAGTGCTCCCTTCTGGGGCATTCAGGGCAAGGATTTAGGACACGAACACTTGAAGCTGTAAGGATTTGGAAGAGGAAGTTGTGGGTGCCCACTTGCTTTCTCCTCCTTCCTCACACTGTGTACAGCTCAGAACCCAATATTTTTTTGCCAACAATATGTTTTACACTCTAAGATTTCAAAATTATTCATTTGAGCTAAAGCACTACCTGAAGCAACTCACAGAGTCCCCTCTACTAAAATCCCCAAACTGCTGATCATTCAGAATGGGGGCACAGCACACGCATGGCACATTGTTCCTGTGTCTGTATATTAAGCAGGAGGTCAACCTCTCTGACAGCAGTAGAACACTGTAAAAGTGAGCAGATGTTTTCAGATAATGCCTCTGTAAATAAAGTTATGACTATTTTTCTGTTGTTCCACAGCCAGTTTTGCTATGTGTTCTAAGATCCACATGGATAATCTTCAAAATTCTTTTGTTTCATGGGCTTCCAGGGGAGACTTAGTCATATAAACATGAGTTCATCTGAGGTAAGAGATTCCCAAACACAGCTCTTTAAAACAAGAATAAATATGCAACCTTGAAATCTTGTGATTCCTACAGTGTATTTTTTCACTCTTGTGATTCAAATGGTAGCTCCCCACTTGGAACTGCCAGCTGGAAGTAGATATAACTGATGTAAGGTACCTTGTGCCCTTTGCAGAAATCAACACTACAAATGTCATTCAAAATAAATGTTGAAACTTCAGCCAGTTTTACAAAGTGAAGAAAGTCCTGTCTGGATGTGCAGCCTCACTGGGCCCCAGAGCAGCTACTACAGTTGCAAAGAGCCTGATTTAAGAGTGGTTTAGGAAGAGATGGGATTAGCCTAAGTATACATTTAAATTTCATTCTGACAATGAGCACTTTTCTATTAATACACTTCACACACAACTACTTAAAGAAGCAAACCTCTGCAGAATTCAGAAAGCTGTGATTTCATCCCCATGTGGAAGCAGACTGTTTACAACTACTGTCAAAGATCACAGCACTAAGGCAGGCAGATAAGAAAATCAAGTACTAGCAGCTTTAGGGTAATTTAAATAAGGCTTGTTCTCAAAAAACCTCATAACTTTTTGGGTTCTCAAAGAGGGGAAGGTAGCAATGACTCACCTATGCCATGCAGAGACTGTGCATCAGGAAACACATCATTACAGAGAGCTGCAGTCTGAGGACTAGAGTAAGCCTAACACCACCTTAGATAGCACTGGCTTCATGACTGATCCTAAAACCAGCTATAGTACATCAGGAAGCAATATCAACTTAGGAAAGAAATGCCAGTTGTTACATCAGTTTACCTACTGCGAAAAAACCCAAAGCACCACATGTACCAATTTCACTAAACCACCACATTTTATGGAAGAAAATGCTCTTAAAAATTACACACAGTAGAAAATGCTTAATCATATTGCCCTGCCATTTATGTTTCCAGTGTTAAGCAGTGCACTGACTACAGTATGCATTACTCTAATCCAGAAAATCAAAGTTGTGTAACTTACTTTGCCCACAGTTCATTTCAAAATCTTGCTTAAGCTTGTAATACATGGGAGCCCTGAAGCTGTGTGGAAAGATCTCTACAGAGCAGCCATAGATAGTAATGAGCCAAACCTTGTGAAAATCTAACTTCTCACACTGCTTTTAACCTAGTGTGTGTAAAATCAAGATGTAACCTTTTTCTTATTGTCAGACATATTTCTATCTGGGTAGGTTACACATAGGTTTGCTTATCAGGGACAGAGATATCCAAGGAGATGTGATAACTCACTGCAAGAAAGACATTGAGGTGCTGGAGTGAGTCCAGAGAAGGGCAACAAAGCTGGCGAAGAGTCTGAGGGAAGAACAGCTGAGGGAACTGGAATTGTTCAGGCTGGAGAAAAGGAGGCTAAGGAGAGACTTTCTGGCTCTCTACAACTCCCTGAAAGGAAGTTGTAATGAGGTGCGGTTTAGGTATCACTAGTAGCAAGTGACAGGATGAGAGAAAATGCCCTCAGCTTGTGTCAGGAATTTAGGTTGGACATTAGAAGAAAATTCTTCACTGGAAAGGTTCTCAAACACTGGAAAAGGCTGCCCAGGGAGGTGGTTGAATCCCCATCCTGGGTGGTGCTTGTAAGACAGAGATGTGGTGCTGAGTGACATGGTTTAGCAACAGACTTGGTAGAGTTAGATCATGGTTGGGCTCAATGATCTTAAAAGTCTTTTCCAACCAAAATGATTCTGTGTTTCTATAATCCATGACCTAAGAACAAAAACAAAACCAGCCCCAGCTGGCATTGGAGAACTCTGGCTGCTGACCTGCCTGGTGATCTGAAAAACTGTTGTGGGCCTCAAGGCTGGTCTATTTTATCATTTATTGTAGGAAAACATAGCAACCCTCCCCCCACTGATGGTATCTTGGACTATCACACACCATACTTGTAGGTAAGCAGATAAATTTCACAGCACATGTTAAATCTAATCATATCAGATTTGGTCTTACTATCAAAAATGCTGCAACCCCAGCTCATGCAGACCAAACTTACTCAGAAAAAGAGAAATTAAACAGACGATTGTAGAGGAAAAAATGGGAGCTGGTCCAGAGATTGGTCATGCAGAGCTCCATGACTACTGATTAATGTCTTGGCTGTTGTCCAGGTCATTGTGTGTAGCTACTGCAGCATGAACTGCAGCAGCAGGTTTTGCTGGAGCTGAAGTTCTTCAGTAGACTTTACAATTGGTTTCCAATGAGTCAAAATTCAGCAATTTTGTTTGATTGCTCTAAGTTCAAAGGATTAATGGACCAAAGAATCAGGATTAGGGAATACTTTCAAAAAGAAAAAGTAGATGCACCTGGCCATCTTCAGCCTTCACAAGAGATCTTATTATTTTTACTGGTGACTCAGTGAGAATCACATCTTACCCCTTCACTTTCCCTTCACTTCCCCATTTTTCCAGCAAAACACTGGGAGATGGTGAAACCATAACGAAGACTGAGTGGTACTAATCCATGAGCAAGCTGGTTTTTTGTTGCATTCTCTAAGAACTCTCCACTACACGTGCTAAGCTGCTACATTTACACATTAACACCTTCCCAGAAACCCCTGGAAAATATTTTTTTTTGTTACTTTTAGCAGGACTCTGCAGCTTTGCACTGGGACTCTTGCATTTTGCACGAGTTTGGGTACACCGACAATGGTCCTGACATCCATTTATCCACATAATCTGTACACAACATCAGGATACTGTCTTGCAGTGGATAAAATAAGTTAAGGAAACCACTAGAACATATTTCCTTGATACAAATCAGCAGAGCTGCAACGGAGTGAGTAGAGCTGCATTGGTGCATACCAGTTTTAAGACCTCTCTCTGGAGCTCTGGGACAAAATCGAGACAGTTTAAATTTAAACAATTTGGATTTAGAGAATTATTCTACCTCTAATAATGAAACCAGAGTGGTTTGACTTTCCCTCCACAAGTTTCCCATTTTTCTTTGTCCTTGGTCTTACCTGCTTTGACTGTAAGCTGCATGCATGGTGTGGTTGCTCTTAGTTATCACTTGCCTCCTGCTCTCTCAGATTTCCTAGCTGCCCCATCCTCCCCTTTAAAATTTTATCATAACTTAATGGAAATATGGGCAGGGTATGTGGAATATGTAGCATGGTCTGTCAGCACAGGTTACAGACAAAGCTGTTTAAAACATGAAAAAACTTCTAGTTGCCACCAAATGAAAATTTCGTGGCCATTTGCAACAAAATTTGTCTGGTTACTACAAATGCAAATGGTGAGGGTTTTTTGCAGGTATATAGAAACATATGGTGAGCAGGTGCTCACACCATTAGAGGGTGCTGGAGTCCACACAATACTAAGCTGCAGCCCAATAACCCAGCTCGGGGGCTGACTGTACTCCACAGGAACAGGAGCCTGACCTATACAAGTCTCAGCGCTGATAACTATAGGAAGATAAATCACTGGGGATGGAAATCACCACCTTGTTTTATCACATTTATAGCCTTGCCTAAATCTTGTTCTAAATATTTGCCCACACCTATTGTCTTCATACGGCCCAAAGAGATTGGCAATTGGATCAAACAGCACTAGTAGTAAATATTTAGGTCAAAAACTCACATGAAATACCATAAATGTGACATTTTCTATTTTCCAAGTTCTTATTTTTACTCCCTAAATATCATCCTTTTAATTAGACAGTTGATATATATCTCTCCACGTCTTTTAAAGGCAAAACATTAAACTGTATTATATTCTATGTACCTACAGCAAACCTACGCTCTCCATCCCTCTTCCTGTCCTGAAATTGTCAAGTTAATCCCGAACTTTTGTCCCAGACTTTTGCTACTTGAACCCTGACTAACTACATTAGTTGGCAGCAACTAAGCCTACTAACCTAACAGATGGGCCTTTTTCTCTTGCCTCAGCAATGCAGAGGAGGGGATTTCCTTGAATAACACCCTTAAAGTAGAGAGGGAGAGAAAAGTGCCTTATCCAGGAAGATGTTTCCATGTCTTAAATCTCCGTATCTTTTCAGCAAATGGAGCCCTTGTTCCACGTGGCACTTTCAAGAAAGAGGATGGAATGCTGGGGACAAACCCCAGGTAAGAACCTGTTGCTGCTGCAGTGGTTAAAGCAATTCCATGTGCAGTGGCTGCCGCTGCTTTTGTGCTACACAAATCTTTGTCTTCCAAATGTGCATGCAAACGATAGTTGCAGCATAGCATTTTTCCTGAGGGGAATACAAATTAGAGAAAATGCTATTTTTCAGTGGTTTAAATCAGCCAAGTGGCAGTGCAGTTCTCTAAACCAGAAGCATTTCCCAAGCCAGAAGGCTTAACCAACCCAGAGCCCTGATGCAAATGGGGGCTGTGCTCAGTGGGTTTCCAAAGTGCATCTCACAGCCTCTTCTGAGGATCAGCTCATGTGATCCTGGCTAGCAGCACAACACATCCCAATTCCATCCCCCAACATGCAGACAGAAGTGGGAACTGTATCTGTCAGAACAGATCTGGCAGATACAGATGGCCTTTTTGGTCCCTGGTCCTCATGTAGATCCAGTTCTCATGCTATGTGAGTACTGAGCAGGACGCTCAGTTTCTGGTTTCTAAACCAGATGTGTTCTGTGATTACATTTTGTAACAGTGATGTCTTTTTTAATCACTCTCCAGTATCTTTCTTGCCTTTCACTACTGAACTTCAAAACTAGATAAACACACTTGTAGTGAATCCATTATTTCCTTATCTTTTAAAACAACTGAAACTATGAAACTATGAAACATATTGTGGAGCTTTGAGACCTCTGACCATGGTGAAGCTTCAGCAAAACTCATATTTTTGAAATTTCAGAATAGAATAGAATAGAATAGACCAGGTTGGAAGAGACCTTCAAGATCATCACGTCCAACCTATCAACTAATCCAACCCACCTAATCAACTAAACCATGCAACCAAGCACCCTATCAAGTCTCCTCCTGAAAACCTCCAATGATGGTGACTCCACCACCTCCCCGGGCAGACCATTCCAATGGGCAATCACTCTCTCTGTGTAGAACTTCTTCCTAACATCCAGCCTAAACCTCCCCTGGTGCAGCCTGAGACTGTGTCCTCTTGTTCTAGTGCTGGTTGCCTGGGAGAAGAGACCTCCCTTAAGGTAGTTGTAGAGAGCAATAAGGTCACCCCTGAGTCTCCTCTTCTCCAGGCTAAGCAACCCCAGCTCCCTCAGCCTCTCCTCATAGGGCTTGTGTTCCAAACCCCTCACCAACTTTGTTGCCCTTCTCTGGACACGTTCCAGCAAGTCAACATCTTTCCTATACTGAGGGGCCCAGAACTGGACACAGTACTCAAGGTGTGGCCATGCCATCTGTCCATGCCATCTTTCGAGAGTGAGATGTGCACAATGGTGCAATTTGTTCTTCTCATAAAATAAGTGTGCAGTCTCAGAGGTGCACAGAAAAGAATGACATTTTTTGGGAATCTCACCAGGTTCTGGAAATGGATTTTTTTGCAAATCAATTTACTTGATTTTCTTTGTACCTGGTGGAGATGATTTTGGAGCAGAACAGCAGTGCTGAGTGTAGGCAGGCAGCATATGCCACCTGTAATTTTTTAATTTCCTGGTTGCAGCAATTCTTACAGGCACAATAGCAGGTTTGTTTATTTTTTTGTTCTTTGTCAGACCTTTTATTAACATTCTGTTAGATCTCGACTGCACCTGGCTTGTTAGTGACTGAGTCTAATGGCATCTTTGCCCTGGGCTCTTGGAGATGGTGTGTATGGATGGGGAAGGCAACAGATAATATGGATGCAAATTTCAAATCATTGGTTTCATCCCTGAGGCATGTAAAGAGGACAAATCTCAAGGAAATAGCAAGAGCAGGATGACTCTGCCCTTAGTTCCTGCTGAAGGTATAGGCTTGAAAATGCTGTTTGTGATCCTTGCAGTGTTTTCCTTTGCAGAACAACAGAGCATATTCATTTCAGTCAGGAGTACCTGTACTCTTTCAATGAAAGCTTTGTCCAGCAGCAGGTCAAAAAGAGCACATTTACAAGCCAGTGCTTGAAGAACCTGACACATGCACAGGATCAAGGTACCAGAAATCCAGCATGATGGTCCCTGGCACAGAATTCACACTGATTTTGACTAATCACTGCAAGGAGCAGTCTTTAATGAACTGTTTCAATATTCATGTTCTCTTGTCTACACAACCATTCATAAGGAAAAAGCAACTGTCTTTTTCTATTGATGTTATTTTGTCTGTCTTTTGTTCTTCTAAGTGGTTTCATACTGATAAACGCCCCCACATATTCCACAGAACAGATTTGGTGTAACCCCAGAAGCACAGTGCTACTCAAACTCTGAAAGTAAAACACAAACTAAAACACAAACTAAACCTTCTGAGCTCGAAAGATTTATCAGGTTTTGCCCTTCCTAAGACAGAGAATCCTCCTGAGCAGTAGCATACACACTTCTTTAGCTAACTGCCTCAAATCTTGCATGTGATAAATACCAGTGCTGGAGAAGCTCTCAAACATACTGCTACCTCCTCCACAAACTGCCAAGAGAGGCTTTGTAAGAAAAATGAGCTTCATTTTTAAGGTATTTTTAAAACCAGTGCCATAATCACTGACCTGATGTATTTTTCTTACTCTTTCCTCCCCTGATGCATTCCCATCTCCTGGCGGATGCTCCAGCCTCACTTACATCTGGTGTTTCTTCCAAACTTTAGAACTTGTGTCAGTCAGGTAATTACTTTGAAGGCAGAATTAATTAAGTTGGGTTGCTAGAATGAATTCCATAATACTCTGGGATGTCTGATATTGGTAAGCAGCTATGTAACTGTTGCTAGGATACTGCAATTGTTCATTTTTTAGAAAAAAGTTCTGCTAGAATATTTGCCTTTCTAAAGTTACAAATCTAAGATATACACAAGTGTAGTTGCTCCTATGAACAGTTTTCAGGTGTTTTCATATTTAAGTAATACATTAACTCTTGATTCAGAAAATGTATGGACAACCCTACAAAAATCTGCTAATATACCTGTCAGATATTCCTAAAAAGCAGCCTGTTAGATGTGATGAGTGCTTACCTTTTTTTCTCTATTAGCCTGAGCTGCATATATACAGAATACAAGAAACACTTGTGAAGTATCTTAGCTGTAGTTTGTGTGTCTGACAGATCATCTTCTACAGCATTAAAAATATATAACGTTGAAATAGAAAGGATGCAGTGATGGAGCTTGTATCACCTTAACTACAACTGGACCACATTTTAGTTTTGACCCTCTCTATTTCAGCTTTCTACCTGAGGTCTCATAGAAAATGCTGAAGAGTTCTACTCCCTCTCCAGAGCTCAGCTTCAACTACTTTTAGAAGGGTTTCTCATCCTTAATTGTCATTTAGCTGAGTTATAATTATTTAATCCTTTAATCTCACCTCAAAAGTCAATCATGAGCTCTTCCACACTGTTTTTCTTTTCACAGTGATCAACCACCTCAGCGGTCGCAGTCAGTCTCCAGCATAACTATGATACAAGCAGGAAATCATTTTCTAGTGGCGATTATCTAGAGATAACTTTTCAGCTGTCCTTGACAGATTCTTCCACTTCACTGCATTGTTCTCTACATAGCACTCTAATAGACCAAATTGTTAATTCTACTGTGTTTCAGAGATAACGTCCATATTCGTTACTACTTTTGCCTTCAATCCCTCTGTACTTCTGTTTACTTTCGTTATCTGACAGAGACATTAAGGTAGAGAAGGTAGGGCATAGAGACATTTACAGCTGATGAGATGTAATTAAAGCAATCAGAAAAGACTACATTATCCACCTGACTTTCTTCCTAAACTTATTTTCAAGTGCCAAAATGTTGGTGAAAATCTGGTTGCGCTGAAATCGATTTCCAAAACAATTATTTCATTCTCCACCTCTGTTTCCCCAACAATTATTTTTCTCCTCTTGATGCTCCATTAATGAGATAGCGAAGGAGATTTGGTGGGTATTGTGTCATTCAAATTGTTCTTTATTCTAGCAGACACTGTTTCTTTCTTCTAATCTGGCACTTAATTTAGTTTAGTTTCAGACCTGAGTAACAGCAATTTCTGTTCACTGGGATACAGCTGAGTCAATCAGTGATGGATCTTTTGTTCACATTGTTATAAAACTCCAATGAATCCCTTTCATATAAATCCAGGGCACTTCAAAATATCTGTAATTGTCACTTTTAGTCTTCACTGTTCAAAAAAATAATAAAAGAGGCTGCTGGTAGCTAAACCCACCTTGGACAGTCCACATCCTTTTTCACTTGCCCTGTACAAGCTTCAGCCACTCTAGATGCTGACTGTTAACAAGGTAATGAATGTTGTGAATTACAGCTGATGACTCTGAGAAAAACACAATTTATTGTCAATTGTCCATGATAATCTGTGGGAAAAACAAAATACTTTTCTTGAAATGCTGTGTGAAAAACAATTTTGGCCCACATTTTTCAGAACATAACATCACCACCAGATTCACTCTTTTCTTGTAATGCCGATGAGCCCCCAGAGTACTCATAAATATTGGCAGGCTGAAGAAGGTTGTATTTTGCCAGTTTTTTTCCTGCTAAACTCTAGTTAGTGTTTTTAACACAGTGATACATAACAACGCCCTTAATGCTATTCCTTGGAACTTTGTCCTAAAGTTCTGTTTCAACTCACTTAGGTCCTCAGACATGTAGATCAGCTAGCACTACTGCTGCCAGAAAATGGTTAATGAATTTGCTGGTGGACCCCAAGGAGGGGGAGAGTGGGGGTGGGGGTGTCCTGCATCTTAAACAGCTGCATTTCAACTGCAGCAGGAGGAAGAAAGCTAATTTTTGTACTTCCAAGTTTTATTCACTTTTGTTCCACATACATCAGTGAGACTTTCATTTAAATGTAGCGTTCAAAGAATCCTACTTCTAAAATTATTCTAAAGCCAGCTCTTGTGTCTGTACCAAGCTCTCTTCCTACTGAGACGTACGTGGGAGAAGACAGCTGAAGCACCCTAGAGATGTGTCCTCCTAAGACTTCACATGAGGCTGGGAGCCTGTTGCTTCTCTTTCAATTATCAGTCCATAAGCAGTTCATTATTATGTTGAGATCTAAAATGTCATTTCAGCTTGACTGGAATTTGCCCCTTTATCTGGACACTCTCTAGATTAAGGCTGTCATGTTATTTCAACAGAAGTCTCATTAATGAAGCATGAAAGTGGGGATATAGAACTCATTTATCACTGTGGCTGTTACTTACACCTTCTGGTCTGCTCTTCCCAGTAATGCAGTCTTGTCAAGTCTGTTCCTGGTATTTGTGTCAGTAGGCAGTTTGCTTCCTTTCATTTCCTGCTAGGATACCACTATATTTTGGATTACTTGTAGGGAACCCTATACAGAGTCAATGGCAACATCACATCAAGGGTGACAGAGATATTATGAACACATTGAGCATAATTAAATTTGTGAGGTGAGGTGGTAGCCTCTGTGGAAATGGTGCAATCCCCCAGCTGAGAGGTGGACACCAAACAGACCTGCCTGGATCCTTAGCATATTGAATCACAAATAGTATGTTTATCAGACTTCTCATGGCTTCTGCCTTGCTCAGGACAACAGCCCCCACACAAAATATTATCCTGTTTTTCATTCTCCTAGTTTGGTTGAAGTTCTTTCTCCTAACAAAATCTTTTTCATCCCAGATTGAAACCATGGCTAGAGCAGGCTTCTGAACCACTAACGAGATGTGGCTGTGGGAATCCTCAAGACCAGTAAGTTTGAATCTTAACAGATATTTGTGTTTATGTAGTGGAAATATGAGAAAGCATATTTTGACTAATGGTATCGCCCTAGAGAGAAACATACTTGTTATAAATATGTTCCATTGCAATTGCTGGAAATCTAACAAAATTGCCATAAACAGGACTTACATCAATGTTTCTGCTTGACCTTTCTGGGAGAATGAAAGTACCTTCTGGCAATGCAAAACAAATGAATTTTTTGGAAACCAAAGAAGTAACACAGCCCTTCCTCTTTATAAAATGGAGCCCCAATATAGCTGCTGCTGCTGCTGCTTAGTAACAACCCTCCAAACGATCCATAAAAGCACCAGATGGAAAGGTGCACACGGGTGTTTCTAACTCCAGGCTCTGATGTGAAACTCAGAAAGGCTCATGCCATTGGTATAAGAATGGAGATTTTAGATGAATAGTGTTTTCCAAATGAAAACCATATCCTTCTAGACATGGACAAGCTGTGCAATCAGCTCCCTTGACACACTTGTTTCTGGCAGTGGATGTTGGAGCTGCAATAGCTCCAACATGGAAAGGTGCACACGGGTGTTTCTAACTCCAGGCTCTGATGTGAAACTCAAAAAGGCTCATGCCATTGGTATAAGAATTGGAGATTTTAGATGAATAGTGTTTTCCAAATGAAAACCATATCCTTCTAGACATGGACAAGCTGTGCAATCAGCTCCCTTGACACACTTGTTTCTGGCAGTGGATGTTGGAGCTGCAATAGCTGTTGCGTACTGTTTCCTGGGGCTTCCCAATAACAGCTAGCTCTCTTCCACATTTTCCCTTTGGGAAAAAGATGTCCAGTCTAGGACTGAAAGCCTGCTAGGAATAGTGTGATAAAGTCTGTGACTTTGGAGAACTTGAGTAACAGAATTAAGACTGGACTTGATGATCATAGAAAGCTTTTCCAGCGTTAATGATTCTATGATGAACATTAAAAATCACAACCAGAACCACTAAAGCTGAGTATGTTCAACAGGACCAGAAGGGCACCCAAGACACCTCCCACATGACAATTAGTGTTTCTACCCATAATTAAATATCAGAGAGAAATGGAAATGCAGAACTGAACTAGAGGTAAGAAAAGGGTTGTTTTTCTCTCTTCAGACATTATTCTGAATGACCTATTATTATCACCTATCACAATCCAAATTAAAGTATTTTATAATATTATACAAGTAACTAAGAAGGCTATTTAGTAGTGCTACTAAATCAAAATACTAAACAAAAATACATTAAAGATGCATTAAAAAATACATTTCTAGTAACAGATGCAGTATCTTCACATAAGGAATGCTACTAGACGGAAGTGTAACAGAGCTGGTAGAAACAGCCTCATCTCTTGCAGCCAGCAACTGCTGATGAAGTTTGATCCTATACCCAGCTCCTCAAGGCAGTGAAGTAAGAAACATGAATCCCTCATTGCAACATACATGTCCCTGATACAGTTTCTTTTAAGGAGAGGAAATAGTTTAAAGCCAATTAGAATTTCTGATGCATTTGTCACTCAACAATGACACACACAAAAAATAATCACCATGTTTGTCTTGTAGAGCCCGATAAAGCAAAGTGAGCAACTCCCCACACCCACTCCCAAACCCTCTTTGGCAAGGCAGGTTTAAAACCAGCTGGAAACCTTGCCAGCAGAAGTACAGAACCACTGCATTTCTAGACTGGCACTTCTCCATGGCCTCTGCCAACTGGCTCCCATCACCACTGCAGAGCAGAGACTCAGCTCTTTGCTTAACCTCTCCTTTGCTTAACCCTCTGCTATGACCAGGCAGAGCTGCAAATCTCACTCTCACCATCTCAATATAAAAATCTCATCTTTGGTAAAAAATCCTGGACTGGAGAGTGGGTTGCACATCAGTGTTTGTGCAATTGCAGCAAACATACATTTTGAAAGACATCAGTAGATAAGGGTTACTCCCGTTCACCCCATCCTACTGCTCTCCTCTTCTTCCCCTTTCTCCCCACACATCCACATGTTGAAATTAAGTGGGGCTTAACATATCTGTAAGTAGGATATGCCCAAGTGTTTCCAATTTACCCTTGGTGAACTTGAATGAAAAAACATTTGAAAATGAAATTCTGGGTGAAACCTTACAGCGTTGCCACAGCATATGGAGCTAATTTCAAACAGCACTTTGATAATGTCATGATCTGTTAGAAAGTGTTCACCTTATACCAAAGATATTATAAACTCAGTTGCCTCATTCAATCTGTGTTCATCTTATGATCAGTAAGAAAGCTATTTAGTGGCTTGTGAAATGAGGACTTTGGCCAGAGCTAATTCAGAAGGGTGGTTACACTGTGGATGCTGCAGCTTGTTTCTGCTGGGAGTTTCGTATTATTCAACTGTTCACAGCTAGTAAATTCACATCTATTAAGCTGCAAATGTTATCAGATGAAGCACAGCCCATTGCAACCCCCACATGAAGTAAATAACTGATGAAAAATTGTTCCATCATGCATAACAAGTATTTTTCCAAACAGCATCTGATAAAGGAACTTGCTTTATTAACAACTAACTTATTCACACACAAGGAGAAAAGCAGGAATCTGTTTCTATCTCTACAGGCCACAGCATTTCTCAAGTGCTTACCAGGAAAGAAAAAGACTTAACTGGAAACAAAAGCCCATATAGATCACATCTCCTGGCAAGCACACAACTTGGCACTGGGAATGCAGAGGTAGAAA
>CM037644.1:480663-858501 GCA_015227895.2 Colaptes auratus
CTTGGCCTCGCTGCATTGTTTTGGTACAGTCTTAATCACTATCGCTCTCTGCTCCTTTCTCCATTCGGTGGACAGGGTGGGGTGGGGGGGCAGAGGGACAGCTCTCCTGGTCTCTTCACAGGTGTTCTCATGTTGGGTGTTAATTGTAAATTACTCCAAAAACTATTGTAACTCTGGATTTCTGTACACTTTCATTGCACTCCACGGCAGGTTGGAGCTCTGCCTGTAAATACAGCTTCCATTTGCTTCTACCTGAGCCGGTCTGGCAGAATTAATGTTAATGTTGGGGGGGAAATCTCAACCCACCACAGGCTGCAAGTAATTGCATTAATTAGATGGGAAATTCTGATGAACCTTGCTCCTTAAAAATCAGAACACAGCTTTTTCCAGCAGGTGACACTCCACCTCACTTTGGAGAAGACATCCTGATATATGTTCAGACTGATATGAAGAAGATCAGACATCCATTTGCCTGCTGCAGCAAGCAGACATTTAAAACCCAGTCTTTTCCTGCAAAAGTTCTTCCAGGGAATGTAGAGTGAGGTGTCTTCGGGTAGTTTGCAATTGTCTGACTATAAAACTAGAGCAGGTTGCCCATGGAGGTTGTGGATCTCCTGTCTCTGGAAGTGTTCAAGGACAGATTGGATGGCACCTGGAGGAAGCTGGGACAGCCTCTGCTCAGTTGTGCCCTCGGATAGGACAAGGGGCAGTGGATGTAAGTTGCAGCACAGAAGGTTCCACCTTAACATGAGGAAGGACTTATTGACTGTGAGGGTCCCAGAGCCCTGGAGCAGGCTGCCCAGAGAGGTTGTGGAGTCTCCTTCTCTGGAGCCTTTCCATCCCCGTCTGGATGTGTTCCTGTGTGACCTGTGCTGCATTCCAATGCTCCTGCTCTGGCAGGGGGCTTGGACTGGCAGATCTCCAGAGGTCCCTCCCAATCCCTAACTTCCTGTAAGCTTAGAGTCTTCCCACACCGCTCTGTATGGCCTGCTCCCATGGAGACCAAGACTCCCACTTAATTTTAGAATCACAGAATCAACAAGGTTGGAAAAAATCTCAGAGATTGTCAAGTCCAACCTATCACCTAATACCAAACACCTCCTGACAACTAAACCATGGCTCCAAGTGCCACATCCAAGCCCTTTTTGAACACCTCCAGGGATGGTGACTCCACCACCTCCCCAGGCAGCACATCCCAATGGGCAATCACTCTCTCTGTGTAGAACTTCTTCCTAACATCCAGCCTAAACCTGCCCTGGTTGCAGCTTGAGACTGTGTCCTCTTGTTCTGGTGCTGGTTGCCTGAGAAGAGCCCACCTCTGCCTGGCTACACCTCCCTCTCAGGGAGTTGAGAGCAAGAAGGTCTTCCCCTGAGTCTCCTCTTCTCCAGGCCTAAGCAACCCCAGCTCCCTCAGCCTCTCCTCATAGGGCTTGTCTTCCAAACCCTCACCAACTTTGTTGCCCTTCTCTGGACACCTTCCAGGAAGTCAACCTCCTTCCTAAACTGAGGGGCTAGAACTGGACACAGGATCAAGGTGTGGCCTAACCAGTGCAGCGTACAGGGGCAGAATGACCTCCCTGCTCCTGCTGGCCCCATTGTTCCTGATGCAGGCCAGGATGCCATTGGCCCTCTTGGCTGCCTGGGCACACTGCAGGCTCATGTTCAGCCTACCATCAACCAGTACCCCCAGGTCCCTCTCTGCCTGCCCACTCCCAGCCACTCTGACCCCACCTGTAGCACTGCATGGGGTTGCTGTGGCCAATGTGCAGAACCCAGCACTTGGATGTGTTCATCTCCTGCCCTTGGCCTCTGCCCATCTGTCCAGCCTGTCGAGGTCCCTCTGCAGAGCATTTGACACTCCAGCAGATCAACTCCTGCCCCCAGTTTGGTGTCATCTGCAAATCTGATGATGGACTCAATGCCCTCATCCAGATCATCAATAAAGATGTTGAAGAGCATGGGGCCCAGCACGGATCCCTGGGGCACAACCACTGGTGCCTGGCTGCCAGCTGGCTGTGGCACCATTCACCACCACTCTCTGGGCTCAGCCTCCAGCCAGTTCCTAACCCAGCTCAGAGTGCTGCTGTCCAATCCAGGGGCTGCCAGCTTGGCAAGGAGTTTGGTGTTAAGTCCCTCTGCCTTTTCCTCATCCTTTGTTACAACATTCCCCTCCGTGCCCACCAAGGAGTGGAGGTTGTCCTTGCCCCTCCTCTTGCTATTGATGTATTTATGGAAGGACTTTTTGTTGTCCTTCACAGCAGTGCCAGGCTAAGCTCCAAATGTGCTTTAGCCTCCCTAATTTTCTTCCTACAAGACCTAGCAACATCCTTAAACACCCCATGGGTTGCCTCCCCTCCTTCCAAAGATGATCCACCCCTCTTTTGCCTTAGTTCTATTAGAAGCTCATTGCCCATCCAGGCCGTCTGCCCGGGGCTCATCTTCCGGCACACTGGCACAGCCTGTTCCTGCACCTTCAAGAGTTCTGCCTTGAAGCAGCTCCAGTTCTCCTGGACCCCTTTGTTTTTAAGGGCTGTATCCCAAGGAACCTTCTGAGTTAGTTCCTTGAGTAACCTGAAGTCTGCCCTCCAGCAGTCCAGAGTGGAGGTCTTCTTGCTGCCCCTCTTAGCTTGGCTGCATATTGAACACTCAATTATCTCCTGGTCCCTGGCCCCTAAACACCCTCCAACCACCACCAAGGAGGTCAAGCAGAGCCTTACCCTGGTAGGCTCATGCAGAACCTGGGATAAAAAGCTGTCCTCCATGCACTCTAAGAACCTCCTAGACTGCCTCCTCTCTGCTGTGCTGAGATCCCAGCAGGTATCAGGCAGGTTGAAGTCGCCCATGAGAACCAGGTCAGGTTATCTAGAGACAGCCTTTAGCTGCTTATAGATTGATTCATCAACATTTTCCTCCTGGTTGGGTGATTGTGGTGGTGAGAGAAAGTTCTCCCCCCACACACATAGAAACCACGGCTAACTCAGTTGGAGAAGCAAATGAATATAAGCTGTATTTACAAGCAGAATGAAATGCTGATGGATATATACACAACATACAGTATTTACAATATATACAGCAATATACAGCAAAGAACATAATACAGAACAAAACTCCCTCCTCCAGCCAGGAGGGTCCTCCCGCCCCGTACCCTCTCTCTCCCCATACCTCCCCTTTTTCCCAAAAAAGGTTAGAGAGAGAGAGAGAAAAGGTAATTATGAAGGAGGAAATTCTGTTAGCTCAAAGCGTATGCAAGAATTATTCTTATCTGTTAGCTCAAGGTTAACTCTGTCCAGCAGCTCTTGCTCAGAGAGAGACAGAAACAGACAGGCAGAGAGGAACAGACAGAACTGAGACTCAAACTGAACTGAAATTCAAACAGAACTAAAACTTAAAGTTCATTCTACCAATCTACCAATGAAATTCATTTAGACTTTATCTTTGTTTTCAAAACATTCAGCCAAAGTGTTCCAGCAACTGTCCCTTTCTTAAAGGCACAGCCTAAAACTGTCACAATGATCTATAACAGACTCCAACCAGGATGTCTGCCCTGCTGCTCTTCCCTCTAATTCTCACCCACAAGCACTCAACCCGATCATCCCTGATCTCCAGCTCAATGGCATCTAGTGCCTCCCTGATGTACAGGGCCACTCCTCCACCCCTTCTCCCTTTCCTGTCTCCCCTGAACAGCCTGTAGCCATCAATTGCAGCGCTCCAGTCATGTGAGTCGTCCCACCACGTCTCTGTGATGGCAACTACATCATAACTTTCCTGCTGCAACAGGCTTCCGCTCCTCTTGTTTGTTACCCATGCTTCGTGCATTAGTGTCCATGCACTGCAGACGGGCTGCTGGTTTCACCCCTGGCTCTAGCTTATCACCCTCAGACTCCTGCCTGAGGGGACTGGTTCCAGCCCCTTCCCCCTTCAAATCTAGTTTAAAGCCCTGTCAATGAGACCTGCCAATTCCCTTCCTAGGATCTTTTTACCTTTGGGGGCAGGCCATTCTCGTATACTGTGACCTTCCCCCTCCTTTGGGACAGATGTCTCCATCTGTTGCCAGCTGACCTGCTGCAGTAGAAAGTTCTCCAAGATTGAAAACCCCAAATTCTTTCGACTGCACCAGCCTCTGAGCCACTTGTTGACTGCAGCTGCTGACCTGCTCCTGATCGTATTCCCTCCTGCAACTGAGGGTATTGATGACAAAATTATTTGTGCACCTGACCCCTCCACTAGATCCCCCAGGGCCCTGAAGTCATTCTTGATAGCCCTGGGAGTTCTGGTTGCAACATCATCATTCCCTAACTGTGTAACTATTAAGGGAAAGTAGTCAGAGGGCTGCACCAGACTAGGCAGCCTTCTGGTAACATCTCTAACTTGAACTCCTGGGAGGCAGCAAACTTCCCTATGAGAAGGGTCTGGCTGACATATGGGGCCTTCTGTTCCCCTCAGGAGGGAATCACCAATAAAAATTACCCTCCTCCTTTTTTTGAGGGAGCAAGTCCTGATGCCAGGGGAAGGCTGTTTAACCTTAGGCTGTTTTGCCTTAGGCTGCTTTGCCTTAGGCTGTTTAGCCTTAGGGAAAACCCTAGATGGCGTGTCCTCCGGCATCAGAATCACCTCACCCTCGACCTCAAGTGCCCCATACTTGTTTTCCAAGGGCAGTGGTGAAGGTGAGGGGAGGCAAGGAAGTTTTACTTTGCATCTTTTGAGAGCAAATCCACAAACAAATTAGAGAATCTGTTGGTAATAGGAAAAAAATAATTGCCATGCATATATTTCCAGAGAATTGAGTTAGTCTCCTCATGATTGCTACACAGATTCAGCTGGGATGCTCCAGGGTATTTTCTATGGACTCAATCTTTTCCTATGGATGAGTAAATGCTTGCCGCACAGATCTATCACTGATCTACGATGTGTGAGCTGCTAATAGGATTCTGCTTTCAGGCAATTGAGTGAGCCTGGCTAAGGAGCCCAAAAGCTTTGTGCATGTGCTTTGTCTTCAGCTCGTGCCATTTCGTGCACATAAATATGGATTGTTGGGATGTAATTTGACTCCAGATCCAGACACCCAAGTTTTGTGTGTGTACAAGCCCACTGGTGGTCTGGATTCCCACCATATTCCAGAAGAACGAATCCATAAAATTGATGAAGTCTGGAGTGTTGTAGAATGGCTTAAATCTAAGGGACATGACTCTGTGGAACAGCTACTTGAGCAGAATGTGTAGGCCTTACTCCATCTTGTTGTTTACTGCTCATAGTTAGCTGCCTTGCTGAGGCAGCAAGGTCACTATGGCCTCGTAGCTGTTCTCGCAGCTGTGTGTTTGCAAGATAACTGGATGGGAAAGGGACAGCTAGGTAAGATAATTGGATGGGAAAGGAAGAGCTAGTGAGAAGGGAGTTTTCTTGGAATGTACACAGAGCCTTTGATATTGTACACAGACCTAATTGCAGGTGGGCTGGATATTATAATGTTGCCTTCAGTCAGAGACCAATAGAATAGTGACACTTGTGCATATTTAGCTGAGATGCTATATAAGCTGTGTATCCGGGCAATAAAGTTGAAGCGTGCTTATCAATCACATTGATTGCTGCTGTCTTCCCTCGCTGCTCCCCGACACTGGAGGGTGAATCTACTGAAAAAGTGTAGCTGGCACCTATAGTCCACACTGACAGCTTAGACACTATCTTCAAATGTGGACATTGGGATGTTCTGATGCCTACATAAAGATGTTCAGTCTCATTTCAGATGTCCAGGAATATTGCATCTGTCCATCTGCCTTAAAGCAAGGCCTATAAACCATTGTTTCTATTTCTTCCTCCATAACTGCAGAGCAGTCCCAGGTAGATGTGATTTTATTGCTATAGGCCTTTGGGGAAGCAAGCATTAACTAGGATGTAACTATTGAATGAGTGCCATAAATGAAAACAAAACCCAAAATAATCTACAACACAGACCATGGTTTTAGACTCATGACAATAAAACCTTTGCTTCTGAATTGTACCAACACTTTCATTTTGGAGCTGGCATGAGGCAGCTAAGTATTGTTGGGCTTGAAGTTCAGATTGTAACATGAGAGGCTTCCAGTTCTGGTTGCTGCTTTTAGGTTCCACATTTTGGATGTTGGCTCTTTCACTGGGATGGCAGTCTGAGGGGAAGGGATGAAGAGGGTAAGTCCCTGACTTGGGTTTTCTTGTCACTGGCTTCTGCTTTCTACTCTTCTCTGCTGTGCTGTTTTGGCAGATAGGCTCAGGCAAATGTGCAGTGTGTCATCTCATCTGTATTAAACTCTTTGCATCTCAGTTCTTTATCTCAATACAGATTTTGGGTGTGTGTGTTACTTTTCTCTCACTTCTGTGTTGAGGGGGAAACAGGGAGGTTAGCCTGTTTACAGCATTTTAACCTGTTACACTCTTGGCACTTCCAACTTGGGGCACAAAAGCAGCTGTCTGAACTAAGACAGCTGGTTTTGCAGGAGGAAGAAGGGTTAACAAGAAGCAAGATAATGAGAGGGTTCAGTTAAGGCTTGAGGCTTGTGGTTGGTTAAAGAGTTTCACGTAAGGTTTGGGATTTTTCCTTATGGGCTGTGTTCACTGTGTTGATGTATTTACTTCTGGGGGTGGCTACTGCCCATGTGCTGGCGTTCTGTGTGTATTGATTCTGGTTATTGATTCTGATTATCCCAGGGTAATGGCTTACAGCTGTGCTGTTGCTGTGTTGGTTACCAGCATGCCATGTTTTGTTCAGAACAATACAGAATTCTCTCAAGAATATCACCTAGGGGTCTGCCCTGATGATGGGTAATGATGAATGGTAGGGTGTATGGGAATATGTGGTGGGTTGAAAATTCCCCCCAACATTAAATTGCCAGAGCAGCCCAGTTGGAAACAAATGAATCTGTATTTCCAAGCAAAACTGCAATGAATATGTACAAAATGCACAATATTTACAGGTATTTACAATGTATAAACAGCACAAGAACCCCCCTGGACAAAAACCAGGGGAGCTAACAGCTTTCCCTTCCCCGCTCTCCTCCTTACCCCCCTGGATCAAAGGGACATGATAAAGAGCAGATAATTGTTTTTCAGTAGTTAGCCAAAACAAAGAGCAGAGCCAAGGTCAGCAAAGCCAGCTAGAAGCAAGTTAGTGTCTCCCAGAGAAAGGGAGCCAAAAGAGAGAGAAAAAGTTGGCCTACACAACCAGCTTATGTTTGTAATCCATCCAATGGGATTGTTTAGAACTTATAATTAATTTATTTTTACACACATGTAGTGGTTTGAGCCCTAACAGGGAGTTAAGAGCTCAGATGGGGGCAAGGCTGAGAATCTCTCCCCTGCTCCCCCCTCCTCCCTCCCAACAGAGAGGGAAAAAAAAGGAAAGGAAAGGAGCAAATCCACCAAGCAATAATTTGGAGTTGGCCTGGAAGTAGAGAGGTAAAGAGTTTTTCTTTAAACAATATACATATAACAGTAACAGGTAAGGTTCACAAGGGCAAGGAACAAGGATGGATGGGAGGGGGAGAAAAAAAACAAGAATACAAAACCAGTCTCTCTCTGAAGAGGTGCAGAGGCAGCAAGGAGAAGGCTCAGGCCCGACCACGTAGCAGAAGAGCAGGAAGGCAGCAGCAGTAGCTATCATCCAGGAGAGGCAGGAACCAAAAGGAGCCTAATGAGTGCAATGTCCTGCTTTTTGTACCCTAGCTGGGCAGGGAGGGGAGAGTGGAACAGACTCAGTTTCCGGGGGGGGGGGGGGGGAAACGCCCTGCAGGGAGGGCAAAGCACTCGCAAGCCCTCCACCCTGTTTTGTTTCTTTTCAGAATGGACATTAACCCACCACAGACATCTATATAAGCTCAACTCCGCCGTTACGGCGCCTCTGGTGAATCTGCTCTGCGCCCAGCACTGTCTGCCTTTATTTTATAATAAACTGGTTGTATTTAAAATTCAGCAGTGAGCTCCTTTCTCACACTGAGGTGTTAAACTAAAAGCTCTAGGAGTTTTTTCTTCGCAGTGGGATACCCACAGGACAATGCTTGCTCCCTTTCTCCAACAAGAGTGTTCCTGTTCCACTTCCTTGCAGACATAAACCATGCAGAGATGTGCAGGGCCCAGCAAGGCGCTTTGGGGTGTGGTTTGATGGCCATGATGGTGTTAGGCCAACAGTTGGACTCGATGGTCTTAGAGAAGGAGGGCTCCTTCTCTGCAGCCTGCAAACAGCCATGGCCACCCTGTTGCCCCCTCTCCTAGGCAGCCCCAGAGGAGCTGCTGTGCAGGGGGGACACAGGTGGCTGTAGAAGCAGTCAGGCAGGGCCCCGCAGGGAGCCAGAGGCAGCATGTGACAAACACACTGTCCCCAGTCACTGCCGACGGGAAGAAACCAGGCTTCAAAGGCAGGGGAGCAGGAGGGGGCTCAAGTTTCCAGGGGCTGCTCCTCCCCAGCGTTTGTCATCGTCTACAGAAGAGTGAAAGCTTTTGCTGCTGGGATAGTTATCAAAGGCACTTGGGTTTGCTTTCACATGCCCTCTTCTATTTGAAAATTGTGGTTTCTCAGCCTTTCCTCCTCACAGAGATGTTCCAGGGCCCTCAGCACCTTCACAGCCTCCACTGGACTCTCACCAGCAGTTCCATGTCTCTCTTGAACTGGGGAGACCAGAACTAGAGCCAGGACTCCATCTGTGGCCTCACAAGAACAGAGCCTGGTAGCAAAACTGTTGCCCTTTGAATCTTTCACATGAAACACATCTAATGATCCAGGGTGTCTCTTCTGGCTGGTGATGACCTCAATACAGCTCAAGCTGGCACCACAGTCACCATGCAAAGGTTACCCACAGGGAAAGGAAGATGCGTGTGACAGGAGCTGTCTCCGGGGACAGTGGGGAAGCCCCTTCAGCTTGGACTCTTCGAGGAGCACCTCTGGAAAAGTGAAGGGACAGAGATGAACTGATCCCACAGATCACCACAACACCTGGAGATGCCAACTAAGGTCCCCCACAGGAACCTTGGCATGCCTAGAGGCCCCAGGGCTAACTCAAACATTCCCCACCACCTTCTTGCATCTCTTAACACCAAGGAGGTGACCCTCTCCCAGTATCCAGCTCCCGGGTATGATCTGGCTGTGGCCTTCTCTATGGCGCCCACACAGAGAACCAGAGGGGAGGCCAGTGGCCTGGCTGTGGGCACCAGCAGGGCTCTGGGGGTCATTGTGCCACAGGCCTGTGTATGGTCCTCAACAAGGCCACAAGAGCTACACAATGGCAAGGGCCACTCTCTTCACATAGCCTCTCCTCACTTCATCTTGCAGAGTGACAGCCTGATAGAAGAGTTGGGGACCCTGTCCTGCACTCAGGACAGCATGCCCACTGTGCCAGCCTTGCCACCTGTCCCCATCACCAGTGAAGCTTTTGTTGATTCAGAGGATTTCATAGTGAAGGAGGGATGGCTGGGGCAGGGACGGTGCCAGTGGGCATTGCGCCCCGCAGCCCTGGGCACTTTCTCAGGCACAGTTCCCCGGTGCCCAGCTCTGCCTGCTCCATCTCAGGATGAAGTCTCCCCAGGAGCCTTTCAGGCTCCACGATGTGCCCCCGTGCCATATGTCACCCTCCAAACAATGGACTCCAGAGGGTTGCTTACCATCCTCTCAAAGTGCAAAGAACCCAGTCCTCACACCAGGGGCTTGGCTGCAGTCGGCAGCAACACTTTATTGTTTGGCCTTCCCAGGAGGAGGGGAGAAAGGGGAAAAGTAAAGTGAAGAGGGAAAAGAGAAAGAGGTCTTGCGCCTGCTTCTGCAGTTCTCCCTCTCCCTCATCCACATCTGTCCCCAGCATGATCACTCGTTCAGCTCCTCCTCCTTCGTGGTGGTGTTCTGGGCTCTGGCCTTCGGGGCTCTTTGCCCCTCTTCCCTTGTGGCCGGCACAGGTCGTACAGGAACTTCTGCAGGCAGATGGGAAAGGAGAGAGGCAGGGATTAGAAAAGGCAGCCTGGCTCCCACCTTACACTAAGACACTCCTGGCCATGCCCCCTGGCCCCACCTGCCTCCACCCCACCCCACCCCACCCCCCATCAGCCCATCCTGCTGTGCAGGGCACCCTGCTGGGTGCAGTGGTCACTTACACATAGCAGCAGAAATGGACCCAGTGTCCAGGTCAAGACAAATCCCACCAGGGCATACACCACAAGTATGAACATGTGGAGTTTTGTGAAGACAAACATGGTGAAGCTGCTGACTGGCTGCTCCCTCTGAGCCTGCACCCCCTTTTATAGCACCTCTGCTACTCATTGTTTTCCCCTGACATGCAGCAGGCCCTGAGGAAACACTGCCCAGCCTGGCCAGGCCCTTGGGCATTTTCCTGGAGATGCAGGTCCTGAATCGCTGCCGAGACCAGCCCTGGTTGGTGCTGCTTTCATGGTGCCCAGAGGTCTCTGCTGGGGCCTGGTTGCTGCTGTGTTGAGAATGCTCAAAGATCAATATCTGTGTCGTGTCCTGGAGGTTAATGCCTTGGGACCACAAACGTTCTGTCAGCTGTGTTCCCAGAGCACCCCAGGCAGCAGCTCCTCCACTGCCTCCTTCATGAGGGAGGTGTCTTTCACAATGATAAACCTGGGGGGCTGTTGGTCAGGTCCTCGTGGGGCAGCTCTTCATGGTGCAGCTCTTAGCTTCATGAAGCCTGAGGAAGCTGTGGCCTTCTCCCGTGGTGGCACAGCAGAGAGAGGCTTTTTCTGCTGGGCTGCCAGCTTCAAAGCACTTGCTGCCATTTCTGGAAGGACATCTCTCCCCCTGTCCTTGCCAGCCAAGGCCCTTTTCCTGATCTCTGGCCCTTGCAGTTTTCCCTCCACACGGGCAGGCTCAGTGCCCGTGGGGACCTGTTTGAGGGGGGAGATAATGTTAACATCATCTAGGGGAACACCTTGCCACTCTCCTTCCTTCAGTGCCAGGGGCCTGATGGTCTGCCCGCTGCTGTTCTCTGGAATGGTCTGTGTGAGCTGTGCTGGAGGCTCATGGGAGGTAGAGAAAAGTGAGGGGAGAAAAGGGAAAAGTAAAGTCAAGAGGGAAAAGGGAAAGAGGTCTATAGCCTGCTCTCTGCAGTTCTCCCTCTCCCTCTGCTCTCATCTACATCTGTCCCCATCAGAAGAAGCCTTTGAGGGGTTGTGCTGGTTTGAGCCAAAAGCCCAAATGGAAACAGACTGAGATTCCCTCCCCTTCTCCCTTTGTCCTGGTAAGGTAAAGCAAATTAGGCAGGAGAAAGGAGAGGTAAGATCACAACAGAAAATGGTCTGGAATCACTTTGGAAGTAAAAAGGTAATATATATCAGTAACAGGGAAGGTTACAAAGGTATAAGGTAAAAGCTAAATAGAAAAATACACAAACCCAGGCCCAGCTGGCATTGGATTCCCTTGATGCAAATGGATTCAGTTCTTTGGAAAGTGTGGATGCAGCATGGAAGTGGGAAAGGCTTGGCCTTGGTTGATGCAGGAAGAGGCAGATGACCTCTCTGGAGCATGAGAGGCAGGGAAAGGAGCAAGAGCTCAGAGGGGGTTTCTCCTTTAAACAGGTTTGCTGGATAGGAAGGGGCAGTGGAACAGACCTTTAACCCAGCAGACCCCTCCTCCTCAGAGGGGGAAGATCAAATCTCCCTCTCTCTGCCCACCTGGATCAGGTTTCTTTCATCCACCTGGGGGGCTTGGTTCTTTTCAGCCCCCATCAAGGGTGGGTGTAACCTGGAACATGGGTCCAGCAGAAAGATGAGCACAGCAAGCCATGGGGAAGGGACATGTCTTCTGGCAGGGAGGGCAGAGGAGAAGAGGTGGGTGCTCTTGGAGGTGCTGGGGAGGAACAAACCTTAATTTCTTCAAAGCATGGAATGGTTTGGGTTGAAGAGACCTTTAAAGCTCATCCAGTCCAAGCCCTGCAGTCAGCAGGGACATCTGCAATGGTTCCAGGCATTGATGGGGCATCTCACACCTCTCTGGGCAACCTGGGCCAGGATCCCACCACCTTCAGTGTCAAACATTTCTCCCTCTCTCCAGTGTGAATCTCCCTCTTTGAGTTCAAACCATCACCCCTTGTCCTGTCATCAGCATCAGCTGGAGCCTTCGTTATCTAGTGCCCAGAGGCAGGACAAGGGCCAGTGGGCAAAAACTGGAACACAGGAGGTTCCATGTGAACAGAAACTTCTTTGGACTGAGGGTGCTGGAGGCCTGGAACAGGTCTCCCATAGAGTTGTGGAGTCTCCTTCTCTGGAGAGCTTCCAACCCCAGCTGGACATTGTGATCCTGGGCAAGCTGCTGTAGGTGACCCTCCTTCAGCACAGGGTTGGACTGGATGATTTCCAGAGGTCCCTTCCAACCCACCATGCTGGGACTCTGGGATATACCCTGTTACAGGCACAAGAGAGTTCAGATTCCCTCTCATCTTGAGGTCTGGCCAATGAAAACTTGACCAGCCCAGCTTTCTCTTCAGTCAGGGACTGTAAACAGGGTAGAGATCATCTCTGCTGGGTGTTTGGGAACTTTCTTACTTCTCTGTTCTTCTCCACTGAATCACTGCCATGGTTCTTTGGAGATTTGATGAACCAGAATAGTGGAAAATCCATCAGAGAGTACTCTTTGTTCAAAAGAGCAAACAAACCTCCATTCAAGAGAATCATAGAATCACAGAATTGTCAGGGCTGGAAGGGACCTCAAGGCTCATCCAGCTCCAACCCCCTGCCATGGGCAGGGACACCTCACACTGCAGCAGGTTGCTCACAGCCACCTCCAGCCTGGCTGCAAACACCTCCAGGCAGGAGGCTGCCACCACCTCCCTGGGCAACCTGTGCCAGGCTCTCACCACCCTCCTGGGCCACAACTTCTTCCTAATATCCAATCTGAATCTCCCCACTTCTAGTTCTGCTCCACCCCCCCACCCCCCAGTCCTATTGATGAACAGGAAATTATTTTAAAATTTTTATCGAGTTTAAGAGAGTAACAGAGCTGATAAGGAACTCCCCACTGCCAGCTGGAATGCAGGAAGTGGGGGAGAGGAGTAGATGTATAGATAGACAACACCTGGACATTTTGTATACTTCTGTTATTCTTAGATAGGTAACCTTTGTATAGATAGGAAGCATCTGGACTTTTTCTATAAAGTATTAACATACCACTATCATTTTAGATGAGTAACTTTTTGTATCTAAGCCTGCACAAAACCCTCTGAAGGCACACAGGTCTTTTGGAGAGATCCAACTTATGTCCAGCACTGAAACAGAAGCATAATACAAGAAACTTACAGAGTTTCTTGTTTTTCTCTAAGTCACTATCACTCCCTGACACCCTAAGAAGTCCCTCCCCAGCTTTCTTGTAGCCCCCTTCATATCCTGGAAGGCTACAAGAAGGTCCTGTGGGAGCCTTCTCCTCTCCAGGCTGAACAACCCCAACTCTCTCAGTCTATCTCCATAGCAGAGCTGCTCTAGCCCTCTGCTCATCCTCGTGGCCCGTCACCCTACTAAGCACATCAAAGGGAGAGTCCATCTCGGGGATCTCCCAAAGGATCAGCCCTGTGCTCCCTCTGCTGCCTTTTGCAGGGAGTACCCTGGTGCCGCACAGCCTGCTGCACCTTCCTCCCGAGAGCTGCCCCTCCCCTGCTGTGGTGATCAGATATTGTCTGCAGAAAAGCCGAATCATGAAGCAGAGGCTGTACGCAAGGTTCTTTTCAACAAAGGAAGCGACTCCCTCGTCACGCACAAGTCAGAGCAAGGCACCGCCAGCACCTGCGCGCTGCCGCACGCGCGGCACCGACGCAACAGGGCGGCCCGCGGGCACACCCCACCTCCGCGCGCACTCCCGCCCGGCACGGGGGCGGGCCCTACGAGAGACCCTCCGCCACTCCCGCCCGGCAATGGACGGGCCTTCCCACCCACCCCGCAGGCACTTCCGCCCGGCAGAGGGCGGGCCCAACTTCCCCCTCACTTCCGCCCGGCAAGGGGTGGGCTTTGCGCGGTTCTCGCGAGAGTGAGGCGGCCCCCGCCCGTCGTGCCCTGAGGTGGCGGCGGCCGCCTTCTGCTGCGCTGCGCTGCGCTGCCGGCGGCTGGGCCTGGCTCGGCTCGGCGCCGCCATGGCCTCTGACAGCGACACCGAGGAGTTTTACGACGCGCCCGAGGACGTGCACCTGGCGGGTGCCTCCCCCGCGCCGTGAGTCCGCCATCGCCCTGCTCTGCCCTTCCATCCCATACCTCAGCGCAGCCCTGAGGGAGTTCGGCCGCCCCCGGCCCTGTAGGAGAGTACTTGGGGTAGTGGGGAGAAGGGAGCAGGGTCTGCCTCCCAGCCTTGCGCCTCCCCAGCCTGGGAGCAGAGGCTCAGCGGCCGGCAGCGGGGTGCTTGGGCCCTGCTGGCCGCAGGCGGAGGGGCTGCGCTCGGCGGGGCTGGGGGTGCGAGGGGCGAGCCCCAAAGTAGGGAGGATGCGAGGGAAGCAGTTCCCGCTGTACCTCCTCAGGCGTGTGGGTATGGCCGGAGCCATTACCTGGCCGAGATCCTACCTGCCTTCCTGGGGCAGCAGCGGGGAGCTCTTGGGAAAGGCTTGTGGAAACTGAAATGTGATAAGAATTACTCATTTGTGAGAAAAGAGAAGAAAAAAGAGGTTCTTCAGCAACGGGCTAACTGTTGCTGCGTGCAGAGTGACTTGTGGCGAGCTCTGTCACCCGTTGGTGTTGGTGGTGCTGCTTGTGTTTAGCCTGTGCCTGGCTCTGTGAGTGAAGCTGTGACAGTTCCTGATGTGGATTCCTGGTGCTTTAACCTCAGAGCGGTGTCACTGCCCTGCTGGGGTTAGCCGAATTATGCTCCCTCTCTGTCAAGTTTCTCTTTCCAGGTGTGTGTGCAGCAGTTTGGAGCTTGCGTCAGTTCGGCTTTTTGTGTAGCCTGGATCAAACCTCTCCATTGTTTGATCCTGCAGTCTGAGGTTTCCTGTAGCTTGTTCAAAGAGCAGTACGACGTGGATCGTGGCATCTGCTCTTCTGAAGCTCTAACAACTGACCGAGGGCTTGTTTTGATCTGTGCATCAGTGGTCACTGGATGGCTGGAACAGAGAGGAAAGACTAGATCTGTTCTCACCCACACACCCTGGGGTAAAGCTTTTGTGACCTTAGCTTTTTGTGTAGCCTGGTGAAAAGCATATCTTTGTGGGCAGCTCTGCAGGATGTGGTGAGCCAAATTCACAGAATCCCAGACTGCCTGCTTGGAAGGCATCCCAAGGATCATCTGCTCCAACCTCTCTAGGTGATAGCAGAGTTGAAATGAGCTGGCTCAGGACCCTGGCAAGCTGAGCCTTAAAAGTGTCTGGTGCAGGGGAATCCACTGGGATTCCAGTTTCTCTGGGAGATGATTCCAGTGTCTGACTGTTCTCATGGGAAACATTTTCTTCTGGGGTCCAATGGGAATGTCCCCATCAGTAATTTGTCCCTTTCCCCCCTTGTCAGTTCCATGGCACTCCTTGTAAAAAAAGGAGTCTCCATCATCCTGGTAGCCACCTTTTATATACTGTTCCATGGTGCTGAGGTCTCCCCTCAGCCTTTTCTTCTCCAGGCTGAACAAACCCAGCTCTCAGCCTTTCCTCACATGGTAAATTAGCAGTGCTTGTGAGCTTTTACTCCAGCTGCTCACCTTGCTCTGGTGCTGGTGATCCTGAAGCTCTTCTACCAGTTGCTTTAACTCAAAGTAATTGAAAATAGCTGAAAGCTAGAAATAGCCAAAACTATTCAGTAAGTTAAAACAGATGGAACTTGGCAGTGTGGGGGACAGGAGAGGATGAAGGCCTGGGGGTTGTGTAGCTAGAAGCCACAGGCAGGAAGAAGGAACCAGACCTTTTGGTAAAAGTGAGCCATTCAGTCTGGCCTCAATGCACATCCTGTCTTTGGTACAGAGAAAGCCACATGCCTGCAATTTGCAGGGTGCCAGCACCTGTATCTAAGCAGAGCCTGAGAGGCTGAAGTCACTCGCTAGAAATTAAAAGGGGAGATGCTTTTTACTTTGCTGTTGCTCTTCTGTGACCTACAAGAATGCATCAATGCAATCTACTGCATTCTGTCAGCTTGAGTTAAGAGGGCTTAGTTTGCAATATAGACTGCAACTCAGTCTGCTGCTGAAGCTGTGCTGACAACATGGAGAGTGTTTTCTCTAAATAAGCTCTGAGATGTCTGAGAAGCTGATCTCCTGTACAGCAAACGCTTCTCAGAAGCAGGCTGGAGCTTGCCGCTAGACACGCATGGGTCTCAAAGCTACATGGAGTGGGACCCGCAGGAAAATCCAACCCCAAACAACTCTTTGTGGAAGTGGCAACTGAAAAGAAGTTTGTATTGCCCTGTGTGGTGTGAGGCATTTCCTGGTCCATTCAGTGTTCTGATGATCAGCAAACAACACTTGGGAATCCTTTGGGGCAGTTTATGCTGTAGCAAATATTTAGTGGAGCGCTGTAGACAAGCTCTAAGAGTGTGGGGTTTGGAGCTTCCTCTCTCTTGCCCTAAGTTCCATGTGGGAAAGTTTAATAGCTGCTGATACAGAAACTCTGCAAGTGATGACAACTGCTTACATAAACTTGTTGACTTTTTTGGTATTTGGTTTATTCCTTGATGTGCGAGAGGGGAATTTCCCAGCTGGATGTGAGCTCCCAGTTCCTGCTGTAGGTCACTAAGAGCTGATGCTTAAGCCCCCTCCTGGCAGAAGCACCGTGTCTGTATCTTCAAGGACATGTGGGCTCAATATTGGTCAGTAGCTAAAGGGCAAGGGGCAAAACACTTTCCAGTAGTGGCCAGCAGTGGACGCGAACTGGAACTCAGGAGGTTCCATCTGAACTTGAGGAGAAAGCTCTTTGGGATGAGGGTGCTGGAGGCCTGGAGCAGGCTGCCCAGAGAGGTGGTGGAGTCTCCTTCTTTGGAGAGTTTCCAAACCCATCTGGACATTATGATCTGGGCAGCCTGCTGTGGGTGCCTTGGACTGGATGACCTGCAGCCCCCACCACCCCTGTGCCCCGTGCTCTGTAAGAATTAGCAAATTAGCATTAGAAATGCAAATTAGCATTAGCATTAATTAGCAAAAATTATGACATTTGCTACAGGATGACTCTTTCAGATGGTAGTGGGCTGAGGTTTCATAGTTTCATAGTTTCAGTTAGGGTTGGAAGGGACCACAAGGATCATCTAGTTCCAACCCCCCTGCCATGGGCAGGGACACTCTACCCTAGATCAGGCTGGACAGAGCCTCGTCCAGCCTGGTCTTAAACACCGCAAGGGACGGGGCCTCAACCACCTCCCTGGACAAAGGTAGTGCCTCTGAATTGAAGACTTGAGCAAGGTGAAGTTTGCTTCACCCAGATATTGGGAGCTGACTGTATCCCCTCTGGCCAGCCCTGTGTGCTTCACTTCTGCCTTTTACATGCGTGGAGAGTGTCGATCTGTCAGATAACTGTCTCTCAAGGATTTCTGGTTCTAGGTGCTAGATAAATCACCTAGGTGCCCTGGTGGGCTGGTTGGTGAAGGAACCTATTTGTGAGGGAGGCAGGGGAGTGGAGAGGGAAAGGCAGTCTGACAGAAGCTGCCCTTGTTTAACCTCTGTCACATTGCTTTGAAGACTGTGACTACAGAATAGCCTTAGAAAAAGACCCTAACATGTAGTGGCACAAGTTCTGACCAGAGGAGGAAGTCAGTTTGGAGAGAAGGAGAATATGAAGCGAGGTCTGGATTCAAGCATGTGATAGACCCTCTTGTACTTTATAAGAAAAATGACAGCCCCCTCCCCACTCTGAAATCAACAGCTGCCAAAGCTGATAGTCTGAACATCCTTTGCCTGACAGTAAGGGGTAAGGTTTTTCCTAATGCACACTAAAAATTGTTATGAAGACCCAAACAAAAGGCCCTGAATTCAAGAGGTGGTGTAGAGAATCAGAACTAGCCTCTGATACCTTCAACTAAATTCTTGGATTCCACCTTCAGTAGTCCTGTCTTTCACAAGTGTCTTTGCTTTTCCTGAAGAACTGAGTTTTGCCCCCCGTAAAAGAAGGACAAGGAACTGTTGGTGAGATTCCAGAGAAGGCCATGAAGATGAGCAGAGGGCTGGAGAACCTCTGCTGTGGAGACAGGCTGAGTTGGGGCTGTGCAGCCTGGAGAAGAGAAGGCTCCGGGGAGACCTCACAGCAACCTGCCAGCACCTGAAAGGGCTCCAGGAGAGCTGGGGAGGGACTTGGGACAAGGGCTGGGAGTGCCAGGCTGAGGAACAATGGCTTTGAGCTGGGAGAGGGGAGACTGAGACTGGAGCTGAGGAAGGAATTGTTGAGAGTGAGGCCGGGGAGACTCTGGCACAGGCTACCCAGGGAGGCTGTGGCTGCCTCCTGCCTGGAGGTGTTGAAGGCCAGGCTGGATGAGGCCTTGAGCAGCCTGTGCTGGTGGGAGGTGTCCCTGCCCATAGCAGGGAGTTGGAACTGGATGAGCTTTGAGGTCCCTTCCAACCCAACCCATTCTGTGATTCTGTTCTGTGTAGGCAGCTTGATCATGTGCAGTTGTTGACACATGGAACATGCTCTGTACAACGTTTTTGTTCAGAGGTGCTTTAGCCAACATGCAGCAGGGCTCTTTGCAGCAAGCAGAGGCAGTGTGCAGGGTTGGTGATGTTGTAGTGTCTTGCAGCACTGCAGAAAGTTTCTGTGCTCTGAGCTTAGCTGAAATTCCCAAACACTTCCCAAGAGCAGCCCAAACCAAACCACGCACTGCAGTGATGAATTCTTGTGGTTCTCAAGGTGTGGACTGCCCCAGGGAACTGCAGCAAGAGTAATTTGGAGCTTCCAGGGCAGCCATAGCCATGTGCCTGTGCAGGCTGGAGGACCGCTGTAAACAGTTACTGGGCTGCTGGTTGAACCTGTATGGTCTGTAGGTGTGCTGCTGCTAACATATGCCTTACAGAATTACAGGGGGTTGAAGGGAACCTCTGAAGGGTGTCTAGTCCATCTGCCCTGCTAGAGCAGCAATGCTCTATCACACAGCAATCACACAGCAGCAATGTCCAGGTAGGTTTTGAATGTCTCCATCTGGAGAAGGAGACTCCACAGCCTTTCTGGGCAGCCTGCTCCAGGCCTCCAGCACCCTCACACCAAAGAAGTTTCTCCTTGTGTTTAAGTGAAGTGTTCTCTAATGTTTGTATCTACTGCCCCCTTGTCCTGTCACTGGACACCACTGAAGAGAGACCACCCTGTCCTCTTGCCCCCCACCCTTTAGCTATTGGTCAGCATTGATCAGATCCCCTCTCAGGCTGCTCTTCTCCAGGCTCAACAGCCCCAGGTCTCTCAGCTTCTCCTAACAGAGATGCTCCAGGTCCCTCAAGATCTTTGTGGCCTACACTGGATTCTCTCCAGTAGTTTCCTGTCCCTCTTGGACTGGGGAGCCCAGAACTGGACACAGTGCTCCAGGTCTGGTCTCAACAGGGCAGAGCAGAAGGGGAGAAGGATTTTCCTTGACCTGCTTGCCACACTTTTCTTGAAGCACCCCAGGTCACTGCTGACTTTATTTGGCCATGAGGACACATTGCTGTCCCATGGAGAACTCATTGTCCACCAGCACTCCAAGGTCCTTTTCTGCAGAGCTGCTTCCCACCTATTGTGGTGCCTGGTGTTGTTCCCAGGTGCAGGACCTCTACACTTGCCCATGTTGAACTTCATGAGCTTCCCTCTGCCCAGCTCTCCAGCCTGTCCAGCTCTGACTGGGCAGCCACAGAGCCTGCCTGGGTGTCAGCCACCCCTCCCAGCTGAAGCTCTTCCCATCTGTTAGCACACCTGCTGTGGAACAATGCACATGTCCCAGGGAAGCAGGCTGCTGGGCCTGCAGCCATTCCTGCCATTGTTCCTTGTCCCAAAGCATGCTGGAATGTGGAGCATTTCAAATGGGTAATAGGTTGGAGCTACCTGAAGTGGGAGTGGCTGTTTCCTGGAGTCTGGTCACCACAGGAGTGAGTGACAGCTGAGTAAATAAATAACAATCTCTTCCTGAGACTGACTTCCAGCTTAACCAGGTGCCTAGTTGTGTTTGGGCAGGTGAAATAGGATTTTTCTCTGTGCTTGGTTTACTCTCTGTGAATAAACTTGAACCTCTTCTCTGCTAAACTGGGGTTACAGTGATATCATGTAAGAAAAACTAAGGCAGAAGATGCTTCTAAATCCTGCTCTTTACTAACTGATCAGGCTAGACAACAACAGTAAGGGGCTGCCTTTCATTTCTGTGGCATACAGAGTCAGGAACTGTTTCAGTTGGAAGAGACTTCCAAGATTATCCAGTCCAACCATCAACCTAACACCACCATGGCCATCAAACCCTGGCCCCAAGTGCCATGGCCACACATTTCTTAAACACCTCCAGGGATGGGGACTCCACCTCCCTGGGCAGCCTCTGCCAGTTCCTGACCACTCTTGAAGCAGAGAAAATTTTCCTCACCTCCAACCTAACTCTCCCCAGCACAATTTTAGGCCATTTCCTATTGTTCTATCAGTAGATCCTAGGGAGAAGAGGCCAACCCTCACCTCAATGCAATCTCCTTTCTGAGAGTTGTAGAGAGCAATGAGGTCTCCTCTCAGCATTGTCTTCTCCACACTAAACAAATCCTGGTCCCTCAGCTGTTCTTCCCCAGCCCTGTTCTCCAGACTCTTCCCCAGCTCTCTTGCCCTTCTCTGGACCTGATCCAGGCCTGTATTCATGTCCTGCCTGAAATCCCTGCAGAGCTGCAGACCTCTCAAAGCAAAATCCATTTTTGATCACCAGACTGATGAACCTTGCCAGACTCTCTTTCCACTGTATCTGCTCTCCAAAAGCCTCAGGCCTCTCAGATACTGTCTCCATAAACATCGAGGCCTAAAAGTAAAACTGAGGAGTGGAGAACTCTGGCACCTTGAGGTGGCTGGGAAGGCAAGACCATTTTGTGGTCATGTTGAACTACAAGAGACCTCAGTCACCAAACTTATTCTGTGACTGACTTTGTACAAATACAAGAGCTCAGAAGCACCTTAGTTGTGATCAGTTGCTGGTTGTGAATATGTGACTCCAATAATCTCAGGCAAGCCACTCAATTTATTTGGCTGTATCATACATGTCTCTAAGGGTGGTGTTACTGCCAAAGGGCTGTGGCAGCTTTGCAGTGTTTTAAAAGGGTGTAGCTACAGTGAGAAATGTCACCTTGGCATGAGAAGTGTATGCTGTACCAGCTATACACCTTCTAGCACTGATCCCCTTAGCACAGAGTCACAGAATGGGTTGGGTAGGAAGGGACCTCAAAGTTCATCCAGTTCCAACTCCCTGCCATGGGCAGGGACACCTCCCACCAGCACAGGCTGCTCAAGGCCTCATCCAGCCTGGCCTTCAACACCTCCAGGCAGGAGGCAGCCACAGCCTCCCTGGGCAGCCTGTGCCAGAGTCTCCCCAGCCTCACTCTCAACAATTCCTTCCTCAACTCCAGTCTCAATCTCCCCTCTCCCAGCTCAAAGCCATTGTCCCTCAGCCTGGCACTCCCAGCCCTTGTCCCAAGTCCCTCCCCAGCTCTCCTGGAGCCCTTTCAGGTGCTGGCAGGCTGCTCTGAGGTCTCCCTGGAGCCTTCTCTTCTCCAGGCTGCACAGCCCCAGCTCTCCCAGTCTGGCCCCACAGGGGAGGTTCTCGGGGAGGATCACCATCTTCACTTGAGCAGGGGGAAGCATGGGTTTTCCACATAACTAACTAGCTACAGTCTAAAAGGGTAGCAATGACTCTTGTGAACTTGTGGAGAAATACTTTGACTGTACCAGGGGTGGTGTGCTTGTTGGTGGGAATTCTGATGACAGAACTCAAATTTCCTCTTTGCATTTTGAGTTGTAATGTCTGAGCCCTGCCTTCAGAGCAGGACCCTGCTGTGTTTACACAAATCACACACTCATTGCACACGATTCCTGCACATATTTCTGAGGAGTTCCAAGAGTTAGCAACACTGAAAATAGCTCAGGAACCAGCAATTCCACACAGGCTGTAACCTTCCTTGGCAGGACATTCTGAGAGCCAAAAGATGTCTTTATTTTGCAGGTCAAAACACTTAGCTTGCTCTCAGTTTTTTGTTTGGGTTTGTGTTTTGGTGTGTGGGTTTGTTGTTGGTGTTTTTTTTGTTTGTTTGTTTTTTGGTTTTGGTTTTTTTTTCAGCATTAAGGTTGGATTTTGCATGTTGGGATTATGCCTTGAGGCAATGCTAAGGATGTTGTGCATCTTAAATGTCAGTGTCCAAAGAGAAGCAGCTAGGTTCAAGGTGTTAAATGAGTTGTAGCTGATACATTTGTATCCCAACCCATGGTGCTTGCGCAGTGTGCTTTACTCTCCTGTAGAAATGTGATCATTTCTTCTTGTGGTTGGAAAGCTTTCAGACAGTAAAGAGAGGAACTGCAAGGCTTCCAAAAGAAATGGGAATGGTTTTCTTTTTCAGAAGGTACTGCCCCTTGGAACCATCATTTTGGAGACAGGAGCACCAATTAGACTGAGGTCTTTGTCTGTAAGGCTCAAAGGTGTTGAGTATCACTCAGCTTGGTAGCCAGCTGGCATGTTTGTAGAATCCAGGTTGTAGTTCCTTGGGAGTAAGCTTTTAAGGAAGTGAACTGTCACTTGGTCTCAGCTTGTGACTAATAGATTCATAGGACAGCCCAGGTTGGAAGGGACCTTGAAAAACCATCTGAGCCAACTTTTCACCTTCTGTATGTAGGAGTAAGATCCTGTAGGCAGAGTAAGTAAGAAGTAACCTTCTGTGGCCGGTTGAGGCTATGCCTTTAAGAAAGAGACAGTTGCTGAACACTCTGGCTGAATGTTTTTGATATTTGAACAAAAACAAGATAGTCTAAACGAATTTCATTGGTGCTTGTGGGGTTCAGTTTTGAGTTTGGGTGCTGTTGGTTCAGTCTGTGTCTGGTCTGGGTTCAGGCTGGGTGCAGTCTGTGCTTCTTTCTCTCTTGCTGAAGCAGGAACGGCCTTGAGTAACAGCTACCAGATAAGAACTAATTTGCATGTGCTTTTAGCTAACAGACTTTTCCTTCTTAATTGCCTTTCTCTCTCTCTCTCTAACCCTTTTTGGGAAAAAGGGGAGGTGGGGAGGGAGAGAGGGGGTTCAGGGAACCCCCCTGGCCGGCAGGGGGGAAAAGGTTTTTCTGCATGTGTTCATTGTTGTATTTTCCTGTATATATTGTAAATATTGTATATTTGTGTACATATTCATTGCATTCCATTTATGCCTGTAAATATAGCTTTCATCTGCTTTTCCGACTGAGCTAGCTGTGGCTTCTTTCCCTGTGTGTGGGGAGGGAACTTTCTCACCCCACCACACCTTCTAAAGTTGTGCAAGAAGAGAAGCCTCTGAGGAGACCTTTCTGTGGCCTTACAGTACCTGTAGGGGGCTACAAGAAAGCTAGGGAGGGACTTTTGAGGGTGTCAGGGAGTGATAGGACAGGGGGGGATAGAGCAAAACTAGAAGTGGGGAGATTCAGACTGGGTGTTAGGAGAAATTCTTCCCCATGAGGGTGGTGAGACACTGGCACAGGTTGCCCAGGGTGGTGGTGGAAGCCAGACTGGATGTGGCTATGAGCAACTTGCTGTAGTGTGAGGTGTCCCTGTCCATGGCAGGGGGGTAGGAACTGCATGATTCTTGAGGTCCCTTCCAACCCTAACAATTCTGTGATTCTATGAAGTCTTGTGGAAAATGTAGGTTCAGGATATTAAGAGCTGACTGCTCACTCCTTGTGCTGAGTGGTGACCCGAAGAGAGGTAATTAGTTGGTAGCATTCCCCCAGGACACCTCATTCTCTCATGTAATTAGTGAAATGAGAGAGTATGTGTGAGTACTCATGGCAAGCTGCCTGGGTCCAAGCAGGCACTCTGGAAAGCTGCACAGAGCTTGTTCCCTCCTTTCAGAGGGTAACCAAAATGCATTTGTACTGAGGGTCACAATCAGGAGCATGGCAAGAGGGTTGGAGCAAATGGTCTCTGAGGTCCCTTCCAACCTAAGCCATTTCATGAGTCTGTAACAAGATGTTTTGCTTCTAGGAAGGCTAAAGGGCAGAATGGCTCCTAAAGTGTTGCTTCTACAGACTGGAGTTCAGGCACTTGATTTGCAACCTCCTGGAGCATTTGTGCTTCTGCTTGCTGAGAGTTTGGTTTCTTTGCCTACCTGATGCTCCCTGTGCTGGCACATTGGAAATTCTTGGCAATGCATCTTGAAGTCTGTGCTTAGAATAGCCTCAGAAAAAGGGTGAGAGGAACAGGATTACTGGAAGATGCTGCTGAGAAACTTTCAGGGGTTGTTAAAGTTGTGGATCCATGTGTTGTAGACTGCTGGGGACTTGATTTGAAGCTGTTTGGTCTTAGAAGCATTCACTTGGTTGCTTGTCTGAAGTATGCAGTGCTCGACTGCCAAGGAGGACTGCACTCCAGGCTGGTTAATGTGAAGCTCACTGTCAAGATGACTTCTTTCTCTTTGAGCTGTACGTAAGTTTGTGTTCTCTTTCAGGTCACCAATGAAAGTTGGATCCCATGTATTAAAGGTGAGTTTCTTCTTAAAAATCAATCAGATGCTTGTTGATGAAGACAGTATTTGAGCATTTGGACCTAACAAAGATCATGGATCACAGAATGGCTCAGGTCAGAGGGGACTTCAGAGATATCTCCTCCAACCGCCTGCCATGGGCAGGGACACCTCCTACCAGCCCAGGTTGCTCAAGGCCTCATCCAGCCTGGCCTTGAACACCTCAAGGGAGGATGCAGCCACAGCCTCTCTGGGCAACCTGTGCCAGAGTCTCCCCAGCCTGGAACTGAAGAATTTATTCCTAAGTTCCAGTCTAACCCTGCTCTCCCTCAGCTTCAAACCTTGTCCTGTCTCTAGACACCCTTAGGAAAAGTCCTTCTGCAGCCTTCCTGTAGGATCCCTTTAGCTGTGGAAAGACTCTTGTCAGGTCCCTCAGAGCCTTCTCTTCTCCAGGCTGAACACCCCCAGCTCCCTCAACCTATCCTCATAGCAGAGGTGCTGTGACAGCCCTGCTGTCTGCACAACAGGAAATCCTAGGCTTGCTTTGCTGTAGGGAGCATCAGTTGCTTGTGTCTCAAGCTCCAGCTTTCCTTTTCTTTAGGCTCTGTTACCATGACTTGAAGCTAATTTTATCCTGAACCACCTCTGTGCCATGCAGTTGAGGTTTCCTTAATTACTAGGGCTACCTTCTCTCCAGTAATTTCTGCAAGCAAGTCTCTGCAGAACTTGGCTTTTGGTCTCCAGTTCTATGAAAAGGCTGATTTGGCTCTCTTCTGCCTTCAGCAGACTCCTAGTGTCTGTACTTGCACAGCTTCCCCTTCAGGTGCTGTGAAGCTCAAACACTATATTTAGCTTCACAAGGCAGCGTTGCCACGTCCCACGCAGGTAATTGGTGTGCTGCACCTAGGCACAGTGAGAGTGCAGCTGCAGCTAGGTGAGGAACTGCAGCCTTGTACAAACACCACTCCTTTGCTGGGCCCAGCAGGGCCAAAGGTGATACTGTACAGCACCACTACTCCACAGAACAAAGCTTGAGATTGGGTCTGCAGAGTGTTAAGAGATTGCAGTGTAAAGAGTGCTGCTGATGTGTCAGCAGCACTCTGCTCTGGTCAGGCTCTTTACATGGATGCTGCATCTTACAGAGCAGAGCTGTAGCCCCTTCCTTGTGCTGTGTTTAGTGTCCCTTTAATAGAACCAGTGTGACATCCACACACCTTGCAGAAAAGCCCACGCACCAGTGGGGCTCCCCGCTGGGGCCACTTCTCTTTAATGACTTTAGCACTGAACTGCAGAAGAGGATTTGTGCTCCCTCAGGAAATTTGCAGGTGACAGCAAGTTGGGTGGCAGTGTTGGTCTGCTGGAGGGTAGGAAGGGTCCTGGCAGAGGGACTTGGCCAGGCTGGATCAGTGGACTGAGGTCAGTTGTATGAGGTTCAACAAAGTCAAGTGCTGGTTTCTGCACTAAGGTCACAACAACCCCATGAAGGCTCCAGGCTCAGGCCAGAGTGGCTGGAAAATGCCTAGCAGAGAAGGACCTAGGGGTGTTGGTGGACAATAGCTGCAGGTGAGCCAGGGGGTGCCCAGGTGGGTAAGAAGGCCACCAGCAGCCTGGCCTGGATCAACAATGATGTGGTCAATAGGAGCAGGGCAGGGATTGTCCACCTGGACTCAGCCCTGGTGATGACACAGCTTGAGTCCTGAGTTCAGTTTTGGGCCCCTCACTCCAAGAAGGACATTGAGAGGCTGGAGCAGGTCAAGAAGAGGGCAGTGAAGCTGGGGAAGGGTCTGGAGAACAGGGCTGGGGAGGAGCAGCTGAGGGAGCTGGGGGTGTTCAGCCTGGAGAAGAGGAGGCTGAGGGGAGACCTCATTGCTCTCTACAGCTCCCTGAGAGGAGACTGCAGCGAGCTGGGGGTTAGTCTCTTCTACCTAGTTTCAGGTGATAGGAGGAGAGGAAATTGTGCCAGGGGAGGGTTAGGTTGGAGATGAGGAAAAATGCCTTTGCTGCAAGAGTGGTCAGGGATTGGCACAGGCTGCCCAGGGAGGTGGTGGAGTCCCCATCCCTGGAGGTGTTCAAGGAACCTGTGGCCATGGCACTTGGGGATGTGGCAGTGATGTTGGCTTGATGATTGGACTGGATGATCTTGGAGGTCATGTCCAATCAGTGCAATCACTGACCTGCAAAACTAACTTTAATGCCTTCACTGAACTCTTAGCTGTGAAGTTCTCCATGTTCTTGTAGGGTTTTTTCTGGGTTTTGGAAGTCTTTTCCTGTGTCACTTACCCAAAGCTCTTGCAAAGTAATTTTTTGAAGGTGGAGAGAGGATTTCTCTGCTTGGTACCACGTCAGTGGAGTGAGTGTGTGACTAAAGGTATAGTTTGTCTTGGAATGGGTAAGAAATATTTAAGTCCAAAGTTTAACAGGGGTGTGAGCCTAATGTCAACAAAATTAGAAATTAATAGAATGGGCTCCTGTGGCTGCTGATTACCCTGCAGGGATTCAGTCCTCATGCCTTTGAGGGTAGATTTCAGTGATAAAGCAAAACAGAACTTGCATTGAGGTCTGAAAAACTTTGTGGAAGGAGGGAGTGGAGAGGGAGGAAGAATTGTTGCATAGCTGCAGCTATGTCTGCATGATGTGGTCAGAACTCTCCAAGCTGGAAGTCTCCAAGGGTTGTGTGGGGGTTTTTCAGCTACAGTAGAATAAGTTACTCTGCTGTAGTGATTCTGTTTGACTAGCTAAGCATCTGGAAAGAGTGGGGAGAAATTTCTTGGATTCCTGTACTAGGAAGTGGTTTAACCCACCTACATCAACAAAAGCTTGGCTGAACTCAGTCTGGGAAGCAAATGGAGGAGCTGTATTTTACCAGCAGTCATGGAATGCAGTGAATGTCTCCAGAGTACACAGGATTTACAGCAGCATACAGGCTTCTGCAAAGAGCAAACAGCACAGAACTCCTCCCCAACCTCTCCTCCCTTTTCCCTGTGGTTAGGTAGAAGAAAAGAGAAGAGGAGAGATGTTAGGGGAATTTCAGTCAGCTCAAAAGCCTGGTTAGAAAGTCAGTGGTGCTGATCTCCAGGCTGTGGGAGACCTCTGCGAAGCAGCCCTGCCAGCGGCCAGGAGGAGGAGGGCAGAATGAGACAAGATTGTAAAACTGCATCCCACTCATCTGACCAAGGAAATGTGTTTAGAACAATCTTTGTTTTCCTTTTTACACCCAACTGTAGATTTGCTCTCCTTTTTTTTAAAGGCACAGCCTAAACTGTCACAGGAAGTCACTCTAGAACTTGCCAAGGTCCAAAACTTCCCTTGGGAGGTATTTGCAAATGGCAGGTTGATATGGAGCCTGGGAGTCTTGTGCATAGCAAAAGCCATGGAAGCAGAGTTAAATGCAAAGCCTAACAAAATTGGGTTAGAATGGTAGCAGCTGGCCTGTGGGGGCTGCAGCTCTGCAGGATGGGCTCTGCAGGATGGGCAGAGTGGAACAGGCTGCGTGGAGATGTGTGCAGTCTCTGTCCTTGGATACAGTCAGAACCTGGCTGTACACATCTCTGAGCACAGATCCCTTCCACCACCAAGGATTCTATCAGACCTGGAGCACTGTGTCCACTTCTGGGCTCCCACTTCAAGAGGGTCAGAGATATACCAGAGAGTGTCCAATGGAAGTTATGAGGATGCTGAAGGGACTGCAACATCTATGTGATAAGGAAAGGCTCAGTTACAGTCTGGAAAGTCTGAAGATAGAGGGGGCCTTATTGATGCTTATGAATGTCTGAGGGGAGGGTGTCAAGAAGGAGCCAGCCTCTGTTCAGTGGTGTCCTGTGATAGTACAAGGGGCAGGGGACACAAACTTGAACACAAGTAGTTCTGCCTCAACATGAGGAAACAATTGTTTGGTGTGAGGGTACTGGAGGCCTGGAGCAGGCTGCCCAGAGAGGTTGTAGAGTCTCCTGCTCTGGAGACTTTCCAGCCCCCACCTGGATGTGTTCTGTGGGGAAAGCATGTTTGGGTTGGAAGGGACCTCAGAGACCATCTGGTTCCAACCCCTCCTGCCATGGGCAGGGACACCTCCCACCAGCCCAGGTTGCTCAAGGCCTCATCCAGCCTGGCAGGAGGCAGCCACAGCCTCCCTGGGCAACCTGTGCCAGAGTCTCCCCAGCCTCACTCTCAACAATTCCTTCCTCCTCTCCAGTCTCAATCTCTCCTCTCCCAGCTCAAAGCCATTGTTCCTCAGCCTGGCACTCCCAGCCCTTGTCCCAAGTCCGTCCCCAGCTCTTCTGGAGCCCTTCAGGTTCTGGAAGGCTGCTCTGAGGTTTCCCTGTCTCAACAGCCCCAACTCTTCCAGCCTGTCCCCACAGCAGAGGTTCTCCAGCCCTCTGCTCATCTTGGTGGCCTTCTCTGGACCCCTGTCCAGCAGTTCCACCTCCTTGTGCTGGGGACACCAGAACTGGAGGCAGTGCTGCAGGGGGGTCTCAGCAGAGCAGAGGGGCAGAAATCCCCTCCCTTGTCCTTCATGGTCTACAATTTGCTGTAGCTATAACTTTGTTAGATCACCTCACTGTAGAGCTTACTGCCATCAACTTATGTAATTTTTTTCCCCCACAGGATACAGACAGCAAACTACACAAAGCTGGAGAAGAAACCTTTACACAGGAAATGAAGCAAGATGATTCAAAAGAGGTTAGTTAAAGATTGTTTTGTGCTTCCAGCATCCCACCAGCAATATGAAATCATTGAGTACTTTCAGGATGAAGAATGATTAATACAGGTTAGAATTTGTCAGTAAGAATGTTCATCTAAAGGGTAAAGATCAAACTAAGCCTCCTAAAAACATTCAGGATTCACCAGTGTTGGAATTTGCAGGATCACAGAACTCGCCATTGGTGTAATTTACAGAACCATAGTCACAACTTTGCAGATTGCATCAAGTTAGAAGGGCATCTTGTCCAACCCCCCTGCAGGCAGCAGGAACACCTCCAGCTAGAGCAGGCTGCACAGGGACACAGCCAGGCTGAGCTTGGATGGCTCCAGGGATGGAGCCTCAAGCACCTCCCCTGGGCAGCCTGTGCCAGTGTCTCCCCAGCCTCCCTGTGCAGAGCTTCCTCCTGATGTCCAACCTAACTCTGCCCTGCTCCACTTTCAAAACCCTTGTCCCTTGTCCTATCCCCACAGCCCCTTCTGAGCAGTCCCTCCCCAGCTGCCTGCAGCTCCCCTGCAGATCCTGAACTGCAGCTCTGAGGTCTCCCTGGAGCCTTCTCTTCTCCAGGCTGAACAGCCCCAGCTCTCCCAGCCTGTCCCCACAGGACAGGTGCTCCAGCCCTCCAGTCGGCCTTGTGGCCTCCTCTGGACCCTCTCCATCAGGTCCAGGTCCTTCCTGTGTTGAAGCCTCCACAGCTGGACCCAGCCCTGCAGGTGAGGTCTCCGCAGAGCAGAGGGGCAGGATCCTCTCTCTCCATCTCTGCTTTGGATGCAGCCCAGGCTGCCCTTGGCCTTCTGTGCTACCAGTGCCCAGTGCTGGCTCCTGCCCAGCTTCTCCCCCACCAGCACTCCCAAGGCCTTCTCTGTAGGGCTGCTCTCAATCTCATCACCCTCAGCCTGGATTGATTTTGAGGTGTGCCCAACCTAGGGTGCATGAGAGCTCTGAGGATTGAACAGCTTTTGCTTCCTAACTTTTCTTTCAAAGTATATTGAAGAGGAATGGAAATTAGCCACTTGGGTTTGTTTTCCAAGATGTGCCTATTTCTGAACCTAGGGTCTAGTCTCCAGAATTTTTAAACCAAGTTCCTTGTGCATCCAAAGCAACTCTTCAGTAGAAAAGCTGTTGTGGGTGTTGCATGGACTGACTGCTAAGTGTGCCCTAGAAGGATGTGGTGATTAACAGAGAATGGTTTTATCTCTTTAAGATCATTGACAGTATTATAGAAGAAAGCCAGAAGGCACAAGAGCTGGCTGGTGACTCTCTGGCTTCTAGAGGAAAAGAGCTGACTGTTCCAGCTGCAGATGCAGAGGATTTGGTTTCTCGAGCAGGTATTGTTAGTGCTATCCCAGAAGTTTTAGCTGCTAAAGTGCAGGAAGATCCTGGAGAACCTGCCTGTGAGGATGCTGAATTGGACTCAGGGAAGCTTTTGTTGACTGAGCAACAGGAAACCGATGAACTAACAAAAGTGACAAATTCAACTGAGCATAAACCAGCTGAAAGTGAAGCACAGGAGGGAACATCAAAAAATGAGGACGGAGCAGACAAAAAAGAGGCAAACACTTTAGAGCAAATGGCTTCAGATTTATCTACCAAAGACCTTTCCACAACAGAAGAGATACCTCCAGCAAAGCCACCGAGGCAGCTTACTGTAGAGCCTGATATAGTTGCTAGCACCAAGAAGCCTGTCCCAGCACGACCACCACCTCCAACAAATGTTCCTCCTCCACGGCCGCCACCCCCTGCCCGGCCAGCTCCACCACCCCGGAAGAAGAAGAGTGAACTGGAGTTTGAAGTGCAAAAACCTGGTTTAGAAGGCAAGTATTCTGGTGTGGCTGGGCTCAGGTAACAACTTGGTTGCTATTTTTGTGTTTTGAGGGAAGAGTCATTCAGGAATTCATACAATGCTGCAGAGCAGTTGGAGGGCAGGGGATGACCTGCAGAAGTTTCAGTTCTGTGTAAACTGACTTGTTATTGGAATCTGTTACGCTGACTGGGCTGGGACCAGGTCTGAGAATACTCATTGCATAGAAGCATAGAATCATGGAATGGTTTGGATTGAAATGGAGCTTAAAGCTCATCCAGTTCCAACTCTCCCTGCCATGGGCAGGGACCCCTCCCACCAGCACAGGCTGCTCAAGGCCTCATCCAGCCTGGCCTTCAACATCTCCAGGCAGGAGGCAGCCACAGCCTCCCTGGGCAGCCTGTGCCAGAGTCTCCCCAGCCTCACTCTCAACAATTCCTTCCTCAGCTCCAGTCTCAATCTCCCCTCTCCCAGCTCAAAGCCATTGTCCCTCATCCTGGCACTTCCAGCCCTTGTCACAAGTCACTCCCCAGCTCTTCTGGAGCCCTTCAGGTGCTGGAAGGTTGCTCTGAGGTCTCCCTGGAGCCTTCTCTTCTCCAGGCTGCACAGCCCCAGCTCTCCCAGCCTGGCCCCACAGGGGAGGTTCTGCAGCCCTGATACTAGAATTCCAGCAATCCACAGCCTGTGGCAGGTGCTATGATCTCCTTTCTAATACAAATCTCTTTTCAGTTTCTCGAGAGAGCTTCCCAGCTGGTGGGTTTTTAACTCCAAGTACAGTGACAGAAGCCATGGCCAAAGACTCTCTGCCTTCTTTGGATTTGGCCAGCGCAACCAGTGGAGAGAAGATCGTCACTGCACAGGTATTGGGGAGTGGTTACAAGTCCAAGAGCTGTAACATTTTTTTTATTGCTTAGTGTGTCAGCAGAAGTAATGTCCTGATGATGTGCTCTGTCTGCATGTTCTCAGGAAAATGGGAAGGCAGCTGATGGCCAAACAACAAATGAAGTACTTGGACCACAAAGACCCAGGTCTAATTCTGGAAGAGAGCTCACAGATGAGGTATGGTGGTCTGTATATCATAATGCAATCTCATGCTTGATCTTCCTGTCTGTTGGATGAATTGGAGTAGTCACAGAATGTTAGGGCTTGGAAGGGACCACTGAAGGTCATCCATTCCAACCCTTCTGCCAGAGCAGGGTCACCCAGGGCAGGGCACACAGAACACATCCAGGTGGGGTTGGAAAGGCTCCAGAGCAGGAGACTCCACAACCTCTCTGGGCAGCCTGCTCCAGGGCTCAGCAGCCTCACAGGGACAAAGGTTTCCCTCCTGTTCCCCTGGCCCCTCCTCTGCTCCAGCTTGCCCCCAGTGCCCCTTGTGCTGTGCTTGGCCATCCCTGAGCAGAGCCTGGCTCCAGCCCTACACATCTTTATCCCCAGCAATGAGGGCAGCCCTCAGGCTCCTCTGCTCCCAGCTCCAGCCTGGAGATGTTCCTCTATCTGCAGCATCTCTGTGGCTCTGTGCTGGACTCTCTCCAGCAGTTCCCTGAGCTCCTTCTTGAGCTGAAGGGCCCAGAGCTGGACACAATGTTCTAGATGTGGCCTCAGCAGAGAGGAGTAGAGGAGCAGAAGAACCTCTCTGACCTACTCACCACTCCCCTTCTAATCCACTCCAGGATGCCCTTGGCCTTCTTGGCCACAAGGGCATATTGCTGGCTCATGGTCATCCTTCTGTGCACCAAGACCCCCAGGTGCCTTTCCCCTGTGCTTGCTCTTCTCACAGGTCAGCCCCAACCTATACTGGGCCGTGGGGTTGTTCACAGTCACTGCTTGTGCTCCACTACCTTCTGTGGCAAGGGGTACAAATAGCAGTAGTGGCAAGCTGGCTTTGTCCACCTAAGCACTCTGGTCCCTCAGTCGTGTGTGGGGTTGGCCTTTGCAAGTGGGAGCTCTGATAGCTCTCAAGTGGGAGCTATGCAAACACATGGCAAGACTTCAGTGTGAGGGAATTCCAGCAACCTTGGTGCTTTGTCATGCATCTGAAAGGGGGAGGAGTCACTAAGAGAATATTTCCTGATATTAAAAAGTCTAGAATTACCTAGACTGGAAAACACCTTTAAGATCTTCAAGTCCAGTCATTAGCCTTACACTGCCAAGTCCTTGACTAAACCACATCCCTAAGCACTACATCTCGCTGACTTCTAAATCCCTTCACCACCTCCCTGGGCAGCCTGTGCCAATCCCTGACCACTCTTGCAGCAAATACCTTTTTCCTCAACTCCAACCTAACCCTCCCCTGGCACAATTTCAGGCCATTTCCTCTCATCCTCTCCACCTACTAGGTAGGAGAGACCAACCCCCACTTCACTGCAACCTCCTTCCAGAGATTTGTAGAGAGGTCTCTCCTCAGCCTCCTCTTCTCCAGACTAACCAACCCCAGTTCCCTCAGCTGCTCCTCCCCAGCCCTGTTCTCCAGACCCTTCCCCAGTTCTGTTGCCCTTCTGTGGACCTGCTCCAGCCCCTCAATGTCCTTCTTGGAAAGAGGGACCCAAAATTGAACCCAGGACTCACTAGTGCCCACTACAGGTCCTGCTCATCACACTATTGCTGATCCAGGCCAGGATGCTGGTGGCCTTCTTGGCCACCTGGGCACACACTGGCTCCTGGTTCAGTTGCCCATCAATCAGTACCCCCAGGTCTTTCTCTGCTGGGCAGTTTCCAGCCACCCTGCCCCAAGCCTGGAGCCTTCATGGGGTGGTTGTGACCCAAGTGCGGCACCCAGCATCACATAGCATGTTTGATGGTAGCATGGGCAGTGTCAGGCAGCGGCTGATGTCTCTACAGCTGCATTTCTGGTTTATGAAACTGAAGCTTGTGAGGAGATGCAGCTGTCCCTCCGTGTGGGTGGTTGCTGTGCTAGCATGCTGAAGGCAATGTCAGCTTAAACTGGGTCTTTGTCAAATGAGCCTGTAGTGAGCTACAGAAGACCAGGTGAGTTCTGTTTTTGCTCTAAGCTTTGGAGACCAATGGAGTCATTTGGATTTCATGTCTTTTTTCTCACAGGAAATTCTAGCAAGTGTCATGATCAAAAACCTTGACACAGGTGAAGAAATCCCCCTGAGCTTGGCAGAAGAGAAGCTGCCCACGGGGATTAATCCCCTGACGCTGCATATCATGAGGAGAACTAAAGAATATGTCAGGTATGAACGCTGAGAGCTTTCAGCTCTTTGAGACCCCTGCTCTCCCGGCTTTCACACACATGGAGGCTGCTCTTAAGTAGGTAAGGAGAGTCCCAATCCATCTGTCTGACTGCTTCCCAATTGTCAATGAACTAGGCTGGTAGCTGAACATTTTAAGTTAGCCTTTGCTGCAGGAGAATGCTCTTTGTGTTCCAGTAAGTTTTAACTCTCAAAGCTGCCTCTGGAAAGTAGCTGAGAGGCAGAACAGGAGAAGTAGTGACAGGGCCATGAAAAGCCAGCTCTGTGTTATGGGAACTCAGGTTATTAGAGACTTGCACACACACCAGCTACAGGGAAGAGAGGGAATCTTCTGTCTCCACCTTCCCCATACACAAGTGATAAGCCATTTAAAAACTGTCCCCTTCAAAAGTAGCTCTGGCCTGAAAGGAGTAGTTGTGTAGCTCTGAGAGTTCAAGCATGTGAGACAAAACTGTGGAGTCTCAGAGTATCTTTTTATAGACCCAGAGGAGTGACTGAGGAAAAACAGGCAAGCCTTCAAGCACACAAACTCTCCTTTGGGTCTCTTTCCTACAAGCCAGAGCTCTGCTCTGAAAGTATCTCAGACAATAGATACCACTTGGAAGTGACCAGCTGCATTTCCCCACAAACAGAACCCGCTGCTACTTCTCTCCACAGCAGCTGAGTGGGAAATGAATGCAATAGCTTAGCTCTGATAGCTGGTTCATGCTGAATTCTGATGGCTGAAACATCAGACACTCAAGGTGAGGCTCAATGAGGCCCTGGGCAGCCTGGTCTAGTTGAGGATGTCCCTGCTGACCATGAGGGGGTCAGACTGGATGACCTTTGGAGGTTCCTTCCAGCCTGGACCATTCTATGATGCTATGAAGTTACTCAACAAGCCAGTAGCTGTATCAGTGCCTGATTCAATAGACTGCTCCTCTGAAAACATGTTGCCATCAGTATAGCTGAGGTTTTCCTGCTCTTAAAACCAGAGAAATGTCTAAAGCTCTCTGAAAACTGAGTTTGTGTGTCAGCGTGGGTAGGAGCAGCCAGTTTCTTAACGATCAGGAGGTCTTGTCAGTGTGATGGGTTGATACAGCAGACAATGGAGGCATGTTCTGCATGGTTCTGTTGTCATTGAAAGCAAAATTCTGTTTCAGAATGAAATGCTGTTAATTAATTTGATCTGTGGAAAGCAAGGTATGAGGACAAAGTGACATGTTTCCAGTTCCTGCTCCCGTAACGTATTTGGTCTGCTTTTAGCTTGCAGAGCCTCACAATGAGCTTAAAGTGGGGGAAGAGAAGACTCCATGGGGACTGCAGAGCAGCCTGAAGGGATCCTCCAGGAAGGCTGCAGAGAGACTTTTCCTGAGGGTGTCTACAGACAGGCCAAGGGGGAATGGTTTGATGCTGAGGGAGAGCAGGGTTAGACTGGAGCTGAGGAAGAAGTTCTGAGGAAGAAGTGAGGGTGGTGAGGCTCTGGAACAGGCTGCCCAGAGTGGTTGTGGATGCCACCTGCCTGGAGGTATTTAAGGGCAAGCTGGAAGAGGCCTTGGGCAACTTGGGCCTGCCCATGGCAGGGCAGTGGAGTAGATAATCTCTGAGGTCCCTTCCAACCTGAACCATTCTGAGGTTTGCCAGAGTACTGAATCTGGTGCCCAGATACTGTGGGCAGTTTCATGGTGCCCAAGAACTGAAATATCTCTTTCATTGCTTGGTGCCATAGCCATGTTTTTCCAGTGTGATACATGCAGAAATAGAGGTTGCTCCTAAAGTGCAGCTCCTGCTTCCCTGGTGTTCAGTGAGTTGAGCTCCACTGTGATCTGTGCTAACCACTCCCTTCCGCATTTCCCAGCAATGACGCAGCACAGTCTGACGACGAAGACAAAATGCAGGCACAGCAAACCGACACTGATGGAGGGAGGCTGAAACAGAAAACGTAAGATGCTGTTTCATACTCTGCAAAGAACAGGCAGGTTTGGTTTTCCTAAGCTGGAGCTGCCCTTCTGACCTCTGAACAAGTTCCCTTTCCAAGTACAAGTGAAGCCTGAATTTGCACGAGGCCGTTGCTCTGCAGCTGAACCAAAGCAGGCCGAGCAGCAGCACAGGGAGGGGATTCTGCCCCTCTGCTCTGCTCAGGCCCCACCTGCAGCACTGCCTCCAGTTCTGGTGCCTCCAGCACAAGAATGATCTGGAGCTGCTGGAGAGGCTCCAGAGGAGGCCACATAGATGAGCAGAGGGCTGGAAAACCTGTGCCATGGGGCCAGGCTGGGAGAGTTGGGGCTGTTCAGCCTGGAGAAGAGAAGGTTCTAGGGAGACCTTAGAGCAGCCTTCCAGGACCTGCAGGGTTCCAGGAGAGCTGGGGAGGGACTTGTGACAAGGGCTGGGAGTGCCACGATGAGGGACAATGGCTTTGAGCTGGGAGAGGGGAGTCTTGAGACTGGAGATGAGGAAGAAATTATTGAGAGTGAGGCTGGGGAGACACTGGCACAGGTTGTGTATGTCCCCTCCCTGGAGGTGTTGAAGGCCAGGCTGGCTGAGGCCTTGAGCAACTTGTGCTCCCTGAGCAACCAGCTGTCCCTGACCATGTCAGGGCGTTGGATCTGAATGGTCTTTGAGGTCCCCTCCAACCCAAACCATTCTCTGATGATACATGCCTGCAGGCAAATTAAATGCTGACTTCAAGAAGCAGTAAAGAGCTCTGCAAACCAGTTGCACAGTAGTAAAAATGAGAATTCCCCAGTGTTCAGTGTTGGAAAAGCTCCCTTGCTTTTTTAGGACCCAGCTAAAAAAGTTCCTTGGGAAGTCTGTGAAGCGAGCGAAGCACCTTGCGGAAGAGTACGGCGAGCGTGCGGTCAACAAGGTGAAGAGCGTCCGGGATGAAGGTGAGGGACACCCAGCTGAGCTCAGCTGCTTTCTGTTTCTTTTATTTTTAATGCAATACCTCCTTCATCTTCAATTTGCCAGAAATCCAAGCCAGCCATACACTGCTGGATTCTCCCACTGTGCTGTTGATGCTTGTGGCTTGTAGCTTGGTGTAGGCGTTTTGAGAACTGGGGGTTATGAGGATCAGTTCTTGTGAAGCAGTAGTTGAGAGACCTTTTCAGCTCTAAGCTTTGTTGTCCTTATAGGAAGTTGTCTGGATATCAGAAGGTGAGCAGTTTTGGAAGGTTATTCCATCAAAGGTAGAAGTGGGGTGGATTAGGACTGTGGTCAATAGGTTCAGACAGGTTCTCCTGCCCCTCTGCTCTGCCCTGCTGAGGCCACAGCTGGAATATTGTGTACAGTGCTTGGCCCCTCAGGTCAAGAAGGAGCTCAGGGAACGCCTGGAGAGAGTCCATCCCAGAGGCACAGAGCTGCTGCAGGCAGTGCAACATCTCCCTGTGAGCACAGCTGAGGCAGCTGGGGCTGGGAGCTTGGAGCAGAGAAGCCTGAGGGCTGCCCTCATGGCTGGGGATAAAGATGTGCAGGGCTGGAGCCAGGCTCTGCTCAGGGATGGTCAAGGACAGCACAAGGGGCCCTGGGGGCATGGGAACAGAAGGGAAACCTTTGTCCCTGTGAGGTTGCTTAGCCCTGGAGCAGGCTGCCCAGAGAGGTGGTGGAGTTTCCTTCTCTGTAGACTTTCAAGCCCTGTCTGGATGTGTTTGTGTGACCTGCTGTGGGTGACCCTGCTCTGGCAGGGGGGGTTGGAGTCAATGATCTTTCAAGGTCCCTTCCAACCCCTAACATGCTGTGATTGTCTTTTCTGAGAACCAGTGACACCATTACAATTATCATTTAGCTGCAGCTCCTGTTAGACGATTTCCCAGCTACAGCAGAGTTCTTCCCTTTTTCTTTCATCAGTGTTGTTTGAGAGATCTGATACTGCCACAGAACCTCTGCACTTCAACATCTTGAGTTGCCAGTGGCTGTTTGCTCCAGCTCTTTTGCCATTCTTCATGTGCAGATCATGAGGCCACTTCAGGGTGTTTGGGCAGGAGAAAGCAATGTGATGATTTTCAGCACACATTAAAGTGAAAGAAAGCACTTAGGACAGGATGTGCTAAATGTTAGACCCAGTGCAAAGGAAAGGGCAGGACAGCAGTGGACAGCAGCTCTTGCTTTGAGTCTTCAGTCTTTGGACTCACTGCAGCCTAAACTTAGTGTAGCTGGAAGGGTCTCTACTGGAACCAGCGCTGTTCAGTGTCTTCATCAGAGACATGGACAGTGATACTGAGGTACTCTCAGGCAGTTTGCACATGACACCAAGCTGAGTGGTGCAGTTGATAAGACTGAAGGACAGGGTGGAGCCGCCCAGAGGGACCTGGACAGGCTGAGGTGAGAGGTGGCTGAGGAGAACCTGATGAGGTCCAATAAGGCAAAGTGCCAAGTCCTGAACATGGGTCAGAGCAATCCTTGAAACCAACCCAGGCTGGGGGTGGTGAGATTGAGAGCAGTCCTGCAGAGAAGGCCTTGGGGGTGCTGCTGGGGGAGAAGCTGGGCAGGAGCCAGCAATGGGCACTGGCAGAACAGAAAGCCAAGGGCAGCCTGGGCTGCATCCAAAGCAGTGTGGCCAGAGCTGGAGAGAGGGATCCTGCCCCTCTGCCCTGCTCTGGGGAGACCTCACCTGCAGGGCTGTGTCCAGCTATGGAGGCTTCAACACAGGAAGGACCTGGACCTGATGGAGAGAGTCCAGAGGAGGCCACAAGACTGGCTGGAGCACCTCTCCTGTGGGCACAGGCTGGGAGAGCTGGGGCTGTTCAGCCTGGAGGAGAGAAGGCTCCAGGGAGACCTCAGAGCTGCATTTCAATATCTACAGGGGAGCTGCAGGCAGCTGGGGAGGGACTGCTCAGAAGGGACTGTGGGGTGGGACAAGGGTTTGAAAGTGGAGCAGGGCAGAGTTAGGTTGGACACCAGGAGGAAGCTCTGCACAGGGAGGCTGGGGAGACACTGGCACAGGCTGCCCAGGGAGGTGCTTGAGGCTCCATCCCTGGAGCCATCCAAGCTCAGCCTGGCTGTGTCCCTGTGCAGCCTGCTCTAGCTGGAGGTGTTCCTGCTGCCTGCAGGGGGCTTGAACAAGATGCCCTTTGAGGATCTCTTCCAACCTAATGAAATCTGTGAATATGTTTTTAGGCCTTAATGCAACAACACTCTTGCTTTGCTTTGAGATCTTAACATTTCCTGTGAAAATTTGCTAATTCAGGACTGATCTGCTCCCAGCAAGCACTGTCAGATGTTTTCAGTGATAGATGAAATGTGAGCTGTGATTCACACTACTGAATTTTGTTTGTTTTAGTCTTCCATACAGATCAGGATGATCCCTCTTCCAGTGATGATGAGGGGATGCCATACACAAGACCAGTGAAATTCAAAGCAGCACATGGCTTCAAGGGACCTTATGATTTTGAACAGATCAAAGTTGTTCAGGATCTCAGTGGAGAGCATATGGTAGGTCTGAAATTGCAGCTGTGGGTTTTGCTGCATTTCTTCAGCCTCAGATTCAGCTTTTTGTCTCCTCCAGAAATTGCTGTCAGATTTTATTCTTCCTGAGGAGCAGTTTCACTCTAGAGAATAATGTTCTGGGCAGAAACAAAAATTTGGCTGGTTTGGTCAAATCTTCATTGAAAATAAACTCAGAACTCTGTAGATACTCAATGAAGAAGAGGAGGCTGAGGGAGAGACCTTCTTCTTCTGTCCAGTTCCCTGAAAGCAGATTGGAGCCAGGTGGGTGCTGGTCTCTTCTTCCCAGTAACAAGTGATAGGGGAAGAGGAAATGGCCTCAGGTTGCACCAGGTGAGGTTTGACTGAGTATTAGAAGTGACTTCTTCCCTGAAAGGGTTCTCAAAGGCTGGAACAGAGCTTCCCGTGAAGAGCTTTGGTATTGAGAGGTATTTGGTTTCTTGGTTCCTGCAGTCAAAAACTGAGACAACAGCTCCCCATCATTAAGCCTTGGGCTAAGGATAATAACCTACAGCAATCAGTTCAGTGACTGAAGAGATGGTGGGAATCCACCTGCATCACTGCCTCCTGTCCCGGTGCCCCCAGCATAGGAGGGACTTGGAGCTGCTGGAGAGGGTCCAGAGGATGATCAGAGGGCTGGAGAACTTCCTCTGTGAGGACAGGTTTGGGGGAGTTGGGGCTGTTCAGCCTGGAAGGTTCAGCAACCTTCCAGGACCTGAAGGTCTCCAGAAGAGCTGGGGAGGGACTTGTGACAAGGGCTGGGAGTGCCAGGCTGAGGGACAATGGCTTTGAGCTGGGAGAGGGGAGACTGAGCCTGGAGATGAGGAAGAAATCCTTGAGAGTGAGACTGGGGAGACACTGGAACATGTTGCCCAGGGAGGCTGTGGCTGCCTCCTGCCTGGAGGTGTTGAAGGCCAGGCTGGATGAGGCCTTGAGCAGCCTGTGCTGGTGGGAGGGGTCCCTGCCCGTGGGAGGGGTCCCTGCCCATGGCAGGGGGGCTGGAGCTGGATGGTCTTTGAGGTCCCTTCCAACCCAAACCATTCTGTGAATCTGTGATTGCTTTGCATTGTTTCAATCTGCCATTTATTTTAGCTGTGGTGTTGTGTATTCATCCTCAATCTTGTCAGCTGACATTGCAGAAAGGGTTTTTGGGATGAAGGTCCTTTCTGTAACCTCAGCTCTGCTCTGCCTTTTGCCAGGGTGCTGTCTGGACCATGAAGTTTTCTCACTGTGGTCGCTTGCTCGCCTCTGCAGGCCAGGACAATGTGGTCAGAATCTGGGTCTTAAAGAATGCTTTTGACTACTTCAATAACATGAGAATGAAGTACAACACAGAAGGTATCTTGTTCTGCATCTATCTGGAGCTCAAAAGCTCCTGAAGTTGTAGTTCTTTGGGAACACAGAGTTGACTGTGGTAGTTCTGCCTCTTTTCTAGGCCGTGTCTCTCCCTCCCCATCTCAAGAGAGTCTGAACTCTTCCAAGTCTGACACTGATGCAGGGGTAAGTTCACTGTGTGCTGGTGGGGAGGAGAGGGGCACTGCTAATACCAGTTCTTACTGGCCCTGGCCCTTCTTCTGTAAGCAGTGATGATGCTTTTGTTAGCTTTCCCAGCCAGCATTTGTTGTCTCTGTGTCTTTCCCTGGCAGATCTGCAGCGGAGTCGATGAGGACCCAGATGATAAAAATGCTCCCTTCCGTCAGAGACCCTTCTGCAAGTACAAAGGGCACACAGCAGACCTGCTTGATCTGTCTTGGTCTAAAGTAAGGCTCCTGCCTACAGGCCAGGCAGCTTTCCTGGGCTGTCAGTGGGTTCTGCTTTTCACAGTATCAGTTCTATGGGTGAACTTCTTGGACTTGTCAAATGAAAATTTGTCTTAAAAATAATGAAACAAGGCAAACCAAAAGGCAGCCTGACCCAAATTACCACCAACTGGGAGTAATTACAACTGTGCAGTTGAATTCTGCAGAGAGGGGGAATTGCCACTGAGCTGTATCATGTCTGATTTAAGGTTACCCCTTTTCTTGTCTTCTTGGTCCTTGGCTATTCTATGCACAGTGTACTGATGCAGAGTTGCTGAATGTGGCTGTAGATCTAAACCTCAGAGAAGTACCTTGCAAAATGTTTTACATACAGCTGCTGCACTTCACTCTCCACTTGCAAGCACAGCTGTAATTTAAAGAACACTCTGGCTGAAGGATGTGAAGCAGGAGAGACTCTCACCCCTTCTCTGGAGCTTAGAATCATAGAATCAATAAGGTTGGAAAAGACCTCAAAGATCATCAAGTCACCCAGCACCTCCTGACAACTAAACCGCGGCTCCAAGTGCCACATCCAAGCCTCTATTGAACACCTCCAGGGACAGTGACACCACCACCTCCCTGGGCAGCACATTCCAAGGGCCAAACTCTCTTGCTGGGAAGAATTTCTTCCTCACCTCCAGCCTAAACCTCCCCCTGGCACAGCTTGAGACTGTGTCCTCTTGTTCTGGTGCTGGGTGCCTGGGAGAAGAGACCAACCCCCTCCTGGCTACAACCTCCCTTCAGGGAGTTGGAGAGAGCAGTGAGGTCTCCCCTGAGCCTCCTCTTCTCCAGGCTAAGCAACCCCAGCTCCCTCAGCCTCTCCTCCCAGGGCTGTGCTCCAGACCCCTCCCCAGCTTTGTTGCCCTTCTCTGGACACCTTCCAGCAGCTCAACATCTTTCCTAACCTGAGGGGCCCAGAACTGGACACAGGACTCAAGGTGTTCTTGAGGGCTGCTACCCAGGGGACTCTCCGAATAAGTTTCTTAACCAGGCTGCAGTTTGCCCTCCGGCAGGCCAAGGTGAGGGCTCTGTTGGTGCTCCTCCCTAGCTCCTGCATATCGACAACTTCACTAGCTCGTGGTGGCTGCACCCCGGGCAGCCTCCCACGCTCACGTCTCCCACCAGCCCTTCTCTATTGGAGAGCAGCAGGTCAAGCAGAGCCTGACCCCTGGTAGGCTCTCTGAACAGCTGGATCAGGAAGCTGTCCTCCATATGCTCTAGGAATCTTCTGGACTGCCTCCTCTCTGCTGAATTAACTTCCCAGCAGATCTCTGGCAGGTTAAAGTCACCCACAAGGACAAGATCTGATGATCTTGAGACAGCCTCCAGTTGCTTATAGAATGTTTCACCTGCCTCCTCATCCTGCTTGGGTGGTCTATAACAGACTCCAACCAGGATGTCAGATTTGTTAGGCCTCCCTCTGATCTTAACCCACAGGCTCTCAACCCTTTCATCCTCAACCTCAAGTTCTGTATCATCTAGTGATTCCCTAATGCACAGAGCTACCCCTCCTCCTCTTCTCCCTCACCTGTCTCTCCTAAAGAGCCCAGTGCCCCCCAGTGCAGTACTGCAGTCATGTGAATTGTCCCACCATGTTTCTGTAATGGTAACTGCATCAGTTTTCCTGGTGGACCAGGACTTCCAGTTCCTTCTGTTGCCCATGCTGTGTGCATTGGTGTACATGCCCTTCAGCTGGGCTGCTGATTTCTCAATTAACCCTAATTTATGTCCCTCTCTCCAGAGAGACTGGTTTCCTCACCCACCCCCTTCAGACCTAGTTTAAAGCCCTCCCAATGAGCCTTGCCAACTCTAGTGCTAGAGCCCTCTTGCCCTTTCTAGATAAATTCACCCCACCTAGGTGCAGCAGGTCAGGTGCAGTAAAAGTTGCCTCTTGATCAAACTTGTGCTGTTTCTTCCTTGAATAGTTCCATTGCTGTTACAGAATCACAGAATGTGTTGGGCTGGAAGAGCCCTCCAAAGCTCATCCAGTCCAACCCCCTGCACTCAGCAGGGACATCCTCCACTGGAGCAGGTTGCTCAGAGCCCTGTCCAGCCTGACCTTGAATATCTCCAGGGATGGAGCCTCAACCACCTCCTTGGGCAACCTGTTCCAGTGCTCAACCACCCTCTCTGTAAAGAACTTGTTCCTCACGTTCAATCTCAATCTGCTTTGCTCTCCTTTCAAACCATTGGCCCTGGTCCTGTCCCTTCAGGCCTTTGGGAACAGTCCCTCTGCAGCCTGCTTGGAGCCCCTTCAGGTACTGGAAGGCTGCTTTAAGGTCTGTCTGGAGCCTTCTCTTCTCCAGGCTGAACAGCCCCAAATCCCTTAGCCTGTCCCCATAGCAGAGGTTCTCCAGCTCCCTGATGATCTTCTTGGCCCTCCTCTGGACCCTCTGCATGTCCTTCTTGTGTTGAGGGCCCCCCCAGAGTAGGGTGCCCTCAGCACAAGATGCAGTACTCTGGGTGAGGTCTCACCAGAGCAGAGAGGCTCTCCATCTGCTGGCCACGCTTTCCAAGTATTTATTTTCTCTGAGATTCTTCCAGAAAACTTTCTGTGATTGAGCATCAGTTGTAAGAAAAGCACCAATCAAGAAGTTCAATAGAATAATTGACCTGAAGGTTTAGAGTGTTGAATCTCATGACAATGAAGAACATTGTCAAGGCTTTACCAAACAGTTCCTGTGTTTTCTGTTACTGTTGTCTGCTAATAACCATGGGATTGTTTTGTTTCACAGAATTACTTCTTGCTTTCTTCTTCCATGGACAAAACTGTCAGATTATGGCACATATCAAGAAGAGAATGTCTTTGCTGTTTCCAGCACATTGACTTTGTCACTGCTATAGCCTTCCATCCACGGGTGAGTGTCAGCAGCCTCTTCTGGAGAGGCAGAACTGGAAATTAGAGCAATTCTTCCCCTTTATTTTCAATTGGAAAAATATAATTGCATGAGAGAGTCTGTGCACTGCAGAAACCTCCCTGGTGGATCCCCCTGGTCACAGACTCACAAAATGCATTGGGTTGGAAAGGAGCCTCAAAGGTCATCTTGTCCAACCCCTCTGCAGGCAGCAGGGACACCTCCAACTTAGGTTGCTTAGGACCACATCAAGTTTGACATTGAATGAAACGGGGCCTCCACCATCTCCCTGGGCAGCCTATTCCAGTATTTCACTGCTCTCATTGTGCAAAACTTCCTCCTAAGTCTCCAACCTTAATCTCCCCTCTCCCAGCTCAAAGCTATTGTTCCTCAGCCTGGCACTCCCAGCCCTTGTCACAAGTCCCTCCCCAGCTCTCCGGGAGCCCTTCAGCTCCTGGCAGGCTGCTCTGAGGTCTGCCTGGAGCCTTCCCTTCTCCAGGCTGCACAGCCCCAACTCTCCCAGCCTGGCCCCACAGGGGAGGTTCTGCAGCCTCTGCTCATCTTGGTGGCCTCCTCTGGCCCCCTCTCCAGCAGCTCCAGGTCCTTGAGCTGTAATTTAAACTCAGTCTTTTCAGCCTTCTTAAATGTTAGAATGAACTGTCCTGAGAGCTCGTGGTAGGGAGGTTCTGGAGAGGAGATGTGGTGGGGGAGGTTTTAAGGAGATTCTCCTCCCCCTCAGCTCTGCCCTGGTGAGGCCACACATGGAATATTTCATCCAGTTTTGGGCTCCTCAGTTCAGGAGGGACAGGGGACTGCTGGAGAGAGTCCAATGGAGAGCTGCGAGGATATTGAAGGGACTGCAGCACTGCCTGGGGAGGAGAGGCTGAGAGCCCTGGGGCTGTTCAGTCTGGAGAGGAGAAGGCTGAGAGGGATCTGATCAAAATCTATCAATATCTGAGGGCTGGGGTTCAAGAGTGAGGGGACAGGCTCTGCTCAGCTGCACCCTGGGACAGGCCAAGGGGCACTGGATGGAAACTCCAGCACAGGAGGTTCCACCTGAACAGGAGGAGGAACTTCTGCACTGTGAGGGTCCCAGAGCCCTGGAGCAGGCTGCCCAGAGAGGTTGTGGAGTCTCCTGCTCTGGAGCCTTCCCAGCCCTGTCTGGATGTGTTCCTGTGTGACCTGTGCTGGATTCTCTGCTCCTGCTCTGGCAGGGGGTTTGAACTTTATCTTTGGAGGTCCCTTCCAACCCCTAACATCCTGGGATGCTATGAGACCAAGCCATGATTCACAGAATCAGCCAGGTTGGAAAAGACCTCAGGGCTCATCAAGTCCAACCTATTACCCAACACCTCCTGACAACTAAGCCATGGCTCCAAGTGCTACATCCAGTCCTTTTTTGAACACCTCCAGGGATGGTGACTCCACCACCTCCCTGGGCAGCACATCCCAACAGCCAGTCTCTCTTGCCGGGAAGAACTTTCTCCTCGCCTCGAGCCTGGGCCTCCCCGGCACGCTGACGCGGTGTCTCTCTGCAGGACGACAGGTACTTCTTGAGTGGCTCCCTGGATGGGAAGCTGCGACTCTGGAATATTCCTGACAAAAAGGTGGCTCTGTGGAACGAGGTGGATGGGCAGACAAAGCTGATCACAGCAGCCAACTTCTGCCAGAACGGGAAGTACGCTGTGATCGGCACCTACGACGGGCGCTGCATCTTCTATGACACCGAGGTAAGCGCCGCTGCGGGCTCTGGCCTGGGCTCGCAGCTCAGCCAGGCTGACAAGCTCTGCTTTCTGAAAGAGCAAGCAACAAATCTCTCAGGAGGTGAAGCCAGAGGAATTTTTTCCTTATGGTCCTTTCAAATCAGGATGTGTTTTGAATGTGTCTTTGCAGCACCTGAAGTACCATACCCAAATCCACGTGCGTTCCACCAGGGGCAGGAATAGAGTTGGAAGGAAAATTACTGGCATTGAACCCCTGCCTGGAGAGAACAAGGTACTGGCTTTAAGTGTAGCTTTGGCTCTGATACTTCTACCTAATGCTTGTGCTCAGTCTTGTTTGTAGTCACTGACTTAGACTGAAGTCTAAAATGGGCTCTGCTCTTTGCTGGGTTAGATTAATCCAGTGCTAAATAGAGGGGCACTAGGCAATTTTCTGACATAATGCTCTGATTAATGTGAGGGTGGAAAAATGCTTACTGGTCAGAGAATGGTTTGGGTTGGAAGGGACCTTAAAGATCATTAAGGACATTAAAAATAATCAAGGATCTTAAAAATCATTAAGGGATACCTCAGAGCTGCCTGCCGGGACCTGAAGGGATCCTGCAGGAAGCTGCAGAGAGACTTTTGCTGAGGGGGTCTGGAGCCAGGCCAAGGGGGAATGGTTTGGAGCTGAGGCAGAGCAGGGTTAGAGTGGAGCTGAGGCAGAAGTTGTTCAGTGTGAGGCTGGGGAGACTCTGGCACAGGCTGCCCAGGGAGGGTGTGGACACCCCCTCCAGACGTTCAGGCCTAGGTTGGATGAGGTCTTGTGCAACCAATTCTAGTTGAGAGGTGTCCCTGCCTATGGGTTAGAGTGAATGATTGCAGAGAACCCTTCCAACCTGAGCCATTCTGTGATGGCTCTGTGAAGTAGGAACATAAAAATATTGTCAGAGGGTGTCTGTTGGGTGAGTTGTGTGGCATAGATATTTTTACTTTATTTAAAGCTCATCTAGCTCCAGCCCCCTGCCATGGGCAGGGACACCTCCCACCAGCACAGGCTGCTCAAGGGCACCTCCAGGCAGGAGGCAGCCACAGCCTCCCTGAGCAACCTATGCCAGTCTCTCCCCACCCTTTCAGTGAAAATTTCTTTGGGTACAATGAACCTCTCTCAAATTTAGTATCCCTTTGGATATTAATTTTTTTCAGCTCTCATAAAAGAGCTGAAAAAAATGCTGGAAGATGAGAAGCTGTGATCCACACAAGTGTGCTCTGTTCTTCAAAAGCAGTCCTGTTTATCTTCAGTCTGAACTGAACTCTTATTATCAAACCAAGACATTTCACAACATAAGTTATGTGTGAGACAGCAATTGACCCTGGTGGCCAAGAAGACCAATGGCATCCTGGGGTACATTAAGAAGAGTGTGGCCAGTAGGTCGAGGGAGGTTCTCCTTCCCTTTCACTCAGCCCTAGTTAGACCACATCTGGAGTTCTCTGTCCATTTCTGGACTGCCCAGTTCAAGAGGCACAGGGAATTGCAGGAGGGAGTCCAATATAAGTTACAAGGATGCTGAAGGGACTGGAATGTCTGATGTCTGTCTGCTGTCTGTTGAGAGGCTGTGAGGGGATCTGATCAATGTCTACAAATATCTGCAGGGTGGCTGTCAGGATGGAGCCAGGCTCTGCTCAGTGATGCCCACTGGTAGGAGAAGGGGCACTGTGAGGGTGCTGGAGCCCTGCAGCAGGCTGCCCAGAAGGGCTGTGGTGTCTCCTCCTCTGCAGATCTTCAAAACCCTCCTGGATGTGTCCCTGGGTGACCCTGCTCTGGCAGGGAGGGTTGAACTGACTGATCTCTGCAGGTCCCATCCAACCTCTACCATTTTTGTGGTTGTGTGAAATGCTCCCATCCTCATCCAGCAAAGAACATGCTGTTGAATATTAAACTGATAATCTGAAGCTGTCACTTGTCCATAACGTTTCATGGATGCTGTAGGGCCAGCAGCTGGCTTTATCAGAGCAGATCACCAGCTGGTACCACCTCTGTTGTACCCTTACCAATGGCACAGAAATGCCAACTACCTGCAGAAGCTTCAGAAATCAATGGTGCCTTTGGGTTTGCAGCACATGCTGTGTTGGCATCTTAGGAGAGGTGATAAAACCTAGCATGGCTTCAGGAACTTTTTGGAAAGCAGAGAGGGAGTTCTGTAATCTGGTGGTGAAGGTGTCCTGAGAGCTGTCCCAGTCCTGTTGCTCAAATGATAGACGAGCAGAGGTCAGGAATTGAGTGCTACTCTGCTGTGCTCTTCCCAGTGTCATTTGGAGGCTTGCTGCTCACCTCCAGGTTACTCCACTTCCAAGGCACTGTGACAGGGCTCCTCAGCTGAGTGTCCTTAGGCCTTCCGACAACCCTTTCATAGACTGCTCTGCTCTGATTCATTTCAGCTGTCTGGAATAAGTGGGAAAGCAGCAAACTCACCTCAGCCAAGGAGAGCCCAGGTTGTGTATATAGCAGATAACAGCCTCTGGGCAGCGCTTCCTGAGTGATGGAATCACAGAACCCTTTGGGTTGGAAAAGCCCTTGCAGAGCATCCAGTCCAACCATTCTCTAATTCTGCCAAGGCTGCTGCTAAACCATGGCCCTCAGCACCACGTCTTTGCCTCTTTGAAACACTTCCAGGGCCGGGGATTCAGCCACCCCCTGGGAAGCCTGGGCCAGGCTTTCAGAACCCTTTCGGTCAAGAATTTTCTTCCAATATCCAACCTAAACCTCCCCTGGGGCAACTTGAGGCCAGTTCCTCTCATCCTATCATTTCTTAGTAGGGAGAAGAGACCTCCCCCACCTCTCTCCAACCCCTGGGATTGGAGACAGACATATCCCTCGCTCGAATAGTTCCATTATTGTGCACTGTGCTCCACAATACCTTCTGCAGAGTGATGAGTGCTCTGAGACCACATTTTAGTGCAGGAGCAGCTGTTCTGCTTCACAGCAGTCAGGATCTTCTAGACACTGAAGCTGGGTTCTGACAGAAGACAGAGAGAGGAAAATGTCACTGTTCTAAATCTTGTTCTGCTTCTTTGGGGCTCTTCTTGGTCTGTACAACTTTTAAAACTCAACTGGAATTCTGACTGGCTCTGGTGCTCCTTCTTGGGCATGCTAATGGCTTCCACTCCCAAACTCTTGTTTGTTTCTTTTTTAGATACTGGTGACATCCAATGATTCCAGAATCAGGCTGTATGACCTCAGAGATCTCTCTTTATCTATGAAATACAAAGGTTATGTCAACAGCAGCAGCCAAATCAAAGCCAGCTTTAGGTAAGATAGCCTGGTCCCAATGGCATGGTTGGGTTTGGGAGGTGCTGTGGCTGTAGCCCAGGGGCTCTTTCTTGTTTGAATAATCTGTGTGCCTTGGCATGAGGATGAGCCTCTCAGTTGTCACTTGGCTCCCAGCACCAAGGGAAATAAAGGTTCTGCTGCCTGTGTTTAGCCCACATCTGGGGGCTGAACTCCAGCAGCTGCTCTGTCACCTGGTGATGCCTCCTCTGCAGAGAAGGGGCATCAGAAAAAGGAAAGAGGACCCTTCACAGGTTGAAACAAAAATGGATTCAGTGAAAGAGCCAAACCAATACCAATGTCTGTATAAAGTATACAGAGTTACATACATCCCAGAGTCCTGAAGGAACTGGCTGGTGTAGTTGCCAGGCCTCTCTCCATGGTACTTGAGAAGTCCTGGCAGTCAGGTGCAGTCACTGGAGACTGGAAGAAAGGAAACATCACAGCCATTGTTAACAAGGGTCCCCTGGGAACTGCCTCATCTCTGTGTCTGGGAAGATCATGGAACTGACCCTTCTAGATGTCATGCTGAGGACAGGAAGGTGACAGGACAGCCAGCATGGCTTTGCTAGGGGCAGGTCCTGCTTGACTAACCCTGTGGCCTTCTATGATAGAATGACTATGGCAGTGGATAAGGGACAACCTCTAGATGTGATCTCTCTGGACTGCTGCAGGGCCTCTGACACTGTCCCCACCACAGCCTGCTGGCCAGCTTGGAGAGATGTGGATTTGCTGGGTGCATGTTCAGTGGGTCAGGAACTGGCTGGAGGGCCACATCCAGAAGGTGGTGCTCAGTGGCTCCAAGTCCAGCTGGAGAGCAGTGGCAGTGGTGTCCCTCAGGGGTCTGTACTGGGACCTGTGCTCTTCAATAGTTCTATCAGTGCTATAGAGGGAGGGATCCAGGCACCATCAGCAGGGTGCAGATGGCACCAAGCTGTGTGGTGCTGTTGATACACCAGAGGGACAGGATGGCATCCAGAGGGACCTGGGCAGGCTGGAGAGGTGGTGCCCAGGGGAACCTCCTGAGGTTCAAGAGCTCTGCACCTGGGCTGGAACAATCCTCACTGTCAATGCAGGCTGGGGGAGGAGGTGATAGAAAGCAGCCCTGAGGAGAAGGGCTTGGGGGTGCTGGTGGGGGAGAAGCTGGCCAGGAGCAGGCAGGGTGAGCTGGCAGCACAGAGGCAAATCCCAGCCTGGGCTGCATCCAAAGCAGCACTGCCAGAGACCCAGAGAGGTGATTCTGCCTCTTTGCTCTGCTCTGCTGAGACCTGTGTGCAGGTCTGGAGCCCTCAGCACAGGAAGGTCCTGGAGCTGATGGAGAGGGTCCAGAGGAGGCCAGGAGAATGCTCAAGGAGTTAGAGCAGCTCTGCTGTGGGGACAGGCTGAGGGAGCTGGGGGTGTTCAGCCTGGAGAAGAGAAGGCTCCAGGCAGACCTTAGAGCTGCATTTCAATACCTGAAGGGGCTCCAAGAAGGCTGCAGAGGGACTGTTCCCAAAGGCCTGCAGGGACAGCCCCAGGGGCAATGGTTTGAAATCAGAGCAGAGCAGATTGAGATTGGATGTGAGGAACAAGTTCTGCCCCAGGAGGCTGCTGGAACACTGCAGGAACAGGTTGCCCAGGGAGGTGGTTGAGGCTCCATCCCTGGAGATATTTAAGGTGAGGCTCAATGAGGCCCTGAGCAACCTGATCTAGTGGGATTAGGTTGCTGCTGATGTCCCTGCTGACCTTGTGGAGGTCAGACTGGATGACCTTTGGTGGTCCCTTCCGGCCCAGACCATTCTAGGATTCTATATTAAACCCAGCAAAGGTACAGTGTTCACAACAAATGGGAAGAGAGTCTTTGGGGGCAGGAGGAGGAAGAGCAGAATCAAGCAGGAGGCTCACCTCTCCTCAGCAAACTTCCCTCTTCACACTGAGTGTGATGCTGCTGGTGTGGCACTCACCTGTGGCCAACTTCAGGCACTGTCCTGGCTGACTCAGAGCTGCTGATGGCCTGCAGCCCATGGGTGGCCTGGGACTCTGTCCCAGCAGTGCTAGGACACAGCCTGTGAGCAGGGAGTGAATCCTCCTGTCCTGCCAGCACAATGCAAGTCTGTTACTGCTGCTGAAGTGCAGGAGCTCTGCCAGCACTGCTGGGGCTGCCTCCACATTTTCCCATGACAAACGGGGTGTGGCAGGGTGAGAAAGTTCTCCCCCCCACACAAAGCAAGCGCAGCTAGCGCAGTCGGAGAAGCAGATGAGAGGAGCTGTATTCACGAGCAGGGCTGGAATGCAATGAGTATGTACACAAATATCCAGTATTTACAATACATACAGAAACGTACAGCAATGAACGTAATGCAGAAGAGCTTTTTCCCTCCAGCCGGCCAGGGGCATTCCCCCCTGTACCTCCCTCTCCCTCCCTACCTCCCCTTTTTCCCAAAAAGGGTTAGAGAGAGAGAGAAAGGCAATGAAGGAGAAAGTTCTGTTAGCAAAAAGCGTGTGCAAGATTAGTTTTCTTACCTGGTTAGCTTTGGTAAGTCAAGGTCGCCTCCGTCCGGCAGCTGTTGCTTCAGAGAGAGAAAAGCAGACAGGCCCACAGGAAAAGAGAGAACAGACTGAACTCTGGCTGAGACAGACTGAGCTAAAACTTAAAAGTTGCATTCTACCAATCTACCAATGAAATTCGTTTAGAATATCTTGTTTTCGTTATTATCCCAAAACATGCAGCCAGAGTGTTCCAGCACCTGTCCCTTTCTTAAAGGCACAGCCTAAACCGGTCACAATGGGTTCATTGCCTTGCCTTTTTCAGGTGGTGGTGTGGGTGTGTTGGTTACCCATCTGTTGCCCAAAGCTGTTTGTTAGTCACTCTGTCAGGAAACAGCCTGCAAATCTGAGCTGGAATCCTCCTTCCTCTGTGCTGGCCTAAGATGCTTTTCTGAGTTTCTTACTGGCTCTGTCCTGGAAACCCTGGGGTTTAAGCAAGTGAAAGAGAAGGAGTAGAGGGAGAGGAGTGTTTGTCCTGTTCCTTCTGAGGCTTGCAGAGACTGCAGGGGAAGAATGCCTGTTTTCTGTTATCTGGGTTGTCTGTTTAACCTGGATGTTGGGGCAGAGGAGGGCAGCAATGCTTCAGGAATAATATCTTGATGGTCAGCTGTTGGCCTCTGAAAGCATCTTAAACACAGTGCTTCACAGAATGGCTGAGGTTGGAAAGGACCTCTGGGGGTCATCTTGTCCCCTTCTCAAGATTAATTTCCCAAATGAAGTCATTGTTAAGAGTGGCCAGCAAGGGCCAGGGAGGGGATTCTCCCCCTCTGCTCCATTCTGCTGAGACCACAGCTGGAGCTCTGGGTCCAGTGCTGGAGCCTCTGTGCCAGGAAGGATCTGGAGGGGCTGGAAGGTGTCCAGAGAAGGGTCCCGAGGAGGAGCAGAGGGCTGGAGCTGCTCTGCTCTGGAGACAGCCTGAGAGAGTTGGGGTTGTGCAGGCTGGAGAGGAGAAGGCTCCCAGGAGACCTTCTGGTGGCCTTCAGGATCTGCAGGGGGCTCCAAGAAAGCTGGGAAGGGACTTTTGAGGGTGTCAGGGAGGGATAGGACTGGGGGGGGGGGGGATGGAGCAAAACTAGAAGTGGAGAGATTGAGCTTGGCTGTGAGGAAGAAGTTGTTGCCCATGAGGGTGGTGAGAGCCTGGCACAGGCTGCCCAGGGAGGTGGTGGAAGCCTCCTGCCTGGAGGTGTTTGCAGCCAGGCTGGAGGTGGCTGTGAGCAACCTGCTGTGAGGTGTCCCTGCCCATGGCAGGGGTTGGGACTGGATGAGCCTTGAGGTCCTTTCCAGCCCTGACAGTTCTGTGACTCTATCTCTACTTGCAGGGCTGTAGCATAGTTAGCGCCAGAGTTCAGCAACGTGGCATAGTGATGAAGCAGGTAACTTCAATACCCTGAGCTGGCTTTGCAGGTACTGTTTGCCTCTGTCAGTGTGCATTGTGTGCTTCTCTGGCCACAGTCACACTGAATGCCTCTCATCTTCCCCCTCTGTGGAACTTTTGGGTTTGGTGACTGGATTGTGAGCAGTTCCTGCTGCAGAGGCTCAGGTGTTCACACAGTTCCCAGTCTCAAACAGATGCAAAGTGCACTTGCAGACGATGCCATCTTCTTGTTGTTGAGTGGAGCTGTCAGACTAACCCTTGTGCATGCTCCAGCTGCAGGAGGACAGCTTCTCTGTGCTCCTCAGGAAGGCTGATTTGGCTTCAGGAGCCTGCATGCACGTTCATTGAAGCACTGTGGATGTCTCTGAGTCACTAAAATAAGGGATCCCTTTCAGTTGTGCTCTTGGAAAGCTGCAAGCCAAGCTGGGTGGTTACCTGAGCAGCTAAGAAGTGTCACCTTTGTCGTTCTTTGCCTCTTCAGCCATGACTTTACCTACATTGTAAGTGGCTCAGAAGACAAATATGTTTATATTTGGAGCACATACCACGACCTGAGCAAGTTTACATCCGTCAGGAGGGATCGGAATGACTTCTGGGAAGGCATTAAAGGTAAACAGCAGCTTTTGCTCTCAGCTTCAGCACAGCTTGTGGTTTCAAACAGGAGTTATTGGTCTCCTAGTTTTTATTTGCTCAGCAGTGCTGTTTATTTAGTTTGAACATGCTATTAGCTTTACTTTTGGGGGATTTTCAGTGAGGGTTCTGTCAGAGAACCTTGTCAACAGGATGGATGCATGATGGGGATGGCAAGAGTCAGAGTGGCTAAGAATTGGTCCCCCTTCAGCCAGAGATTCTGAAGGAGTGGAATGCTTGGCTGGCATAGCTCAATAGGCACAGCTTCATTTTAGAAGTGTAGCAATGAATAATGATGATGATGATTATGATAATGCAGCTCTCATGTCCTCCTCTCACAGAGTTTTGGGGAGTTGCAGGGCCGTCTTTCTATCAAACGTGTTTTGGAGCTCTTGCCATTTCTTCTGGGGCACTTAGAGGAAATTCTGAGATCCCTAAAACCTAATAAACTTTACAGGTTATTAAAACCTTATAGGTAATAGAAACCCTAATAGGTCATAAAGCCTTATAAAGGCTTAAAAATTAATTCCTTTAATGCTGTGCTTCATTGGTGCCACCAGCACTGGGGTGCTTGGGTGTTTCCTACCATGCATGCCTGCTCTTGCCAAGTGAAGCACCCCTTGGAAGAAGGTAGCCACAGCTGGATTGTCTTCCTGCAGCACACAATGCAGTGGTCACCTCTGCCATCTTTGCTCCCAACCCTGGCTTGATGGTGGCACTGGAAATGTCTGAAAAGCAAGAAGCTGAAAGCAAGGGAGAAGATTCTGAAGCATCAGATACCATACCCTCTGGTAGGTGTTTTAGATGAGCTTTGCTTGAGGAGGAAAAGATTCTGAAGAATACTTGCAGTGTGGGAGGGGGATGCTCTTGAAATGATAAAGCCTTGCAGTGGCAGCAGGGGGATCTGTTTCTTCCTCAGCAGCTGAATGCTTTCACAGCTGCTGCATTCTTAAATCCTGAGAGAGTGGAAGTGAGGGCCACAGCTGCTGTCCTCTCTACTTGAGGATTATTCCTTTTACATTTGAGCTGTTAAGAGGTAGAGCTGTTGTGGTGGTAGGGCCATAGCAGCTGTACCAACATATAATGACAAAGCCCTTTCCTAAGGATGCAGAGTCATGGAATTGTTTGGGTTGGAAAAGGCCTCCAAGATCATCAACCCAACCCCACCATGGCCACTAAACCATGGCCCCAAGTGCCATGGTCACAGGGGTCTGGAACACCTCCAGGCATGGGGACTCCACCACCTCCTTGGGCAGCCTCTGCCAGGCCCTGACCACTCCTGCAGCAAAGACATTTTTCCTCCTCTCCAACCTAACCCTCCCCTGGCATAGTTTCAGGACATTTCCTGGCCTCCTATCAGCTGATACCAGGGAGAAGAGCCCAACCCCCACCTCACTGCAACCTCTTCTCAGAAAGCTGCAGAGAGCAATGGCGTCTCCCTCAGCCTCCTCTTCTCCAGGCTGAACACCCCCAGCTCCCTCAGTTGCTCCTCCCCAGTCCTGTTCTCCAGACCCTTCCCCAGCTCTCTTGCCCTTCTAGATGTAGATAATGTTGAGGTGTTGGCTAGATAACAAGGATGTAATAGAGGCAGAACTGTCTTAATGAGAGCTTGATGATGATGAAGGGATCCTGCAGGAAGGCTGCAGAGGAAATTTTCATCAGGGGGTCTGGAGCCAGGCCAAGGGGGAATGGTTTGGAGCTGAGGCAGAGCAGGGTTAGAGTGGAGCTGAGGAAGAAGTTCTTCAGTGTGAGGGTGGTGAGACCCTGGCACAGGCTGCCCAGGGAGGGTATGGATGCTTCCTGCCTGGAGGTATTGAAGGCCAGGCTGGATGAGGCCTTGGGCAACCTGGGCTAGTTGAGAGGTGTCCCTGCCCATGGCAGGAGAGTTGGAGTAGAGATCTCTTGAGGTCCCTTCCAACTTGAGCTAATACAGAATCACAGAACTGTCAGGGTTGGGAGGGACCTAAAAGCTCGTCCAGTTCCACCCCCCTGCCATGGGCAGGGACACCTCACACTGCAGCAGGTTGCTCTGAGTCACACTGTGATTCTATGTTGTTATTACTTTTTTTATTTCATGAACTAAGAGTTTCTTCTCTTCCCTTCTTAAGGAGCTCTGAAGACGGATCACACAGAAGTGCTTTTATCAGCTGACTTCACTGGAGCAATCAAAGTCTTCATTAACAAAAAGAAATGTGTATTTTAATTGGCCTGCAGCCACCAGCAGAAAGCTCTAGGACTGGGGGATTGCAGCTCCAGAAATAATGTGGGCAGAAGCCAAGGGTCTGATGGAACAACATTACAGGCTGGTTTGGTTGGGAATCTTTGTTTTAAGGCTACTCAAATGGTGGCTCCTGGGAGCAGTTTCTACCTGTTGACACCTGGCCCTGTAGAATAGGAAGGAATTGGAGGAATAACCCTGCCAAGCGTTAGGCTCTGAACTTCCTACAGAGGAGGGAAGTGGGGGGAGAAAGGGGGTTTGGGTACCTGCAGGTGCACAGCTGCACACACTGCAAAGTACTCACAGGGGTGTGTGCCTTCTGGTTCCTGCGCTCACCTGGGCATATGTCAAAGGATTTCAGTGGCTTGTGGCCACTGGACGTCAGAAACAGGGCTGGGGAGGGGAGGGTTTGGAGCCATGGCTGGAAAAATGCTAAATGTTCTACCCTGCTCCTTGCTCAAAATCCCACCTGAGAGCTGGAATTTGTGGTAGCTGTCATTCCGGAGTTTTGAGTTCTGCAGGTTTTTGATAGGTCATCAACCATCTGTAAATGTTTTTGTAACTCTCAGCTTCAGGAGGTGAAAACTTTTTTGTTGTCTTTTAATTGTTGTGGACTTTAGATTCCTTTCTTATATATAATTTTATCTTTGGTGGGTTTTTTTTGTACACTGGAGCACAATACTTGTGTAAAAAAACCCAACAGAACCAACAACAAACAAATTCTCTCATTCCTTCTTCATGGGCACCAGGATTATATTCACCTTGCAGAGCAAATTTAAGCTGCAGTAGGAAAGTTCTTCTATTTTACAACTCTGTAAAATAAAACTGTTTACATTTTTTAAGCATTGTAGCTTAAAAGTTTTAAGTTCTTCTCGTTTTTGTTTAGTGCCACAGAATTTTGAAAGCCTTTGTAAATATTGGTATAAAACACCTATGAAGTAACATCCTGGGCATCACAGCCCAGGAAATTGTTATTGATGGTCAAGTGTTTCACAGATGGATCATTAAACTTGGTCACACACTTGGGAAATTGTTACTTCTTTTCCATTTGAATTCCTACCATTGCTTTTTTGTTTATGTAGTTTCTTGGAGTGGTGCTGTCAAGATACTAGAGGGACAGGAGGGCATCCAGAAGGACCTGGTCAAGCTGGAGAGATTGGCCCAGGTGAACCTTAGGAAGTTCAACAAGTGCAAGGTCCTGCATTTGGAGGGGGAACAATCCTCACTATCAATTCAGGCTGGGGGTGGTGAGACTGAGAGCAGCCCTGCAGAGAAGGCCTTGGGGGTGCTGGTGGGGGAGAAGCTGGACAGGCGCCAGCAATGGGCACTGGCAGCACAGAAGGCCAAGGGCAGCCTGGGCTGCAGCCAAAGCAGTGTGGCCAGAGCTGGAGAGGGGGATTCTGTCCCTCTGCTCCGCTGAGTCCTCACCTGCAGGGCTGTGTCCACCTGTGGGACCCCAACATAAGAGAGACATGAAGCTGATGGAGAGGGTTCAGAAGAGGCCACAAGGATGGCTGGAGGGCTGGAACACCTCTTCTGTAAGGACAGGTTGAAAGAGTTGTGGCTGTTCAGCCTGGAGAAGAGAAGGCTTCAGGGAGACCTTAGAGCAGCCTTCCAGTACCATAAGGGGGTTACCCTGCAGGGACAGGACCAGGGGCAATGGTTTGAAGTGAGAGCAGATTGAGATTGGATGTGAGGAACAAGTTCTGCACCTTGAGGGAGCTGGAACCCTCAACAGGTTGCCCAGGGAAGTGGTTGAGGCTCCATCCCTGGAGATACTCAAGGTCAGGCTTGACAATGTTCTGAGCAGCCTGATCTGGCAGAGGACATCCCTGCTGTTTACAGGGCAGTTGGACCTAGATGACCTTTGGAGAGTCCTCCTGACCCAATCTGTTCTATGATAATTGATCTTGAATGTCCTAGTTGACATTGCTGTTATACTTCTCCAGATCTTTTTGTTTGGTTTTTTCTTTGTCTGTGTTTAGTTTGTTGTTGGTTGGGTTCGGGGGGGAGGGGGTTGGTTTATTGTTGGTTGCTTGGTTTGTTGTTACAGCTTGCTTTCTACAGCGATGGGGAATGGAGTACTGCGGCTGAGCATTAAGCAGAATTGTTCTTGTCCTCTCCAGGCTGCAGGCAGCTCGGAGCAGGGCTGTGCCACGTGGCTTGACTCCGGGACACAGGCAGCAGTGGGCACCGAACGGTGCGGGGCGGGCGGGCCGGGCTGCCTGCCGCAGAGCTCTCTCGGCACACAGGCAGCACCGGGGCTGGCTGAGCGGGCAGCGCGGAGCAGTAGCGGTGGCGTGGGGGAGCAGAGCGGAACCGAGCGCTTCCTCCAGCCCCCTGCTTCCCTGGAAGCCCCCAGGGCTGTGCAGAGTGCTGTGTGTGCAGGCCCACCCTTCAGCAGCACCGTTTGAGGCAGCCTCAAGGCCTCACAGTCAGCCAGTCCAACCCCTCTGCCAGAGCAGAGTCACAGAGGGCAGGTCACACAGGCACACACCCAGCTGGGTCTTGTTGTGAATATGCATTCAGAAAGGAGTGGCAAAGGTATCAGTGAATGTATGTCAGTGTTTTATTTATACATACACACTCTGCAGCGGGGTGTTTACCGGCACCCGGCACAGGCGCTGAACTGCCTTTACCCAGCGTTCGTGCGCGGGCACCTCAAACGGATCAAATGGTTCATGGAACTTAGAATCGAAACTGATTCTAAGTCCCTCAGGGATCAGTCCTGGGACCAGGCTTGTTCAGCATCTCTGTGGGTGCCATGGGCAGTGGCACTGAGTACACCCTCAGCAAGGTTGCTGATGACACCAAGCTGTGTGGTGCAGCAGACAGCTGGAGGGAAGGGATCCATCCAGAGGGACCTGGGCAGGCTGGAGAGGTGGGCACAAGCCAACCTCAGGAGCTTCAACAAGACCAAGGGCAGGGTACTGCAGCTGGGTGGAGGCAACCCCAGGCACAAATCCAGGCTGGGCAGGGCCTGGCTGGAGAGCAGCCCTGAGGAGAGAGACTTGGGGGGTGCTGGGGGAGGAGAAGCTCCCCAGGAGCTCTCAGGGTGCCCTTGCAGCCCGGAAAGCCAGTCAGAGCCTGGGCTGCAGCAGGAGAAGTGTGGCCAGCAGGGCCAGGGAGGGGATTCTCCCCCTCTGCTCAGCCCTGCTGAGACCCCACCTGGAGTACTGCCTCCAGTTCTGGAGCCCCTATTGCAAGAGGGATCTGGAGGTGCTGGAAGGTGTCCAGAGCAGGGCCAGGAGGATGAGCAGAGGGCTGGAGCTGCTCTGCTGTGAGGACAGACTGAAGGAGTTGGGGCTGTTCAGTCTGGAGAAGAGAAGGCTCCAAGGTGACCTCATTGTGACCTTCCAGTATCTGAAGGGGACTACAGGAAGGCTGGGGAGGGACTGCTCAGGATCTCAGGGAGTGATAGGACTAGGGGGGGATGGAATGAAGCTGGAGGTGGGGAGATTCAGGCTGGAGGTGAGGAGGAAGTTCTTCCCCATGAGAGTGGTGAAGCCCTGGAATAGGTTATCCAGGGAGGTGGTTGGGGCCCCATCCCTGGAGGTGTTTAAGCCCAGGCTGGATGAGGCTCTGGCCAGCCTGATCTAGTGTGGGGTGTCCCTGCCCACGGCAGGGGGGTTGGAACTGGATGATCTTTGTGGTCCTTTCCAACCCTGACTGATACTATGATACGGAAAGCAGGAGGGGTTGGTCAGTGACCGGCGACCCTCCACCTGGAGCGGTTTGAGCGCTACCCTGATTGAAATTCTCTAAAGAAAGGCTTGGCTTCCTCACGAGCTGAGAGCTTGTGAGCTCTTCCCTTGATCAAATGTTTATAGTCCGGAGAACGTGGCACGGATGTGCCGTAATAAAGAAACAGGCTACGCCGCCTCCCAGCACACACGGGTTCCCCGCTCGGGGGCGCTGTGGCGGTTCAGCAGCGCCGCTCCGCACGCGCCGGCAGGCTCTCTCCCGCGGCGGTTGATCCCACGGGGCACTGCCCGCGGCACTGCACGCGGCTGGGCGATGGTGGCAAAGTGCCGCGAGGCCTCTTGGAGCACTGGCTTGAGTCCCGGGCAAGGGGGACCACGGCGGCAGCGGCGGCACGCACCCAGACACGGGCCCCAACACGAACGTGGGGCGCTCATTACCAAAGAACCCCTATTTACCATGTGCCCCGGTGAGAACTGGTCCAACGAGCATCTGCTGCTAACACCGAGATGAACCGATGAACTGGCACCTACCAACTCTGGGATGAGCATATGCCGTGAACAGGGAAACAAACACAGCCTGGTCCTTGTGTACCACAGGGGTGGGACCAGCCCAGGCAGGCTGCTTACCTGGACTCAGTGGCGCCAGGATCCCCCCTGCCGCCTCCAGAAGGGAGGGGGAACGAAGGGGGTTTGAGCCACACACACAGAAGCGTGTTCTGGGTCACAGTCCTGGCCGTAAGTACCATTCACTACAGGTCTTGAGCATCTCCAGAGAAGGAGACTCCACAATCTCTCTGGACAGCCTGCTCCAGTACCCTCACAACATTCCGGTGATTGGGGATTTTTATATGAGTGCTTTGGAGACCCAAGCTGAACTGTAGCTTTGCCTTGTAGCAGCAGAAGCTCTGCTGAGGTATAGGGTTGGACTTTGTAGGTGCTCAGGTGATCACAGAAAAAAAGTAGCAATTATTCATTATTGAGGATCTTCTTGGACAGCAAACAAAGCTGATCCCGAGGAATAAGCCTGACTTCCTGGTCCTGATCCAGGAATAAGCCTGATTTCTTTAGCTTTTAGCACTGCACTGATCTGGTATTGATGCTTTTCCCCCAGTTGGACTGCGCTGCAGGTCTTTGAATGGTTCAGGTTTCTTTCCTTCTCCTTCCAAAAGCTGCATCAGTTCAGCTGTGTTCCAACCTGAGTGAGCTGCGTCCTGTCTGATCTTGTCTGGGTTCTCCTTCTGTCTGGACCCTCCAAGTTACTCTGCTGAGCCTGCTTGGTTCAGCCAGGTGCTTTCAGTGGTGGCCAGCAGGTAGTGGTGCACTGGGAAGTGCTGTTCCCTCCAGCACAGGGAAAGCAGGGATGGAGATCTGTGAATAAAATACTTCCCCTTGTGCTACAGCGTTGCTCTCTGGGCTGCTGCTTCCGAAGCACTGCTTAACCTCTTGTTCTTTAGCAGAAGCTCTTGTGACATCCGTGGAATCAAAATGCTGCTGCTTACAGAAGATGATTGAGAAATCCCAGGAGGCAGAAGTGAGGAATCACCACTGTAGAGGAGGAGCTGGGTGCAGCAGATGCTTGAATGACCTCAGTCACTTCCCCAGAATCAATGACCTGAGCTGGCTGGTGTCTTGTAGTTCACTTGAACTGCACATCTCATTCTACTGTCCACACCTCATTTCTACTGTCACTGCTTCCTGACATCTCATTGTGGCAGCAAGCAGCTGTGAACAGGAACAAAGCTGTTCTCTCCCAGCTTTGTGGCTCAGCACTGGGCACTGAGCCCAGGGGACAAGCCCAGCAGCTCGAGTGGATGGAGAACGCTGACCCTTGCTTCTCAAATGCTGCTCAAGGCAGTTTTTTCCTCAGGTCAGGAAGGATGGAGGTGTTTGCTTCTGTTGGCTGGTTGGCCAGATGGTTGGGGGGGGAGCTGAAAGCAACACTGAGCTCAAGCACTGCCATGGTGCTAACACTTCTAAATGAGGACATCAGCCACAGACGTGGCAGAATCCATTTCCCAGACCCAGAGAAAGCTCTCTCTGCCTTTTCTTTTGCCTGCCATTAGCAGTTGCTGCACACAAAGCCTTGGGAAAGATTCAGAGTGAGCTTCAGTATAAGGAGAATACTCAGCTGCTGCCTTCTGAAGCACGTGCCTCTGGGCTGCAGCATCCAGCCCTGCAGAGTGAATGACTTGGCTGTTCCTAGAATCAGAGTCAGGGACTTGTTTTGCTTGGAAAAGACCTGCAAGTTCATTGAGTCCAACCATTGGCCTAACACCACCACAGCCAGTAGGCCAGGCTGAAGCAAGAGCAGTGTGGAGCAGGGCAGAAAAGGTGATTCTGCCAGGCAGCAGTGGTGTCCTCCAGGGATCAGTGCTGGGCACCAGCCTGTTCAATATCTTTATTGATGATCTGGAGGAGGGCATTGAGTCCATCATCAGTAAATTTGCAGGTGACACCAAGCTGGGGCCAGGAGTTGATTTGTTAGAAGGTAGGAGAGCTCTGCAGAGGGACCTTGCCAGGCTGGACAGATGGGCAGAGGCAAACACAATGGCATTCAACAAGTCCAAGTGCCAGGTGCTGCACATTGGCCGCAGCAACCCCAGGCAGTGCTACAGGCTGGGGTCAGAGTGGCTGAGAGCAGCCAGGCAGAGAGGGACCTGGGGGTACTGGTTGATAGTAGGCTGAACAGGAGCCAGCAGTGTGCCCAGGGGGCCAAGAAGGCCAAGGGCATCCTGGCCTGCATCAGGAACAGTGTGGCCAGCAGGAGCAGGGAGGTCATTCTGCCCCCTGTACACTGCACTGGTTAGGCCACACCTTGAGTCCTGTGTCCAGTTCTGGGCCCCTCAGTTTAGGAAAGATGTTGGGATGCTGGAAGGTGTCCAGAGAAGGGCAACAAAGCTGGGGAGGGGTCTGGAGCACAGCCCTGGGAGGAGAGGCTGAGGGAGCTGGGGTTGCTTAGCCTGGAGAAGAGGAGGATCAGGGGTGACCTCCTTGCTCTCTCCAACTCCCTGAAGGGAGGTTGTAGCCAGGTGTGGGTTGGTCTCTTCTCCCAGGCACCCAGCACCAGAACAAGAGGACACAGTCTCAAGCTGTGCCAGGGGAGGTTTAGGCTGGAGGTGAGGAGAAAGTTCTTCACAGAAAGAGGAATTGGCCGTTGGAATGTGCTGCCTGGGGGAGGTGGTGGAGTCACTGTCCCTGGAGGTGTTCAATAGAGGCTTGGATGTGGCACTTGGAGCCGCGGTTTAGTTGTGAGGAGGTGTTGGGTGACAGGTTGGACTTGATGATCTTTGAGGTCTTTTCCAACCTTATTGATTCTATGATTCTGCTCTGCTGAGACCCCACCTCGCATACTGTGTCCAGTTGTGGTGTCCTGTCAGACACCAAGTGTTTGCATTGCCTCATACAACCTTACTGAGTGGCCACAACACTCTGCACAGCCCTGGTGGTTGCTACCCTGCCCCAGCACGGCCGGGGTAAAACCGGAGGGCTTCCAGGGAAGCAGGAGGGAGCAGGGGGCCGTAGGAAGCTGCTCGGCTCCACTCTCTTCTTTCCCTGCCGCTCCGCGCTGCCTCTTCTGCATGGCTCCAGTGCTTCTCCGTCCCCGCCACTGCCTGGGTGCCGGGAGGGCTCCGAGGCAGGCAGCCTCCGGACGCCTCTCCACTCCCACTGCCGTTGCCGCTCCGCCCGGCCCTGCTCGCTGCCGGTGTCCCCATGTGGCACGGCCCTGCTCCCCGTCGCTACCGAGAAACTTCGAACGGCTCCTGCGGCAATGCCCCCATCTCTAAGCCATGGAGACGGTGATATCCCTTCTCTTTGTGAGGCTGGTCAAACCGTCAGACAGGTTACCTGGAGAAACTGTGGAGTGACCATCCTTGGAGATACTAAAACTTCGGCTGGATGTGGTCCTGTGCATCTTGCTCGGACCGTGGTTGAGCAGAGGGACCAGAGGTTGAGAGGTCCTGTGGAACCTGGAGTGATTCAGTAAGAATCATAGAATTGTTAGGGTTGGACGAGACCTCAAGGATCATCTAGTTCCAGCCTCCCTGCCACGGGCAGGGACACCTCCTGCAGAAAGCTGTTCTGATAATGACCATATCCTCACAGCAGGGTACCTGAGGACATGGTTCAATTTCTGCACAAAGCCAAAGGAGTTACAGGTATTGGATGCACAGAAGCACTTGCAGCCTCTGGGCATAGGGTCATCACTTACTGCAGTCAAAGAAATCCCCACAGGTTTAAACAAGTACTCAGGCCCCTTTCTGAATAGCTTTGTCTGTTCTTTTGTACAGCAGCACTTGGCCTGGCTGGGGGTTTGTGCTCTATTTCCTTAGCCCTGCATTCTGATCAGCTTTCCACACTAAGCCTGAAGCTCTGTCACTGAAGCACACGCGGGGAAAAATGCCCAGCGTGTAATCAGGGAGCTAAAAGCCTCCAGAGCGTCCTGGCAGCAGGCCAGCACCATTAGCGAGTCACTGGGAAAGGGGGTGTAGCCACTATGGCCATTAGCATAAAGAACCTCTAACCACAATTCCAGTACCACCTCCTCACGGCTCAACAGTTCATTCATAGTATGGTTTGGGTTGGAAGGGACCTTAAAAATCATCAAATTCCAACCCCCTGCCGTGGGCAGGGCCACCTCCCACCAGCCCAGGTTGCTCAAGGTTTCATCTAGCCTGGCCTTGAACACCTCCAGGCAGGAGGCAGCCACAGCCTCCCTGGGCAACCTGTGCCAGAATCTCACCACCCTCACACTGAAGAACTTCTTCCTCAGCTCCACTCTAACCCTGCTCTGCCTCAGCTTTGACCCATTTCCCCTTGGCCTGGCTCCAGACCCCCTCAGGAAAAGTTTCTCTGCAGCCCTCCTGCAGGATCCTTTCAGGTATTGCAAGGCAGCTCTGAGGTCCCCCTGGACTCTTCTCTTCTCCAGGCTGAGCACCCCCAGCTCCCTCAGCCTGTCCCCATAGCAGAGCTACTCCAACCCCTTGATCATTTTCATGGCCCTCCTGTGGACCCTCTCCATCAGGTCCACGTCCTTCCTGTATTGAGGGCTCCAGGCCTGTACACAGCACTCCAGGTGATGTGTCAGCAGAGCGCAGCAAAGTGGCAGAATCACCTCTCCAGATCTTTTGATGCAGCCCAGGATGTGTTTTGCTTTGGTTTCTTCATTCCAAAGGTAGGGCAGCCAAGGAGGGGGCTAGCTGGCCCATCTCATTGTGAGAGACTTAAGGCACTGGGTACTGAGCTGGAAGTGGGTGGTTGCCTGAGGAGCAGTGATGGTGACCTGAGTAGATCCACTATGGAACAGCCAGGAACACTGGGAGCTGATACCTCAAAGTGGGCACTTGGCTTCAGACCATGGGGACAGAGTTGTAATCAAAATGGAATCTTCACTCAGCTCTGCCCAGATTCCCTCTGCTCTCTGGGCAGCTTTGATCATTTGGACATTTTCTGGTACCCTTACAGCAGAAAAGCTTTTTTTATAGCAACCTTATTTTAGTGTTTGCTGTACCTGGCTGTGGCCCACATGCACATACAGCACAGTCTGCCGGGGGCTGCCATGCATGTCCTGGGCTGGTGGAAAGCACTGAACACAACAGCCCCAGGCAGCAGGCTGGCGCTGCTCTGTGCCATCATCCCGCTTGTCTGGCGCTGCTCAATTGAGTGGGATGATGATGGACAGCTGATGGGATGCAGCCCCTGGCTGGCAGTAAGCCAAGCTCATAACTTCAGGAGGAACTATTTTTTTGCTCCTGACTGCATAAACAAAGGATGGGGACTGTGGGGATGATTCTATTCCTTGTCAAGTGGTCATCACACAGCACTTTTCAGCCCCTTGTCAAACACTCCAGTTCTCAGAGTGATTCCTAATGGACAGCAGGGTGACCAGGAGCCAGCAGGGTGGCCTTGTGGCCAAGAAGGCAAATGGCATCCTGGCATCTATGAAAAAGACCCATCTCATAGGGAAGTTTGTAGCCTCGCAGGAGCCCAGGTTAGAGATGTTACCAGAAGGCTGCCCAGTCTGGTACAGCCCTCTGACTGCTATCCCTTAATAGTTATGCAGTTAGGGAATGATGATGTTGCAACCAGAACTCCCAGGGCTATCAAGAATGACTTCAGGGCCCTGGGGGATCTAGTGGAGGGGTCAGGTGCACAAATAATTTTGTCATCAATACCCTCAGTTGCAGGAGGGAATACAATCAGGAGCAGGTCAGCAGCTGCAGTCAACAAGTGGCTCAGAGGCTGGTGCAGTCGAAAGAATTTGGGGTTTTCGATCTTGGAGAACTTTCTACTGCAGCAGGTCAGCTGGCAACAGATGGAGACATCTGTCCCAGAGGAGGGGAAAGGTCACAGTACACGAGAATGGCCTGTCCCCCAAAGGGAAAAAGATTCTGGGAAAGGAATTGGCAGGTCTCATTGACAGGGCTTTACACTAGCTTCGAAGGGGGAAGGGGCTGGAACCAGTCCCCTCAGGCAGGAGTCTGGGGGAATTAAGCTAGAGCTAGAGGTGAAACCAGCAGCCCAGCTGCAGTGCATGGACACTAATGCACGAAGCATGGGTAACAAACAAGAGGAGCTGGAAGCCTTGTTGCAGCAGGAAAGTTATGATGTAGTTGCCATCACAGAGACGTGGTGGGACGACTCACATGACTGGAGCGCTGCAATTGACAGCTACAGGCTCTTCAGGGGAGACAGGCAAGGAAGAAGGGGTGGAGGGGTGGCTATGTACATCAGGGAGGCACTAGATGGCGTTGAGCTGGAGATCAGGGACGATCGGGTTGAGTGCTTGTGGGTGAGAATTAGAGGGAAGAGCAGCAGGGCAGACATCCTGGTTGGAGTCTGTTATAGACCACCCAACCAGGAGGAAGATGTCGATGAAGCATTCTATAGGCAGCTTAAGGCTGTCTCAAGATCACCTGACCTGGTTCTCATGGGTGACTTCAACCTGCCTGATACCTGCTGGGATCTCAGCACAGCAGAGAGGAGGCAGTCTGGGAGGTTCTTAGAGTGCATGGAGGACAGCTTCTTATCCCAGGTGCTGCGTGAGCCTACAGGGGTAAGGCTCTGCTTGACCTCCTCTTCACCAACAGGGAAGGGCTGGTGGGGGATGTGGTGGTCGGAGGGTGTTTAGGGGCCAGGGACCAGGAGATAATTGAGTGTTCAATATGCAGCCAAGCTAAGAGGGGCAGCAAGAAGACCTCCACTCTGGACTGCTGGAGGGCAGACTTCAGGCTACTCAAGGAACTAACTCAGAAGGTTCCTTGGGATACAGCCCTTAAAAACAAAGGGGTCCAGGAGAACTGGAGCTGCTTCAAGGAAGAGCTCTTGAAGGTGCAGGAACAGGCTGTGCCAGTGTGCCGGAAGATGAGCCCCGGGGCAGATGGCCTGGATGGGCAATGAGCTTCTAATAGAACTAAGGGCAAAAGAGAGGGTGGTTCATCTTTGGAAGGAAGGGGAGGCAACCCAGGGAATGTTTAGGGATGTTGCTAGGACATGTAGGAAGAAAATTAGGGAGGCTAAAGCACATTTGGAGCTTAGCCTGGCACTGCTGTGAAGGACAACAAAAAGTCCTTCCATAAATACATCAATAGCAAGAGGAGGGGCAAGGACAACCTCCACTCCTTGGTGGGCATGGAGGGGAACGCTGAAACAAAGGATGAGGAAAAGGCAGAGGTACTTAACACCTTCTTTGCCTCAATTTTTACTAGCAGCACAGAATGTCTTCCAGACAGCTGGCCTGCAGAGCTGGCAGAAGGAGCCAGGGAGCTGCATAGTTCCCTCTGTTCCAGGAGGCAATTAGAGATCTCCCCAGCTGCTTGGATCCCCACAAGTCCATGGGACCGGATGGGATCCATCCTAGGGTGCTGAGAGAGCTGGCAGAGCAGCTGCCAAGCCACTCTCCATCATTTTTCAGCAGTCCTGGCTCACTGGAGAGGTCCCAGAAGACTGGAAGCTGCCAACGTGGTGCCCATCCACAAGCAGGGCCGGTTGGAGGAGCCAGGGAATGATAGGCCTGTCAGCCTGACCTCAGTGCCAGGCAAGGGGATGGAACAGCTCATCCTGAGTGCAGTCACACAGGATGGCCAAGTGTGGTGGGGTGAGTAAGTTCCCCACACACACACAAGGAAAGAAACCACAGCTAGCTCAGTCGGAAAAGCAGGTGAAAGCTCTATTTACAGGCAGAAATGGAATGCAATGAATATGTACACAAATATACAATATTTACAATATATACAGGAAAATACAGCAATGAACGTAATGCAGAAAAGCCTTTTCCCTCCAGCCGGCCAGGGGGCTTCCCTGAACCCCCCTCTCTCCCTCCCTACCTCCCCTTTTTCCCAAAAAGGGTTAGAGAGAGAGAGAAAGGCAATTAAGGAAGAAAAATTCTGTTAGCTCACAAGCACATGCAAGAATTAGCTTTCTTATCTGGTTAGCTGTTAACTCAAGGCCGTTCCTGCTTCAGAGAGAGAGAAGCCGTCCAGCCCACAGGACAGAGAAGCACAGACTGCACCCAGCCTGAACCCAGACCAGACTGAACTAACAGAACCCAAACTTAAAATTGCATTCTACAATCTACCAATGAAATTAGTTTAGACTATCTTGGTTTTGTTCAAATATCAAAAACATTCAGCCAGAGTGTCCACCAACTGTCTCTTTCTTAAAGGCATAGCCTCAACCGGTCACACCAAGGGCTCAGGCCCAGCCAGCATGGATTTAGGAAGGGCAGGTCCTGCCTGACCAACCTGATCTCCTTCTATGATCAGGTGACTGCCTGGTGGATGTGGGGCAGGCTGTGGATGTGGTCTACCTGGACCTCTGCAAGGCTTTTGACACCATCCCCCACAGCAAACTCCTGGCCAAGCTGGCAGCCCCTGGCTTGGACAGCAGCACTCTGAGCTGGGTTAGGAACTGGCTGGAGGCTGAGCCCAGAGAGTGGTGGTGAATGGTGCCACAGCCAGCTGGCAGCCAGGCACCAGTGGTGTGCCCCAGGGATCAGTGTTGGGCCCCATGCTCTTCAACATCTTTATTGATGATCTGGATGAGGGCATTGAGTCCATCATCAGTAAATTTGCAGATGACAGCAAGCTGGGGGCAGGAGTTGATCTGCTGGAGGGCAGAGAGGCTTTGCAGAGGGACCTCGACAGGCTGGACAGATGGGCAGAGGCCAAGGGCAGGAGATTGAACACCCAAGTGCCAGGGGGCTGCACATTGGCCACAGCAACCCCAGGCAGTGCTACAGGCTGGGGGCAGAGTGGCTGAGAGCAGCCAGGCAGAGAGGGACCTAGGGGTAGTGGTTGAGGGTAGGCTGAACATGAGCCTGCAGTGTGCCCAGGCAGCCAAGAAGGCCAATGGCATCCTGGCCTGCATCAGGAACAGTGTGGCCAGCAGGAGCAGGGAGGTCATTCTGCCCCTGTACACTGCACTGGTTAGGCCACACCTTGAGTCCTGTGTCCAGTTCTGGGCTCCTCAGTTTAGGAAGGAGGTTGAGCTGCTGGAAGGTGTCCAGAGAAGGGCAACAAAGCTGGGGAGGGGTTTGGAACACAGCCCTGGGAGGAGAGGCTGAGGGAGCTGGGGTTGCTTAGCCTGGAGAAGAGGAGACTCAGGGGTGACCTTCTTGCTCTCTCCAACTCCCTGAAGGGAGGTTGTAGCCAGGTGGGGGTTGGTCTCTTCTCCCAGTCACCCAGCACCAGAACAAGAGGACACAGGCTCAGGCTGTGCCAGGGGAGGTTTAGGCTGGAGGTTAGGAAGAAGTTCTACACAGAGAGTGATTGCCCACTGGAATGGGCTGCCTGGGGAGGTGGTGGAGTCACCATCATTGGAGGTGTTCAGGAGGAGACTTGCTGGGGTGCTTGGTGCCATGGGTTAGTTGTTTGGGTGGGTTGGATTGGTTGATAGGTTGGACACGATGATCTTGAAGGTCTCTTCCAACCTGGTGCAGTGTATTGTATTGTATTGTTAGTGTGGCAATCAGGTTGAGGGAGGTTCTCCCCCCTTTTTTAGTCTGCCCTCATCTGAAGTATTGTGTTCAGTTTGAGGCTCCCCAGCTCAAGGGCAGGGAACTGCTTGGAAGGGTACAGCAAAAGGCTGTGATGGTGATTAGGAGACTGGAGCATCTCTCCTAGGAAGAAAGGCTGAGGGGGCTGTGGCTTTTTAGCCTGGAGAAGAGAAGACTGAGGGGGTTCTTACCAATGCTTGTTAATACTTCAAGGGTTGGTGTCAGGTAGATGGGACCAGGCTTTATTCAGTGGTTCCCAGTGACAGGACAATGGGTAAGGGTAGAAACTAGAACACAGGAAGTTCCATCTAAACATGAGGATGAAATTCTTTAGTTTAAGGGTGATGGAGCCCTGGAGTAAGTTGCCCAGAGAATTGCTGGAGTATCCATCTCTAGAGATACTGAAGACCCACCTGGATGTGTGACCTTCTCTAGGTGACCCTGTCTTGGCAGGGGCATTTGAGTCTCTGACTTCCAGAAGTCCCTTCCAGGTCCCTATCATTCTGTGAAATGGTGCCCACTGCCCCTTCAGTGAACTGCTACAAAGCAGAACAAGAACTGGCTGGCATGCTTTAGAAGTCACAAACAACACTGTGAAGGCTTTGGCTCATAATGGCTGTATTCATGACCCCCTACAGATTGGCTCTCCCCATTTAAACCGTTCCTCTGCGTGTTGTGTGAGTTCTGGCATGCTTCTAATTCCAGCTGGGTCCTTGTAGATCATATGGCATCAGCTGTGTGGCACAATTCCTTACGAGCAGGACTGCATGGCAACTCTCTCCAACTCAGTGTCTTGCTGGGAAGAAAAAGCACACAGTAAAAGGAGTAAAAAGATTTAAAGGCAAGGCCTTGGTGTACAAAACCCTGAAGGATCAATGGCTCTCTGTAGCTCTTTTATACCTCCAAAACAATCATCCTTAAAACCAGTGCTCAAAGCAACAAGGACTAGGACTTCAGCTCAGCTCTAAGGAACCTTTCTTCCACTTCCTTCACTCTTGCAGATGGGCAGGCTGATGGAATCATGGCCTCTGTCATCAAAGCACATTTCCATAGCAAACCTGACTGCTTGGGAGTGGTCAGTAGTAGGATCTTGCTCTGGATCCAGCCTGGTCTTACAGGAACACAGCTAGAATAGCAGGGATACGGCTTGGACAAAGCTGCATAGAGACCACCAGTTCAGATGGTCTGGTGCTGCACATGGTACTGAGCCTCCCTGGGGTAGTGTCCTGTGACTTCATGCAGACTGGCTGCCTGTGGGTGAGCCCCAGCAGCATCATGCACTTGTTTTAGTTGGAAAAGCCCTTTCAGATTGTTGAGTCCAACCACTCTCTAACCCTGCCACGGCTGGTGCTAAACCATGACCCTCAGCACCACATCTCTGCCTCTCTGAAACACCTCCAGGCACGGGGATTCAGCCACCTCCCTGGGCAGCCTGTGCCAGGCTTTGAGAACCCTTCCAGTGAAGACTTGAGGTTTTGGTGCAACCTGAGGCCTTTTCATCTCATCCTATTACTTGTTGCATGTGAGAAGAGACTGACCCCCAGCTCACTCCAGCCTCCTTTCAGGGAGTTGTAGAGAGCAATGAGATCTCCCCTCTGCCTCATTTCCTCCAGGCTGAACACCCCCACCTCCCTCAGTTGCTCCTCCCCAGACCTGTACTCCAGACCTTTCCCCAGCTTCTCTGTACCTGCTCCAGGCCCTCGATGTCCTTCTTGGAGTGAGGTGCCCAAAACTGAACCCAGGATTTGAGCTCCCTGCACAGGAGGACACTAACACCCCTCCTCCTACTGCCCTCGCTGTTGCTGGTCCAGGCCAGGCTGCTGGTGGCCCACCTGGGCACTCCCTGGCTCGTGCTCAGCTGCTGTCACCCAGCACCCCCAGGGCTTTGCTGAGCACCCCACTGGAGCTCCATCGGGGCCGCACCCGCGGCTTCAGCACCCGCAGCAGGCGCGGCCGGGCAGCGCCGGTGTGTGGCTTGGCTGCGGCCCGGGGCTGCCGGCGGGGCGGGGCAGGAGCGGGACGGTGCCCGGGGAAAGCGCTGAGCCGGCTGCAGGGACAAAGCGGAGCCCGGCAGGGTTGGGCTGGGCTGGGTCGGGCTGAGCAGGGCCCTCCCCGTCCCCGCCCGCCGCCCAGCGGCTCCGCCTGCCCCAGGCCCGCCCCGGCCCCGCCGCGCCCGCCGGCAGGGAAGCAGCGGCTCGGCTCGGCTCGGCCTGGCCCGGCCTGGCCCCGTGGACCATGTCGCCATGTCGGAAGTGAGGAAGTTCACCAAGCGGCTCAGCAAGCCGGGCACGGCCGCCGAGCTCCGGCAGAGCGTCTCGGAGGCGGTGCGCAGCTCCTTCGTGCTGGTGAGTGAGCGCCGGCGCTCCGGGGGCTGCGTTCCGGACACGCTGCCCGGCCCGGCCCGGCCCGGCGCCGCCCTACGGCCAGTACCGTGGGCAGGTCCCGGTGCCGCCCTGGGCGGACAGCGGGGAGGCGGCCGGCAGCAGCTGGGGAAGAGGCAGAGTTGGGCAGGGGATGCGCGGAGCGATGGAAGAAGGAAAGGGCTGGGCAGGGGCTGAGTGATGCGCGGAGCGAGGGGGAAAGGAAAGGGCTAGGGAAGGCGCAGAGCTGGGCAGGGGTTGGGCTGAGCGGGGGATGCGCAGGGCAGAGCGGGGCTGGGGATGGGAAGGGATGAGCAGGGCGCGGCCGAGCAAGGCAGGAGACGGGGAAGGGCATGGCAGAGGGGCAGCAGTCCCTCTCCGGGCTGCCTTCTGCATGTGTTGTGTCACCTCGGCTCGCCTTCCGCTGGGCACCTGCCGTCACCGTGCCCATCTAGGTGCAGTTCAGAGGTGTGGGGATCGCCGGGAGCCGTTAGGATGAGTTAGTGCTTGTGTGGTGGGAGCGTGGACGGGTGAGGGTCTGCGTGTGCAGGGCAGCGAGCAAACGGCGCACGGAGAGCTGGCAAGGAATCAGGGCAGGACTGAAGGGCACGGCCTGGCGAGGTGAGAGAGGGGCACTGGTGTCAGCTGGGAGTCTGGATGTATCCCGGAAATCAGACTCCGGTGTTCGGGCGAGATGCAGGATGCCTTCCTCCCCGTGGGTGATGCTGCAGCAGGTTGTCTTTGTTGTGCTCCCAGCCGTGCAAACAGCTGCTGCTGTGCCCCCGGGTGGCTGCTTGGGTCAGCCCCCAGCTCCCCTGTATTTCGGTGGAAGTATTGCACTGCTGCTCACAGAGTTACTCCAGCGTGTAATCGCCGCTGACCTTGGCTTTGCTGGAAGGTTAGTCCATGGGATATGCAGAAAGTGCAGCGCGAGTTCAGGGAGTGACTGCTGCCGCCAGAGCGCCCGGTGTGTGCGGGTCCCTGCAGCGTTCAGAGCAGTTTTCTTGTAAGTGTTCTGGTTTCTAAAGCTGAAAAATAGCCATGGCGATAATCCACTCTGATACCCCAGTGCCATGGCTATCGCTTCCTACGTGCAGATGTTCAGGGGTCCTTACAGGCTCCCGTGTGCTTTGCTTTGCCTCTTTCACCACCGATGCACAGAGGCAAATGCTTTGTACATGCTCCTGGAACCTCTCGTTAGAAATTAAATCGTTTGTGTAGGTCCTGAGGAGGTTTGGCATCTTCCAGCCAAATGGTTGCTCGGTGCCCGTGCTCTGTGTTTTCTGTCAGAAAGGCAAGGGAGGGGTGGGACTGCAGATGAAGATAAATAAACCCGTGAGGACAACCCGAAGGAGCCTGCGGAGTCCAGCAGCCACCAGCAGCCATCCTCTTCCTGATCCTCTCTAGGGTTTCATCGCCCTCGCTGTCCCTGCCAACTTCCCTCTCTTTCTGACAGGCAAACCCTCCAGAGGTGCTGTGCTGCTGGGGTGCCTGCAGCCAGGCAGTGGAGGAAGGCGAGGGCAGGTGTCTCTGATTCCTAGGTCTTGGCAGTGTTTCCTGCTGTCGACATTTGAGCAGCAAGGGATAAATCCCAGCACTTCTGCATTGCTGGGAAGAGCCATGAGGCACTGCGGTGTTCAGGGAGTGGGGAGGGAGGTGGCATGAGCTTACAGGACTGTCACAGATGGCACTTTGGGCGCCATCAGTCCTTAAGGATGAGGTGTGTGCTGCCCAGTTTGCTCCAGGCAAAAGGGTGGTTGCTCTCCAATCTTGTCCTTGTGAGGAAGGGATGTCCATGCTCTGGTGTGCTGGCTGTCAAGAGGGTGGAAAGGGCATTCTGTGAAATGATGAGGAGTGGGACACTGAAAACCCATGGTTTCTGATCCTGCTGCCAAGGAGAGGCTCAGCCTTGATGCTGGCCATATGCAGAGCATGACAGGAGCACAGCCCCTGCCTGTCTGTCCCTTCCTTGCCATGGACAGAGTGGGAGGGACCCGAGGGCCCAGCATCAGGTTTATGTCAGCAGGCTATAGTCACAGTTCTGCTTCACTGTGGGCAGTGGTGAGCTTGCTGGTGGCCCTGGGAGGCAGAGGGTGGTCAGTGGGTATCTGAGGAGCTGGGGCTGGGCAAGTGGAGGCAGCAGACTGGCAGCACACAGTGGCATGTATCCTGGAGTGTAGAGGGCTGGGGCTTTCTGGCAGCCTGAAGCAGAGTGGAATTGCAGTAGGGACATTGCTTGGCAGGTCCCACCCCCTTCCTGGACACAGCAGATGCTAAGTCAATAAGAGCATGTGTGGGGTTTAATACCCACCGAGACTCTGGGTACACCCTGCCTGTCATTGGTGATCTTGGCAGGTACCTTGGGGGAAACCACAGGTGTCTGTGGTGGTGAGCATGGATGAGGGGAAGGGCTGCAGAGCAAAGCTGGTCCTGCACGTACCAGGGCACACAAACTCATCTGCAGGAGGAGTGGGCACCATAAGGCTCTTGGAACACATAGCTGGAGCTCAGTGTTTTGGGCATTCAGGGCACTCTCTCAGGGCAAGGAACAGCCTGGAGTAAGAAGCCATTTGCAGCTGGTGAATGAAAGCATTTCAGTGAGGGAAGCTTTTAACCTCATGGAAGTGGTCAGCTCATGTGGAACCATAATCGGTGCAATCAAGGAGCTGCATCAGCAGCTAGGAGCACTGTGCTCCTGCAAGGCCAGCCTGGGCAGGCAGTGTCTGGGGCAGCACAGCTGGGAGTCTGCTGTCCTGCAGGCGCAGTGAAGCTCACAGTGTGTTGGTTCTGTGCCTGTTTTTCCACTGATACTTATCTTAACACCAGAAGAATGTTTATGCTTCTCTTTGATGCTCAGAGCTAGGTTGGTGACTTCTGCTGGGGCTTTGCTGTTCTGTGCTGTGGAAGTGGAGTGTTGGAAAGAGAGGTCAGACATCAGCAGCAGAGGTTGTCCCTTTCCAAGGTGTTCTGTGGTAGCTGTGTCCCAACCGTTGCCCTTTGGACCAGCTGCTAGGCTGCCGCTGGTGCTGTTCCTGTCATGGTGCAAGCAGAGCTGCAATCTAGAGCTGTAGCAGCAAAAGGAAGTGTAGGCTGTGGTGGGGAGCTCAGAGGATTTTCAGGTTTTGTGGATGGGGAAGGATCCAAGTGCAGCTTTCACTTTGTCGTGGTTTGGGAGAGCAATCCTCCCCCCACACGGGCAGAAATAACGACTCAGACAAACAGATTGCAAAAGTGATGGAAAGTTTAAATAGAAAAACAAAAAGGAACAATGAAAGTTTTACAGAGAACCACAAGCACCATGACAAAGAGAGAGATCCCATCACCACCTGGGGGTACACCCAACCCCCCCAGGGCTCTTTCTCCCCCCTCCCAACCCAGCCTCGGGCCTGGGCAGGCCCAAGGGAAGCAGCTCACGCCATTTTACCTAGGCAGCAGCAGGGGACGAAAGAGGAAGTGAAGACCCTGCGTGGATGTTTTATAGGGGAGCAGGGCATTATGGGAAATGGAATACCTGGTTTCCTCTGACCACCCCCCCTGGGCTGGGCCCACCCCTTGGGACCTCCCAGGTGTGGTCTGTGCAGTGGCATCCGGGCCAGCACCCAGCCTAAACCACCACACACTTGAATCATAGAATGGGTTGGATTAGAAGGGACCTTAAAGGTGACCCAGTTCTAAGCCCCCTGCCATGGGCAGGGACACCTCCCACCAGCCCAGGTTGCTCAAGGCCTCATCCAGCCTGGCCTTCAACACCTCCAGCAATCTCCCTGGGCAATCTGGGGCTCTTTTTTTCTCTCTTGGTGCACTGTTGTCCCCCAGCATCCTGGCTGTGGTTCTGGACTTGCATCATGCTCACAATGGGCCATGCAGGGGAGGTTTTGGTGAGGAGGAATAGCTCGAGGGGGATCCCTTGGGAGCACACAGAGCCCTGCAGAGCAGTGCTGGCAGGGCACAGGCAGCCAGGCTGTGTGGGAACCCTTGTTGTCTGGGTTTGCTTTGGGGCAGATTGTAGCAACCTCAGCTTTGAATGGTCCCTGTGTGTGCTACTGATTGTAACTTGGGGGTGGGTGCTTGGCAGAGTAGCTGACGAGCAAGGTCACTGTTTAAATAAGGAGGCAAATTTAGCACAAGCATGAAGTTGGCAGGTGGGAAGAGTGACACGAGGAAAGATGAAGGAAAATGTTCAGAGAGGAGCAGCTGAAGACTAAGTGTCATAACTTAAGCTGCTCTTAACCAAGAGGTTACCTGTAGCTTAAACCTTGGGACAGCAACAGTCAAATACTGTGTCAGAAGGGCAGCTTCTGAGCCAAAGTGCTGCTGATGCCTGGGAAAGACATCTAGGCTGGACCTCTAGGAGAGGAGCAGCTAGGAGCCTTTGGCAGTGAACAGGCAGGGGTGGTTTTGGCTCTGACCTGTCGCAGTAGGGTCCGGGCAGCACCCACTGCGACGGGGATGGAATTCAAGCAGGGAGGTAGGGAGCGCCCAGGTCAAGCGCTCCTGCCTGCAGCAGCAAGCCCATCAGACTGACGACTGCCTCCATCGCAGCTCACGTTCGTTGCTCTCCCCTTGGAGCGGCTGCAGGGGAGTGGTTAATCGACCTCCTTCTCTTACTGGCTGGTGATACTTATTAGGGTAGCGCAGCTGACCCTTATCTCATCTATTGGAGTTACTTGTTAAGCCATCAACAGGTGGCTCCCATTTCATCTCTCCTTGCAGTTTCTCATCTTCAATCATTCAGTTCAGGGGACACAGTCCCCCACACTGACCTTTGGTGCCATCCCTCCCATTCTCTTCACATTCAGGATGTTGCTGAGTGTTAGTGGGAAAGGCTTTGTGGCAAGGCAGGAGGAACCTGCAGCGAGGTGCTGGCCAGCATGGGACTTGGGTATCTGCAATCTGGAGTTCAGGTCTGGCCAGCAGGTCCCTTCCAACCCCTGTCACAGAATGGTAGTGGTTGGAAGGGACCTCTGAAGATCATCCAGTCCAGAGCAGGGTCACCCTGGGCAGGTCACACAGAACACATCCAGGTGGGGCTGGAAAGTCTCCAGAGCAGGAGACTCCACAACCTCTCTGGGCAGCCTGCTCCAGGGCTCAGCACCTTCACACAAGGACGTTTCTGCTCACGTTGAGGTGGTGTGCACCTCCTGCTGTGATGAAGCTGCTTCAGGACCATCTTGGCTCTCCCCCTGAAAGCACTGCAGAGTTGAGCAGCTGAGGACCACACATGTGAGGAGTGCTGTAAACCTTGGACACCTCTAGCAAAAAGCAAAATGCCTTCTGCACAGTGTCACTTCCTTCCCTGTGTGCAAGCAAGGCCAAGGCTGAGCCAGAGCTCCCTGTGCCTCCCCTCTCTCTTTGGGAGTGATGTCCATGGGACAGCAATATGCCCTTGTAGCCAAGAGGGACAATGGTCCCCTGAGGTGCATTAAGAATAGTGTGGCCAGCAGGTCAAGAGAGGTTCTCCTCCCCCTCTACTCTGCCCTGCTGAGATCACATCTGGATTATTGTGTCCAGATCTGGGGCTGCCCAGTTCGAGAGGGACAGAGAGTGTCCAATGAAGGCTCTGAGTATGATGCAACATTTGTGTGATGAGCAAAGGCCGGGAGCCCTAACAGTGTGGAAAGGACTGAGATCAATGTCTATAAATATCTGAAGGTTGGGTGTCAAGAAGCAAGGGCCAGGCTCTTCTCAGTGGTGTCCTGTGATGGGACAAGGGGCAGTTGGTACAAACTGAAGCACAGGAGGTTCCACCTCAGCATGAGCAGGAACTTCTTTGGTGTGAGGGTGCTGAGCCCTGGAGCAGGCTGCCCTGAGAGCTTGTGGACTCTCCTTCTCTGGAGACTTCCAAACCCCACCTGGATGTGTTCTGTGAGCCCTGCCCAAGGTGACCCTGCTTTGAAAGGGAGTTGGAGTCGATGACCTCTGGAGGTCCCTTCCAACCCCTCCCATTCCATGGGTCTGTGATGTGCGCTGCAGCCCTGGGCCCCCTGAGGAGAAGGTCTCGAGCCAGCTGCAAGTTTTCCAAGGGTGTCATTCTGTGTTGTGACAGAAATAAAATGTGTGGGAGATGTGAGATCAGAGGAGCAAGCACTTGACAAAACCCAGGCAATCTTTTTTCCCCCAGTGCTGCCAAAACCAGTCATCTGCTGGCAATTTTAAGTCTCCCACAATTCCTCTGATTTTCTTTAGAATCATAGAATTGCTTGGGTTGGAAAAGCCCTCTCGGATCAACCCAACACCACTATGGCCATTAAACCACATCCCCAAGTGCCATGGCCACAGATTTATTGAACACCTCCAGGGATGGGGTCTCCACCACGTCCCTGAGCAGCCTTTGCCAAGCCTTCTGCAGCAAAGACATTTTTCCCTAACCTACAACCTAAGGCTCCCCTGGCACAGTTTCAGGCCATTTCTGCACAGATTCACTCAAGATACATTTTCACTGCTTCACTACAAAGTTTTACAAAGGATGCAGACCCAGAGCCATCTTTTCTGAGCAGGAGCAGCTGCAAAGGATTTTCCCATACTGAGTGTCAGCCAGCCCAGCAGTGCATCCCTGGACACCCCCAGGCACAGCTTGGTGGCACCCAGGCACACAGGTGGACTCCCAGCAGCTGCAATGTGGGAGAACCTCTGCTTGCAAACAGCTGCATCCATTCTGGCCATGCAAAGGTATCCAAACCAAGTGCCTGCTCTCCTGTGTTCCCTGAAACTTCAGCATGAGGTTTGCCCAGGCAGGTTGTGGCTGCTCCCTCCCTGGAGGTGTTCAGGGTCAGGTTGGATGAGGCCTTGAGCAACCTGGGCTGGTGGGAGGTGTCTCTGCCCATAGCAGGGGGTTGGAACTGGAGGATTTTTAAGGTGTCTTCCAACCCAAACCATTCTATGAATCTGTGAGATCACAGGCAGCATGCCAGGAGAGAATGGGTTTTGTTTGATCCTGGCTGGGCTGGGCTCCTATGGGTGGCTCAGTTTCAGGCAGACACAGAAAGGAGATAAAAATCTCTTTTAAGGATGATATTAAGAAGGTTTTGGCTGGAAGCAAAAAGGCATTTTGTTCTCTCTGTGTTTTTCTTTATTTCCTAGCTTAGTGTCTGGATTTATGCTCATGCAGAGCAAATCAGCTTTCTGCATAGAATCCTCTTTAATAAAGCTGAATTCACTTTGATCAGCATGAAGGCTGTTTGGAGGCAATGCTTGTAGTGATCTTGGTGCTCAGGAGACACAGACCATGCCCATGTCCCTCTTGGGTGGAGGCCCTGTGCTGTGTTTGTATAATGTACAGAGAAAATGAGATCACAGAATTGTCAGGGTTGGAAGGGACCTCAAGGCTCAGCCAGTCCCAACCCCCCTGCCACGGGCAGGGACACCTCACACCGCAGCAGGTTGCTCACAGCCACCTCCAGCCTGGCTGCAAACACCTCCAGGCAGGAGGCTTCCACCACCTCCCTGGGCAGCCTGGGCCAGGCTCTCACCACCCTCCTGGGCCACAACTTCTTCCTCACATCCAATCTCAATCTCCCCACTTCTAGTTTTGCTCCATCCCCCCCAGTCCTATCCCTCCCTGACACCCTCAAAGGTCCTTTTCTTGTCGCCCCCTTCAGACACTGGAAGGCCACAGTGAGGTCTCCTCATTGGAGATGTGTGTGGGCACAGGAGGAAGTTCTGCCTTGGTGTTGCTTGCAGGGAGCTTTGCTGTGGGTGCGGCCCCTGCTGCAGTCAGGTGGCTCTGGAGGTGGCCGCAGCTTGGGTGGCTTCTGTGGAAGTGCTCATGGAGAGGTTTTTGCTCAGAGGGGTTGTTAAAAGAAGCACTTGGATGCATTCTTAGAATTCATCACATGCTTTCCTCAGCTGGGGCTCCTGTGCTGCAAGGGGCTGAACTTAGCTCTACACTTCACTGGCTCCCTGGGCAGCACAAGCTGTGGAGGTGGCCTGGTTTGCTCCTGCCTGGGCACACAGCACTGGTGCAGGGGTGAAGGGCACTGCTGTATGGAGAGAAACACAGCCCCACAGTGGCTGTTTGGGGCCACTTAGCAACTTTCCAGCATCTCTCCTACCAATAGTGAGTCCAGAAGAGATGAAGCAATACCTGGCTCCCCTACCTGAGGATGAGCAACCTGGCCTAGTGGGAGGTGTCCCTGCCCATGGCAAGGGGTTTGGAACTGGATATTTAAGGCCCCTTGCAAGGCAAATCATTCTGTGATTCTATGAGTTGCAGTCAATGCTTCCATTTCCTGAGCCTTTAGGAGGCTTTTGATGGGCACTAAATCTTGCCCTTCCCAAGGCATCATTGAAAGACCTGTGTCCCCCTTCCATCATTTAAAGACATGTGGTGCCCCTTCCTCCCTTCATTGAAACACCTGTGTCCCCCTTCCTCCCTTCATTCCAAGACCTGTGTCTCCCTTCCTTCATTCCAAGACTTGTGTCCCCCTGTATGTTGCAGGAAAGCTGTAGGAAGGGAGCAAAGCCTCCAGCCCTTGCACTTCCTGGGCAGGGCTGAAGGGGTTTGTTCTGTGCCAGGGACAGTGCCATGAGGATGGAGGTGTCCCTCTCTGCATTGACAGCATCTGCCCTGACCTGCCAGGGTGGATGCAGAGGAAGGCCTGGAGCAGATGGTTGGTGGCAGTGCCTGCAGCTGGTGCCAGCAATGCAGCTGTGGATTTGGTGCACGCAGAATCCAGTGGGGGGATGGCTCTGGGGCTGTGTATCTGGAGATCCTTGCAGAGCCCAGGAGTGCTTAACCTGGGCCAGCTGCTGCATGTGCACTGTGGCATCCTGTTGTATGTGCGGCTTGGTGAGTTTTACAGCACCCCACCTAGTCCTTCCCATGCTGATTTATTATCTCCAATGATGCAAAACTGCACAAAGCTTTTGACATTTCTGTGGCCCCAGAATGCAAGCAGCTGCAGAGCAGCCAGGCTTGGGGCATGTGTGCTTCAGCTTCCCTGCTTCATTTGCCTCCTCACTGCTGCCCAAGGAAGAAAAGAGAAGCTTCATTTGCCTTTGTGGGCACGGCTGGCACCTCAGAAACGCTGCAGTGCATTTCCCTGTCACCATCTCCCTCCATCTCTTTTATTCCTTTAAAAAGTACAAATCAAAGCTCTCCCTTGAAGGCTTCTATTTCCTTCAGCACATCCCTGACTTATCTTTTATAGCTTTTCCCTGCCTCCTGCTGCTTCTCTGATGGGGTCAGGCCTGCTCCCTTGCTGACCCCTTTCTCAGCCCTCTCTATTTTCTTGCTGAAATGCAATTTTTTATTTCCCCTTTAAATGTTCTCCTGCCATGGGGCTGTGCCTGGGGAGCAGCTGCAGCTGGGAGCAGACCTTACTTGTTTCAGTCTAAAACTCCACCCTTTAGCTATTGATCAGCATGGAGAAGCTCCCCTCCTCAGGCTGCTCCCCTCCTCAGGCTGATCTACTCCAGGCTAAACAGCCTCAGGGCTCTCAGCCTCTCCTCCTAAGAGAGATGCTCCAGGCTCTTTAGCATCTTCACTGGACTCTCTCCAGTAGTTCCCTGTCTCTCTTGGACTGGGAAGCCCAGAACTGGACACAATGCTTGAGGAGTGGCCTCACCAGGGCAGAGTAGAGAGGGAAGAGAACCTCCCCTGACCTGCCAGCCACACTCTTCTCAGTGCACCTCAGGAGACCATTTGCCTTCTTGGCTCCATGCAGAACTTGTCCACCACCACTCCAAGGTCCTTCTCTGCAGAGCTGCTTTCCAGCAGGTCACCCCTCACCTGAGCTGCTGCAGGAGGTTATTATTCTCTTGAAGCACAGTATGGGCAAGTGTAGGGTCCTGCCCAGCTATCCAGTGCTGGAGCTTGTATGGATTTCTTTATCTGAGTAAAACTTGGAGATGCTTCTGTCAACAGAGGCATTTGAAGTGTGGGTGGCTTGAAGCAGGGCAGAGCTCAGTCCATGCCAGGAGCCCATCCACAGGCCCTTTAGTTTTGCACCCTCTGCAGCCACCTGCACCCATGTCTGATGCCTGCAGCCCAAAGACAGAGCAGAGAGAGGGCTGAGACAACTTCCTGAGATGGTTAAACCACCACTGACATCTCCGGTGTTTGACTTCACCGCTGGGGGTGTTTCTGCGGAAACCCAAATCCGTTTGGGGACTTCCTGCTGTTTTTCCTCAACACTGCTCTGTGGGCTCAAGCAAGTTGCTTCACCGTTGCCTGGCTCTGTTGGGCCCCAGTGAAGCTGAGGAGCATTTCACTTCCAGCACAAGAAGGACCTGGAGCTGCTGGAGAGGCTCCAGAGGAGGCCACCGAGATGAGCAGAGGCTGCAGAACCTCCCCTGTGGGGCCAGGCTGGGAGAGCTGGGGCTGTGCAGCCTGGAGAGGAGAAGGCTCCAGGCAGACCTCAGAGCAGCCTGCCAGGAGCTGAAGGGCTCCAGGAGAGCTGGGGAGGGACTTGGGACAAGGGCTGGGAGTGCCAGGATGAGGAACAATGGCTTTGAGCTGGGAGAGGGGAGACTGAGCCTGGAGAGGAGGAAGGAATTGTTGAGAGTGAGGCTGGGGAGACTCTGGCACAGGCTGCCCAGGGAGGCTGTGGCTGCCTCCTGCCTGGAGGTGCTGAAGGCCAGGCTGGGTGAGGCCCTGAGCAGCCTGTGCTGGTGGGAGGGGTCCCTGCCCATGGCAGGGGGCTGGAGCTGTATGAGTTTTGAGATCCCTCCCAGCCCAAAACATTCTGTGATTTTGCCTTCTCGCCGGCAGGGAGAGGCTGTGCAGCTGGCCTGGCCCCATGCACAAGTGGCTTCCTGAGTGAAAAACAAGAGTTTAGAAGAGCAGGCAGGAAAAGGAGGAGTTCTGCTTATGTGCTCTGCTGGAACTGGCTGCTAAATATAAAAGTGATCCTACATAAATAAATGATGGCATAGCAGTGACACCCGGAAGGCTCTTCTGGATCCTCCAGTGCAGAGCTGATATAAATAGCACACACTATTGTGCTGGAGGCAGGATTTTCCCTTCTTTTTTAGCATGCCTGTGCTTATGGAATGTTTTGAGCAGTCCTGTCTGGCAGGAATTCATCTGTCCCATAGAAACCAGTGCTCTGTTGCCAATCTCTATTAACACTGTTGTGTTCAGAGTAGGAAATCAACGCTCTGCTGTATTTTCCTGTCTCTCATGCTCTATGCTGAGCTGGGTGCAGGTGCAGCTCCACTGACACAGAGCTACACTGATCCCTCTGCTTGTGCAGAAGGGCTGGGGCTGAGCCAGGATGTACCTGTGCGGACAGGGACACCCAGAATGTCGATTGTCACTCTGGGACTGGAGATGCTGCTGCAGTCTGTACTGAGCTGTCACTGGCATCTCCCATGGAAGCCCTCAGAGATTATGGAACCATAGAATGGTCTGGGTTGGAAGGGACCTCCAAAGCTCATCCAGTCCAACCCCTCTGCAGTCAGCAGGGACATCCTACACTATATCAGGCTGCCCAGAGCCCTTCCTGAGGAAGATCAGGGCACACGGGACAAGAAAGCAATCTCAGGTGCTTGCCCTAATTCAGTGCCCTGTGCAGGAGCAGTGCTGGATCACATCCAGGTGTGCTTATGGAATCCTAGGCTAGACCTCTGAGATCACTGAGCCCAACCAGCAACCCTGATCCTGCTCTGGCAGGGGGTTGGACTAGATGACCTCTTGAGGTCGCTTCCAGCCCATTCATTCTGTGAACCCAACACCACCATGGCCACTAAATCATGTCCTCAAGTGTTATGCCAGAGCTAGCCTGTGACCCCAGCTACCACTCCCCTCTGATGGTGCTTTGCTTCTTGTGACTCTGCCCTTGGTTCAGAAGTGCAGTGTAAAGGTGAGGTACACGTGGGCCAGAGCAGCAGCTCTGCCTTCTAGCCTGGGCTGTGAGTTCTCAGTGCTGGGTCCTCTTTTTGAGCACTGTTTCCTTCCTTTCCTTAAGTGGTTGTGCAGGAGTCTCAGGGTTGCTGGTCCTTGTGGCTGCAGAGCTGAGCTTCAGAATGTGGTCTGCTGAAGGCTGTCAAGTGTGGAATCCACTTCTGAGTAAGTGGAAGGGAAGAGCCAGACACTGATTTTCCTGACTTCTTGTAATTTCTGACTGAGTCTGAAGACACTTCAGGGCCTGGATGAGTATTATTTGCCATGCCTGATGATGACAGGTAAATGCAGTGACAGCAGGTTTTTGACTGTGTCTTCAAGGCTTCTCCAAGCTGGTGTCTTGCCCTGGTGCAAGTTTCAGAGTCAGCACTGAGAAATGCAGACTCTTGCTTTGTCATACAACCATGGAATGGTTTTTGTTGGAAAAGCCCTTACAGATCATCGAGTCCAACCATTCTCTAACCCTGCTGAGGCTGGGGCTAACCCATGGCCCTCAGCACCACATCTCTGCCTCTTTGAAGCACCTCCCGGGATGGGGATTCAACCAGCTGCCTGGTTCTAGTCTCTGAGAACCCTTTCAGGGAAGAGGTTTCTTCTAATGTCCAACCTAACCCTCCCCTGGCACAATTTCAGGCCAGTTCTTCTCATTCTATCACCTCATCCTAGGGAGCAGAGCCCAACCCCCACCTGGCTCCAGTCTCCTCTCAGGAGCTGCAGAGAGCAAGGAGGTCTCCCTCAGCCTCCTCTTCTCCAGGCTAAGCAACCCCAGCTCCCTCAGCCTCTCCTCCCAGGGCTGTTCTCCAGACCCCTCCCCAGCTCTGTTGCCCTTCTCTGGACCTGCTCCAGCTCCTCAATGTCCTTCTTGGGGTGCAGGACCCAAAACTGAACCCAGCACTCAAGGTGTGGCCTCCCCAGTGCCCAGTACAGGGGAACAATCCCTGCCCTGCTGCCCACACCATTGCTGGTACTGCTTCCTCACTGGAGAATTTGGCATCTCCTTTTTTTGGAGACATCCAAGTTACAAAATACAGAGCCCTGCCTGCCCTTTAAATGTTCTGAGGAGATTTTGCTGCCAGCCAGGGCCATGGAAGGAGGAGGTGGAAGGTGTGGGTCAGTAAGATGCTTCTGCACAGCTGGAAAGAAGTGCAGGAGCAGGGGCAGGCTCTTGCTCTGCACTTTGGAATGGAAAGTGTGAGTCATCTGAACTGCAAATGTTCTCCTGCAGGGTGCCAGGGCTGTGCACCCCCTCCCCTTCCCCATCACATGGCTTTTGATTTCTCTGAGAGCTGCTGTCAGACTCAGCCACCTGCATTTCACACAGAGCAGGGGAAGGGAGGGGACCAGCAGCCTTCTGCTGTCTGCACTTGTTTCAGAGTTGGAGCTTGGTGCAGACTGGCACCTGACTCACAGGCTCACAGGATGTCAGGGGTTGGAAGGGACCTCCAGAGATCTTCCAGCCCCCCTGCCAGAGAGGAGCATAGAATCCAGCACAGGTCACACAGGAACACATTCAGGCAAGGCTGGGAAGGCTCCAGAGCAGGAGACTCCACAACCTCTCTGGGCAGCCTGCTCCAGGGCTCTGTGAGCCTCACAGTGCAGAAGTTCCTCCTCCTGTTCAGGTGGAACCTCCTGTGCTGGAGTTTCCATCCATTGGCCCTTGTCCTATCCTAGGGCACAAGTGAGCAGAGGCTGTCCCCTCCCTCCTGACCCCTAACTCCTGTATGGGAAAGGCAAGTGTGGGGACTCTCACCCAAGCTCCTCTGTGAGAAGCTTTCTGGCAATGATGCACTTGCAGCTGTGCCTCCTGCCGTCCAGCTGCTGGGCTCCCTTTGCCTTGTCGTACCCAGATCTGGGTGTAAAAGACACAGAGTCCTGCAGCTCATTGTTAGGGGGCAGGGGAATGGGGAAGGGAGAGGCTGCTTGCCTGGACTGCAGCTGAGGATACATTTCCTTGCAGGCCATAGCATGAGCACCGCAAGGGAAAAAGGAGGTGCTTAAGGCATCACCTGCCCCACACTGGCAGAGTGAGGATCTGTTTACTGCTGCTGGGAGGCCATGACATAGTGGGCATTACTGACACTTGGTGGGATGATTCCCATGACTGGAATGTAGGGATAGATGGGTATAAGCTCTTTAGGAAGGATAGGCAGGGCAGGAGAGGAGGAGGTGTTGCCCTCTATGTCAAGAACCAGCTGGAGTCAGCAGAACTCCACCTGGGGAGGGATGATGAGCTGGTTGAGAGTGTATGGGCTAGAATTAAAGGCAAGAGAGGGGAAGGAGATATTACTGTGGGGGTCTCCTACAGGCCACCTGACCAGCAGAACCAAGCAGATGAGGCCCTCCACAGGCAAACAGAAGCGGCTTCCAGGTCACAAGCCCTGGTCCTCATGGGTGATTTCAACCACCCTGACATCTGCTGGAGGGACAACACAGCAAGGCACCAGCAATCCAGGATGTTCCTGGACTGCATAGAAGACAACTTCCTCCTCCAAATGGTAGAGGAGCCAACAAGAAAAGGTGCTCTGCTGGACCTTGTTCTCACCAACAGGGAAGGGCTGGTAACCAATGTGAGGCTCAGAGACTGCCTTGGCTGCAGTGACCATGAAGCAGTTGAATTTAATATCCTCAGGGCTATCAGGAGGACCTATTCTAAGCTTACAACCCTAGACTTTAGGGTCAGGAGAGGCCTGCCACAGATCTGCTCCTGTGTGTTGGCCCAGCTCAAGAAAGCCTTTGTCCTGCTTGTCTTGTTCTTATCTGGGCTGCAGAGCATCCAACATGCATCCATGCATGTGCTGTGAGCATCCATGTGAGGTAGTGCTGTCTGTTTGGCTGTGGGATGCAGGAAAGGGGTTGGAGCCAGGTGGGTGTTGGTCTCTTTTGCCAAGTGACAAGTGAGAGGATGAGAGGAAATGGTCTCAGGTTGCACCAGGGGAGGGTTAGGTTGGAGATCAGGAAAATTTTCTTTGCTGCAAGAGTGGTCAGGGATTGGCAGAGGCTCCCCAGGGAGATGGTGGAGTCCCCATCCCTGGAGGCGTTGAAGAAACCTGTGGCCATGGCACTTAGGAACATGGTTTGGTGGCCATGGTGGGGTTGGGTTGCTGGTTGGACTCAATGATCTTAGAGGCCTTTTCCAGTCTGTGATTCTAGGATTTGAGTGAGCAGGGGGTGGGATGCAGCAGGCAGTGCCACTGTGGCAGGCTGGGCTACTGGCAGCTGCCAGGAATGGTTTTGGAGGTTGCATGCCTGTTGCCCTTGGGTGGGCTGCACAGAGTACTGATCTGAGCTGTGTGGGCATCCAGTTTCTCCCTGTTGGGCCTCTTCCCTTCCTGCTTGCCCCTGGGGCTCCTCTCTCACCTCCCTCCAGCATGGCCCCATCCCCAGGTGAGCAAAACCTGCATTCCCCATCTCACCTGCTCCTGCACCACAGTGGGCCAGCTCCTGCCACCCTTCCCTCTCTCTCCTTTGGCATGTCCCAGTGCTCAGTGTGTTGGTGTGTCCCTCTGACAGCCCACTTCACGTCTCTGCCCTGTCCCAGGTGGATATGGTCTCCAGCTCAGTGTTTTGGTGCCTTTAGCACAGCTGGGATTCCTGTCTGGGCATTCCTCTTGTGTTTGCAAACTTCCTTCTCTCTGGCCAGGGTAAAAATAGCTTTGGCCTGCTCATACCCAACGTTATTGACTGTTTTTCATCCTTGTGGTTTTACCACAGCCCATCTTGCACATCTTGCCCTGGGCCCTGCTGTTCCACCCAGCTGAGCGGTGGGATTTGCAGCAGGCTCATGGGCAGGAGCTCCCAGTCTGCTGGTGAGAGCTGCTTCCTTGCCTCCCTTCTGCTTGCCTCCCAAGATGTGGCTTTGCTGGGCAGCCCACAAACCTCCTGGCAGCAGCAGGGCTGTGTGGTGCTGTGCCTGCTGCCGTGTGTGCTGACTCACGCTGGCTCCCTCTCCGTCCTTCCTCCCCAGTGCCTGTTTCCACCTCTTCCCTCTCTCCTCTGCTTTTGAGTTCTGGCTTTGCAGGGTGTTATGGCAGCTCCAGGTGCTGGGTAGCCGAGCCCAGGGTTTCCTGCTTTCCATTGTTCTTACTTAGGGCAGGTCCCTGGGCTGACGAATCAGGTGTGATTCGCAGCTTTTTGAATTGAAGCAAGCTTGAGTCAGGGTGTGAAGAGGATCAGATGGCAGTGCAGAGACAGAGTCACAAATATGATATTTGGGGGGGAAGAATGAGAGAGAGAAAAAGAAAGGGAAGGGAAGGGGAGGGGAGGGAAGGGAAGGGAAGGGAAGGGAAGGGAAGGGAAGGGAAGGGAAGGGAAGGGGAGGGAAGGGAAGGGAAGGGAAGGGAAGGGAAGGGAAGGGAGGGGAGGGGAGGGGAGGGGAGGGGAGGGGAGGGAAAGGGAGAAAGAGATAGAAAGAAAGAAAAAAAGAAAGTAAAAGAAAGAAAGGAAATAAAAGACAGGAAAGAAAGAAAAAGAGAGAAGGAAAGAAAGAAAAAGGAAAGTAAAAGAAAGGAAAGAAAAGACAGGAAAGACAAAAGAGAGAAAGAAAAAGAAAAGAAAGAGAAAAAGGAAAGAAAGGAAAGAAGTAAGGAAAGGAAAAGGAAAGAAGAGAGAAAGAAGGAAAGAGAAAAAGAAGGATGGAAAGCGAAATAAAGAAAGAAGAGAAAGGAAAAAAATACATTGTTGATCCATGGCTTTGGAATTTTCTGTGGACATTAACTCCTCACTTCCCTGTGCCCTTCCAAGTTTGCCAAGTGACCTCTCTCTGTTCCCAGGCACCATTCCAATTCTCCCCTGTACTGCCAGGCTTCATGAGCAAGATCCAAACTGGGAAGCTCTCTGCACTGCCAGTGGGGAGTGCTGACAGCTCCGGGGTGGGCATGCAGTGGGAGCTGGGCCCTCTCTGCCCTGGGCCCTCTCTACACTGGGCTCTTGCCAGTCTTGCAGTGATGTGACAGTGCCCAGCCTGTCCGAGGAGCAGTTTGTACACTTCGAGGTGGGGTTCCCCCTTTAGCTTTTACTCATTTCCCTAGATTCTTTGCCTCCTATTTTCTGTTCATTTCACCTGCCTGCCCTTAGGGATTCACTGAAAGATGTGTGCCCTGCCAGGCTCTCCAGGGCAGTGCAGAGCGTGTGAAATGCTTACTCAGTCCTGGGGAACAGTTGTCTGAGACAGGACATTTCTATGGATGTGTGTTCAGGCACAGCCCTGAGCACAACAGGTTCCATCTAAACCTGATGAGGAACTTCTACAAATTAAGGGTGCTGGGGCCCTGGAGCAGGCTGCCCAGAGAGGTTGTGGTCTCCTTTTCTGGAGAGATTCCAAACCTGCCTGAATGTGTCCCTGTGTGACCTTCTCTGGGTGACCCTGCCTGGGCAGGGTGGTTGGGCTTGATGCTCTCCAGAGGTCCCTTCCAACCCTACCATCCTGTGACTCGCTGTTCTGGGCTGTTTCATCTCCTCTTTTTACATACACAATCATCACTTCTAATACTCAGATCCTTTGTGTCTCTCTAGCTGCCCTGGGAGCATGGATGTGTGCACTAGGTTGAGCTTCACAAGTTCACAGATTGCATTGGCTTGGAAGGCAGCCTCCAAGGGCAGCAGGGACACCTCCAGCCAGAGCAGGCTGCACAGGGACACAGCCAGGCTGAGCTTGGATGGCTCCAGGGATGGAGCCTCAAGCACCTACCTGGGCAGCCTGGGCCAGTGTCTCCCCAGCCTCCCTGTGCAGAGCTTCCTCCTGATGTCCAACCTAACTCTGTCCGGCTCCACTTCCAAACCCTTGTCCCTTGGCCTATCCCCACAGCCCCTTCTGAACAGTCCCTCCCCAGCTGCCTGCAGCTCCCCTGCAGGGATTGAACTGCAGCTCTGAGGTCTGTTGCTGAGGAAGTGAGAAAGCAGCATGGCCTGGGTGCTGCAAACCCACAAGGTTTGGGTGTAAGGCAAGGAGGAGGCCCTGCAGGGCCAGCTGTGCCAGGTGGAGATGGAGCAGTGTGGGGGTGCTTGGGGGACTTGAGGTGCCCTGCGAAGCACAGGGCAGTACTGGTGCCGGTTGCTCTGGGCTTGGCATCTGTCATGCCACAGGAAACACTGTGGGGCTGACATTAATGGGTGAATTGGTCACAGCAGAGCCAAACCAGCCAGGTTTGCCCTGAAGTTGTTTTCTTCTCTGGATATTGCTTGTTTTAAAGGAGAGCCAGCCTGAAAGGACTGAAAATACACAAACTTTCTGAGTTTGTGGGGCTACTGAGTTGGTTGGGCTACTGCAGAGCCCAGCAGAGAGCTACCAAGATGCTGAGGGGACTGCAACATCTTAGAGTTCCTTATGAGGAGAGGCTGAGAGCTGGGGCTGGTTGCCCTGAAGAGGAGGTTGAGGGGGGATCTGATCAATGCTGATCAATAGCTAAAGGGTGAGTGTCAGGAGGATGTAGACAAGATCTTCTCAGTGGTGCCCAGTGACAGGACAAGGGGTGGTGGACACAGCTGAAACCCAGGAGGTTCCCTGCAAACCTGAGGAAAAAATTCTTCACTTTGAGGGTGACAGAGCCCTGGAACAAGCTGTCCAGAGAGGCTGTGGAGTCTCCATCTCTGGAGTGTGTTCCTGTGTGATTTACTCTGGGTGGCCCTGCTGTAGCAGGGGGGTTGGACTGGATGATCTTCAGAGGTATCATAGTTTCAGTCAGGGTTGGAAGGGACCACAAGGATTATCTAGTTCCAAACCCCTGCCATGGGCAAGGACACCCCACACTAGATCAGGCTGGCCAGTCACTACCTGAGATCCTGAGCAGTCCCTCCCCAGCCTTCCTGTATCCCCATGAGGTCACCTGGGAGCCTTCTCTTCTCCAGACTGAACAGCTCCAACTCCTTCAGTCTGTCCTCACAGGAGAGCTGCTCCAGCCCTCTGCTCAGCCTCCTGGCCCTGCTCTGGACACCTTCCAGCACCTCCAGATCCCTCTTGCAATAGGGGCTCCAGAACTGGAGGCAGTACTGCAGGTGGGGTCTCAGCAGGGCTGAGCAGAGGGGGAGAATCCCCTCCCTTGCCCTGCTGGCCACACTTCTCCTGCTGCAGCCCAGGCTCTGACTGGCTTTCCGGGCTGCAAGTGCACCCTGAGAGCTCCTGGGGAGCTTCTCCTCCCCCAGCACCCCCAAGTCTCTCTCCTCAGGGCTGCTCTCCAGCCAGGCCCTGCCCAGCCTGGATTTGTGCCTGGGGTTGCCTCCACCCAGCTGCAGGACCCTGCCCTTGGTCTTGTTGAAGCTCCTGAGGTTGGCTTGTGCCCACCTCTCCAGCCTGCCCAGGTCCCTCTGGATGGATCCCTTCCCTCCAGCTGTCTGCTGCACCACACAGCTTGGTGTCATCACAACCTTGCTGAGGCTGCACTCAGTGCCACTGCCCATGGCACCCACAGAGATGCTGAACAAGCCTGGTCCCAGGAATGATCCCTGAGGGACTCTGCTTGTCCCTGGCCTCCACTGGGACATGGGCCCATTGACAGCCACTCTTTGGGTGCAGCCATCAAGCCAGTTCCTTATCCACCTAGTGGTCACCCATCAAACCCATGTGTCACCAGCCTGGAGACCAGGATGTGGTACGGGACAGTGTCGAAGGCTTTGCTCAGGTCCTTTCCAACCCCTAACATCCTGTGATTCTGTGGCTGCTATCTTAAAAATAAAATCCTCAAATGAAACATCTTTCTGTTACTTTCTGCACATTCACATCACTTGTTGTAATCCTGTGGGGAAAGGATCTCAGCAGAACACTTATCATACACTTACAATAAAAACATCGACGTGTTTGTACAATGTACAAATGCAGGACCCTAGAAGACAGGTACCTACTAGTTTTCAGGCAGCAGAAGTTGTGCCAACCCCAGGCACCAATCCAGGCTGGGTGCTGAGTGGGCTGAGAGCAGCCCTGCAGAAAAAGCCTTGGGGGTGATGGGTGCTGAGCAGCTCCCCAGGAGCCAGCAGTGCCCTCCTGCTGCCCAGAGGCAGCTGTGTGCTGGGCTGCAGCCAGAGCAGGGTGGGCAGCAGGGCAGCAGAGGGGATTCTGCCCCTGGGTCTCTGCTCTGCTCAGACCTCACCTCCAACCCTGCCTCCAGTTCTGGTGTCCCCAGCAGAAGGAGGACACAGAGCTGCTGGAGTGAGGCCACAAAGATGATCCAAGGGCTGCTCTACTGTGAGGCCAGGCTGAGGGAGCTGGGGGTGTTCAGCCTGGAGAAGAGAAGGCTCCAGGGGCACCTCAGAGCTGCCTGCCAGGACCTGAAGGAGCTCCAGGAGAGCTGGGGAGGGACTTGTGACAAGGGCTGGGAGAGGGGATATTGAGACTGGAGATGAGGAAGAAACTCTTGAGATTGAGGCTGGGGAGACTCTGGCACAGGTTGCTCAGGGGGGCTGTGGCTGCCTCCTGCCTGGGGGTGTTGAAGGCCAGGCTGGATGAGACCTTGAGCAGCTTGGTCCCCTTGAGAGGCTTCCCTGCCCGTGGCAGGGGGCTTGGAGTAGATGATCCTTAAGGTCTCTTCCAACCTGAGCCATTCTGTGATTCTGTGAAAATAGAAATGGCCTTTCCTGGCCTTCCCCACATGAATATCTCCAGCTGCCACTGTTTATAACACTGACATGCCTGTCTGTACAAATGTTCAAGACTCGTTGTAAGCCTTGCAGACAGATACAGAAAGAAGCCAGTACGGCTTGTTTAGATCAATCCCTCTTTATTAACGTGTAATTCCCTTGCTGCAACCTTTCCTCCAAACTCTCTGGTGGTTTCTGTGCAGTAGTGGTTTGTGCTCAGTCTGGCAGAGGGCAGCAGGGCAAGCAGGGCACTGAGGATGAGGCCCTGGAGCTGGGGTTTGCCTTTTGCCAGCCCCTTTGTGCTCGTGCCTGGCCAAAGGCGTTGGTGTTTGTGGGCAGCTTTCTGCGGAAGTCATTTCACTGAATTTCCTGTTGAAATGCCACCCAGCTTGCTTGCTGCAAGAGCAGCTACCCCAATGGCCAGGCTGTTGTTCTGCCAGTGTGACCCAGCCTGCACGGGGACTGGAGCAGATGTGCCGCGGGCAGCAGCGGCGGGGCAGGGTGTGGCTGTGAGTGTTGGGCGCAGGCTGCTGTGTGAGGCTCTGCTGAAGAGAGGGGAATGGGCTCCTCAGGGAGGGTGCACTACTCCCCTGCTCTCTGTTGGGTTAAGTCACGTTTGGCCGTGTTTTTCCCTATCACAGAATGGTTTGGATTGGAAAGGACCTCAAAGATCATGGCAGGGACACCTCCCTCCAGCCCAGGCTGCTCAAGGCCTCACCCAGCCTGGCCTTCAACACCTCCAGGCAGGAGGCAGCCACAGCCTCCCTGGGCAGCCTGTGCCAGAGCCCAGCCTCACCCTCAATAATTCCTTCCTCATCTCCAGTCTCAGTTTCCCCTGTCCCAGCTCAAAGCCATTGTTCCTCAGCCTGCCACTCCCAGCCCTTGTCCAAAGTTCCTCCCCAGTTCTCCTGGAGCCCTTCAGGTGCTGGAAGGCTGCTCTGAGGTTTGCCTGGAGCCTTCTCTTCTCCAGGCTGAACAGCCCCAGCTCTCTCTCAGCCTGTCAAAAGACTATGAGGTCTTCCCATGTGTCTTGATTTTTGTCCTATTGCAGTGGGCTGTGCCAGATGTGCTCAGTGTGCTGCAACCATGAGGGCTGGGAAATGGCAGCTCACCCCACCCTGCAGCTGCTGCTGCACAAGAGGTTGGAGGAAGCTGAGGTGCATCATGGTGCCCCTGTCTGCCTGCCCTGGGTGAAGAGCTGCTGCATGTGTGCTGGAATGCAGGGTGGCTTGGGCACCTCTGCACATGGTTACCTACAGAAATGGGTTGGATTTGCTGCTGGACAGCCAGAATTTCTTTGTTCTTGGATATTTGTTTTCCCTCTGGAGGAATTTGTAGCTTCTAAGACTCATTAAGGTAATAGTTTTTCCTCTGCTTTCATAATGACTTTGATGGGTGCCATCTGCTGTTGTGACAGCAGCAGGCAGTGTGAGGCTGAGCCCTGGATGCTGGGTGCTGTGTGCTTCAACCAAGCTTGTCAGAAAAACAAAGACTTTGAAATATAATGTTCAGGTCTTAAAGCTTTACCTCCAGCCCTGTTGGGGTGCTGGGCAGTAGGCTGGGCCGAAGGGGGAAAACCATTGTTAATGGCTTCCTCCTTACTCTGAGGTGCATGAGCATCCCTGGGCCCACTGAGCAGCCAGCATGGTTTGGGTCTCTTGCCTCAGCAGCAGGCAGGGAGCAGGCCACATCCTTTCATGAGCAGCTGCTTTGCTTGCAAACAGCCTGACCTGCATCTCTTGGCTTCACTGCAGAGACACCGCTGTGGCTCCTGTCATGGCCTGGGACGCCCTGGCTGTGTGTGGCTGGGTGCTGTGATGCAGGCAACAGAGAGCTGCTGTGAGCTGAGGCAGAGAACTCCCACAGCTTGGCCAAGGAGAGCTCTAGGGAGCTACCAGCCCATCTGTGGGTGCTGCACAGCTCTCTGCAGGTGCACATCCCTCACCTGCTGGAGCTCTCTGGGTCATTGGGCATGTGAGCTGTGCCTCAGGCTGGGCTCCCAGGATACAGATCACAGCAGCAGCCTGTACACCGTGTTCTGTCTAGCATCCCCAGGTCCCCAGCAGCAGGGGAGCTGAACTGAGCTATTTTAAGGAGCTTTGTCGTGTGGTGGTCAGTCTTGTATATGTTTTGAAGCCTCTTATGTGAGGATGTGGGATCCTGTCAGTCCTTACCCTTTAATCGTCATGGAATCCCCTGAGGATCACTGCCAGGGCTTTGTCTTGTTGGTCACCAGAGATGTGAAAGCTAGAAAAGAAATGTTATCAAACCTCAAGCTTTTGAAAAGAACAACTTTAGAAAGAGAGTCCCAGTTTCAGGACCATGCTGCAAGGACACTGAGACACTGGAGCAGGTCCAGAGAAGGGCAAGAGAGCTGGAGAAGGGTCTGGAGAACAGGGCTGGAGAGGAGCAGCTGAGGGAGCTGAGGGTGTTGAGTGTGGAGGAGGCTGAGGGAGACCTCATTGCTCCCCATGGCTCCTTGAGAGGACACTATTTAGTGCCACAGGGATGTGACAGGCTCTTAGAGGGGTTCTCATTTACCTTTGGAAGTGCTGCCAGGGTGTGGTGAGATACACAGCTGGTGGGAGCAGTGCCTGGGCTCGGGGCACTGCTGTAACCAGCTGAGGTTGCTGGGTTTGGCTGGGAGTGCTGCAGCAACTGAGCCGTGAGAGAAGTAAATGGCTCAGGTCAGCAGGGAGCTGTGTGCCTGGACTGGGGGTGGTCCTGCCTGACCTCATGGACTGGCCAAGCTCTGGAGACACCTGACCCCTGGTCTGCAAATGGGAGAGCAGCTCCTGAATGCCCTCCTAATTCCCATTAGTGTTCTCAGCTTGGCCAGTCTTCAGCAGCAGGTTAGTGTTAGCCTGGAATGAGAGCAGTGGTTCAGATGATGAACCAAATGCAATTGAGCATTTGAAGAGCATGGGTGCCTTTTCTCCATCTTCCTTATGGGGTTTGGAGACTCCTGCTTTCAGACAGCCTTTTTCTCTTTATCAGGAGGCTGTGCAGCTCAGGTGCTGTCTGCAGGAGCTAGAGGTGCTCCAGGTGCAGTGAGGCTGGCAACATTCACCCACCTCTCTGGGGGAGCTGGGCAGCAGCCCTTGGATTCTCTGGCACCCAGGATGGGCTCTTTGCCAAGTGACCTTTGTCTTTCCCGCAGGAATCTGGTGGGCTTCTTCGGTGATGGCTGCAGTGCTTCTGCTGATAACATGGCACTGAGGCTCCCCAAAGAGGCCTTGCCTGGGGCTGGGGGCTGTTACTCCTTCATATGACAACTGCACTGGCTCCACTGCAGCACAGGAGATGTTCAGGTGTCCTTAGAGCAAACCCTGGCTCCCATTTGCTGCTAAGGGCTTGAAAACGTTCCTTAATGCATCCCAGAGACTCTGGAGCCAAAGACACAGGGCTGTGGCTGCTTCTGGAGCAACAATGTTGATTTCATGGCTCATCTCCCATGCCACAAGCAGCACTGGGCTGTTTGGACACTTGCTGGGGCAGCAGTTTGCCCTGTGGTGTTATGTAGGGATGAGGTTTTGAGCCTTGTTTTGGACTTTAGCCTGGAGAAGAGCAGACTGAGAAAGGATCTTCTTAATGCTCATCAATAGCTAAAGGGTGGAGGTCAGAAGGATGGGGCTGGGCTCTGCTCAGTGGTGCCCAGTGATAGGACAAGGGGCAATGGGCACAAGCTGGAGGTTTCACTTGAACTTAAAAGGAAAATCTTTTTTTGCTGCAAGGGTGCAGAGCCCTGGAGCAGGCTGCCCAGAGTGTGGAGTCTCCTGCTCTGGAGACTTTCAAGCCCCACCTGGATATGTTCCTGCATGAGCTGCTCTGAGTGACCCTGCTCTGGCCGGGGGCTTGGACTGGATGATCTCTGGAGGTCCCTACCAACCCCTACCTTGCTGTGATTCTGTGACTCATTTTCTTAGGCTGCTGGTTTTGCTGCCTTCAGTGAGAAGCCTTCTGGTAGTTTCATTTCTAATCTGGGGAGCAGGCTATGTGTAAGACATGGCACGTAGGGACGTGGTTTAATGGCCACGGCAGTGCTAGGTTGACAGTTGGACTTGATGGTCTTTGAGGGCTTTTCCAACCCAAACAATTCTGTGATTCTACATGAGTAGTCCTGGCCAAACCCTTCAGCTGGGGGCACAAAGTTTGCTGCTGAGAGGGAAGCATCTGAGGTTCCTTTCCAAGAGTGGAGAGCCTAATCACACCATCATACAAGGCATGTGCCACGCAGGCATCATGAGGCTGCTGGAGGGGTTTCATAACCACTCTCCATGACCACAGCATGTGGCCAGGCATCATCAATCTCCAAAGTTCAAAACCAGTGGCTGTGTCAGAATTTGCTTCCCTTTATATGATGAATGTTCGTTTGCAGAGCCAGGGGTTGGTTTGGGGGCAATTTTCCTGTTCACAACTGCAGTGCAAAGTGACCCTTGTGGAGTCTGAAGTCTAGTTCTGGGCAGCTGAAGTGACATTTCCCTCTCTCTGGACTTTAGGGGTTGCTCACTTGTTTTTAAGTCTAGTTTTCTGGACTTGTAACATAGAAATGCTGCAATAGCCAACAGAACAGAGTTCTCCTGGTGGCTTTTACTGCAGGGATTTTGGAGAAGTTAGTTTGGCTTCCCAGAAATGTGAGTCAGAGCAAAACCAGGCCCTAATTTTTTCAAGCCTTCATCTGTGGCTGGGGTGTGATTTATAGAATCGTAGAATAGTCTGGGTTGGAAAAGGGCTCTAAGATCATTCAGTCCGGCCAGCAGCCCAGCCCCACCATGGCCACCAAACCAGGGCCCCAGGTGCCATGGCCACAGGGGTCTGGAACCCCTCCAGGCATGGGGACTCCACCACCTCCCTGGGCAGTCTCTGCCAGGCCCTGACCACTCTGGCACCAAAGACATTTTTCCTCATCCCCAACCCAGCCCTCCCCTGGCACAGTTTCAGGCCAGTTCCTCTCCTTCTGGCACCTGATACTAGGGAGATGAGCCCAGCCCCCACCTGACTGCAACCTCCCCTCAGGGAGCTGTAGAGAGCAATGAGGTCTCCCTCAGCCTCCTCTTCTCCAGGCTGAACACCCCCAGCTCCCTCAGCTGCTCCTCCCCAGCCCTGTTCTCCAGACCCTTCCCAGGTTTGTTCATAGAGTCACAGAATGGATTGGAAGGGACCTCCAAAGCTCATCCAGTCCAACCCCCCAGCACTCAGCAGGGACATCCTCCACTAGATCAGGTTGCCCAGAGCCCTGTTGAACCTCACCTTGAATATCTCCAAGGATGGGGCCTCAGCTGCCTCCTTGGGCAACCTGTTCCACTACTCTCATGGTAAAGAACCTGTTTCTGACCTCCTCCTCCTGTTGCCCTTATGGAGCGAGTTTCCCCTGCCTCTCCAGAGCAATGCCACTTTTCCCTCCATGGGGCAAGTTTCCTGTACAGGAGGTGCTGGGATCTGGCTTGCATGAGCAGCACCTTTGCAGGGAGGGCATGGCTCTCATCAGCTCCTGTGGCAAAACCTGCCTGGAGCTGAGAGTGGGAGGCTGGGTGGCTTCTGAGCTGCGTGGATCAGCAGCTCATACATACAGACTCTGGAGCTTGCAGCTCTGAAGCTCTGGCCTATCCAGGAGGATTTCTGGATTCATTAAGAAAGTAGAGGCTGTGCTTTACCAGAGCAGCAGAAGTGCTTTGGCACAAATAGCTTAACCCCTTGTTTCCCTCTCTGCACACCCTGCACAAGAGTGCTTACCTGCACCTCTGGACTATCAGATTGCTGAGCAGTCTGTTGGTAGCACAGTTTGAAATCATCAGGCTGAATTAAATGTGGAGGCTGAGGGGAGACCTCATCACCCTCTACAACTCTCTCAGAGGAGGCAGGAGCCGGGCGGGGGTTGGTCCCTTCTCACGTGCAACAAGTGACAGGACAGAAAAGTGGCCTCAAGTTGCACCATGGGAGGTTTGGGTTGGATATTAGGAAAAGCTTCCTCCCCATAAAGGGGTCTCAGGCACTGGTACAGGCTGCCCAGGGAGGTGGTGGAGTCACCATCCCTGGAGGTGTTTAAAAGCTGTGAGGGATGTGATGCAGTGGCAGTGGCTTAGCAGCAGTGGTGGGATTATGAGCTCTGGGTGAGAGCATGGACTTGGTGATCTCAGAGGTCCTCTCCAACCTTAACAGTTCTGTGGCTCTATGTTAATCTCTGGCTGTTTTACATGTTATATATATGTAATTTTTTTCCATCTCATGATTTTCCTGCAGGAAAAAACCAGAGTGGTTGAGCCCTTGGACTATGAGAACGTGATCCTGCAGCGCAAGGTGCAGATCTACAGTGATCCTCTCCGAGACTTGCTGATATTTCCCATTGAGGATGTGTCTGTGAGTTGGCACTGCCTGTTTCTCATGCTTGAGGCTCACTCACCATTTAAACATGAGGAGAAACTTCTTTACTTGAGGGTGCTGGAGCCCTGGGGCAAGCTGCCCAGAGAGATTGTGGAGTCTCCTTCTCTGGAGAGATTCTCAACATACCTGGATGTGTTCCTGTGCAAGCTGATTTGGGTGAACCTGCTTTATCTGGAAGGGTTGGATTAGATGACCTCCATAGGTCCCTCCTGACACCACCCCCCCCACCCCCCCCATTCTGGGACTCTGTGAGCTTCAGTCCTGCTTACCTTGTAGAATTTCCAGTTACCCACAAGTCAATTTGAGCTGCACTGCTGACACATAAAAGCAGCATGACCCATTGATGATTTGGGCCCACCACATGTCCTCGAACAGGTACCAAGCCCTGAAGACCCAGCCTGCACTGAAAAGGTGTTCTCCTTTTTCCTGCAGATCTCAGTCATCAGCCGGCAGAGGAGGACTCTGCAGTCGACAGTGCCAGAAGATGCTCTAAAGAAAGCACAGAGTCTCTTTGTCAAAGAGGTAGGGGCAGAATTCCACTCAACATCCTGCCTTCAGCATTTTCTGCCCTTGGGCAGGATGTTCTGCTGTAGCTCTTGGCCTGCAAGGTGGCAGATCACTTGGCTGCTCCTGTGTGGGAAGCACCAGTCACTGGTGGGCTGACTGAAGGAGACAGTCCTCACACCTGCCTCTTGCACAGGGCTTCTTTCCAGTGGGTTTTGTAGGCATGCAAAATGTGCTGCTGTGCACCACCTGCCACAACTGCAAGGTGCAGGAGTGCAGCAAGAGTATCCCCAGGGCCACAGCTTTGTTTTGCAGAGTGCAGCTCTTGAGGACCATTCCCTCCCAGTGCAGGGGAACTAAATGCCAAGCGATGGCTGATGTTGGGTTGGAGGCACTACACTGCTGGTGCTTTCTGGAAGACAGTGGCCTCCCAAATCAATCTCCCCTTTTTTTAATACACAAGCAGCAGCTGTGTGGTAGGCCAGGTGTTCTGGGGGTTTTGTCTTTGTTCTGAAAAGGTTCCACATGAAATTCTGCGTTGTGATGCACAATGAACGCAGCAGCTTGTTCAGACCCTTTTCACTCGCCCATATCTCACCCTGGCACCTTACAGCCCCTGTGCATAGCTCTGTTTGGCTGGGGGTGGCCTGCAAAGAGCTGTGTTGTTTTCCTTTCAGTGCATTAAAACCTACAGCTCCGACTGGCACGTGGTGAATTACAAGTATGAGGAATACTCAGGAGACTTCCGCATGTTGCCATGGTAAGTGGTGTGCTCCCTTGGAATGCTGGTGGCATGGCCACAGCTCTGGGGCTTGCTCAGGAGAAACGCTCTGCCCTTGCTTCTGAGGCTTGTCCCACAAGCAGCCACTCTGAAAGCTGGGGAGCTAGAGGTTTGTGTCAGGAGGGAGGGGACAGGGGCAGGCTCTGCTCACTTGTACCCTGGTATAGGACAAGGGCCAATGGATGGAAACTGCAGCACAGGAGGTTCCACCTCAACATGAGGAGGAACTTCTGCACTGTGAGGCTCACAGAGCCCTGGAGCAGGCTGCCCAGAGAGGTTGTGGAGTCTCCTTCTCTGGAGCCTTCCCAGCCCTGTCTGGATGTGTTCCTGTGTGACCTGTGCTGCATTCTATGCTCCTGCTCTGGCAGGGGGTTGGGCTGGAAGCTCTCCAGAGGTCTCTTCCAACCCCTCCTGGCCTGCATCAGGAACAGTGTGGCCAGCAGGAGCAGGGAGGTCATTCTGCCCCTGTACACTGCACTGGTTAGGCCCCACCTTGAGTCCTGTGTCCAGTTCTGGGCCCCTCAGTTTAGGAAGGAGGTCGACTTGCTGGAAGGTGTCCAGAGAAGGGCAACAAAGTTGGTGAGGGGTTTAGAACATGAGCCCTATGAAGAGAGGCTGAGGGAGCTGGGGTTGCTTAGCCTGGAGAAGAGGAGACTCAGGGGTGACCTTCTTGCTCTCTACAACTCCCTGAAGGGAGGTTGTAGCCAGGCAGAGGTTGGTCTCTTCTCCCAGGCAACCAGCCCCAGAATAAGAGGACACAGTCTCAAGCTGTGCCAGGGGAGGTTTAGGCTGGAGGTGAGGAAGTTCTACACAGAGAGAGTGATTGCCCATTGGAATGTGCTGCCCAGGGAGGTGGTGGAGTCACCATCAGTGGAGGTGTTCAGGAGGAAACTTCATGGGGTGCTTGGTGCCATGGTTTAGTTGATTAGGTGGTGTTGGATGATAGGTTGGACTCAATGATCTTGAAGGTCTCTTCCAACCTGGTTAATTCTATTCTATTCTATTCTATTCTATTCTATTCTATTCTATTCTACTCTATTCTATTCTATTCTATTCTATTCTATTCTATTCTATTCTATTCTAACATCCTGTGAGCTGTGATCATGCCCTTGGCACTCAGCTGGGCCAGGGGGATGCTGACAGTAGTGCCAGCACAGGTCTGTTATGGTTTGAGGCTGGATGCCTTTAAGAACCATAGAGTTCCTTAAGGTCCTCCAGAAGGGACTAGATGGGCCCAGGAAATTGTAACTTGTTATCCCATCCCATAATGAATAACCAATGAAAAACAGTAAACTGGCTGCAGAGTCAGTTTCTGCCCTTTTTCCCTCCCTCTCTGCACCTCGGAGGATGTGCAGAGCTCCATCTTGTGTGGCATGGGGGAGTGAGGCCTGGCGCGGCCTCGGCAATGCTGTGGGCCGGGGCCTGGCGCGGCCTGGAGCTGCCAGGCGCAGTTTGGAGGGGTGGGCAGAGAGGCATGGGGGGCATTGGAGGCCTAGCTTTTTGGCCTGGTTTGGAGGGAGGTTGTGTGCACCTTTGGCCTAAGGAGCTTCTTGGAGAACCATGGCCAAGGTGAATTATGGATTTTGTGTATTTTGTATGCTTTTGCACTGTAGTATGTAAGGATGAAAAGCATTTCCATGTAAACTTTCAGTTCTATCCAGTGCTGTGTGGAGCTGTTCTCTTCGAGTCCTTTGAGAAGGGTTAAACAGCTCTTGTCTTACTCCTTAAAGTAAGACAAGGTGACAGCTTCACATCCTGCCCAGCAGCATGCCAGCCCCCCCTGCATCTAGGGGTGCATAAAATGATAGAATCACAGAATTGTCAGGGTGGGAAGGGACCTCAAGGCTCAGCCAGTTCCAACCCCGCTGCCATGGGCAGGAACACCTCACACCACAGCAGGTTGCTCACAGCCACCTCCAGCCTGGCTGCAAACACCTCCAGGAATGAGGCTTCCACCACCTCCCTGGGCAACCTGTCTCTCAGTACCCTCCTGGGGAACAACTTCTTCCTCACATCCAATCTCAATCTCTCCACTTCTAGTTTTGCTCCATCTCCCCCAGTCCTGTCACTGCCTGACACCCTCAAAAGTCCCTCCCCAGCTTTCTTGGAGCCCCCTGCAGATCCTGGAAGGACACAATGAGGTCTCCTGGGAGCCTTCTCCTCTCCAGCCTGCACAGCCCCAACTCTCTCAGGCTGTCTCCATAGCAGAGCAGCTCCAGCCCTCTGCTACTCTTTGTGGCCCTTCTCTGCCCTGGGCATGTGGCAGCATAGTATTGGCAGTCTCTGCTCATTCCAAACCAGAAGCCTTGTCCCTCTAGGGTTCATGTGAGAGTGCTGGACACTGTTCCCATAGTGAGCAGATCCTCTGTGCCCCACATCACTGAGATGTTGTTTTACAGCTTCAGTCTAGACTCAAGCTGCCACTGGGCAGGTTTAGACTGGACACGATGAAACATTTTTCCCAGCAAAAGTGGTCAGGCATTGGAATGTGCTGTGCAGGAAGGTGGTGGAGTCACCAACCCTGGGTGTGTTTCAATGTCATTTGGATGTGGTGCTTGGGGATAAGGTTTAGAGGTGAACCTTGTAGAGTAGGGTTCTGGGTTGGACTTGGTGATCCTGAGGGTCTTTTCCAACCTGAATGTTTCTATGATTCTGATTCTGTCTTGCAGCTGGTGGACACTGAGAGTGCTGGGGAGTTCTGTGCTCTGAAGGGCTGGGCTGTGCCAGGGCCTCCAGCTCCAAAGCTGGAGCTTTGCAGACAGGTTGATGGGTTTTGCAGACAGGCTGATGCATCTTGGATATCTCCTGGTGGTTGTTTTCTCAGTGGTGGTGCCTGCTGTGCTCTCCCTCCCTGTGCTCCATGCTTGTCTGGACCACTGCTGAGGCTGTTGGTGCGCTGGCAGCTTGTGAAGTGCTTGTTCTTGTTAATTGGCTGAACTGCTCTGTTCTGAGGAGCTTGTGGGGAAGTGAAACAGCACTGGGGCAACACTGCTGACCAGAGAGTCCAACAGAGGCCAGAAAGGTGCTGAGAGACCTGTGAGGAGGAGGAGACCTGGGGAAAATCAGCCTGACATGGGATCTGATTTATGCTGATCAATAGCTAAAGGGTGGAGGTCAAGATGATGGGGCTGGGCTCTGTTCAGGGGTGCCCAGTGATAAGACAAGGGGAAGTGGGAACAAACTCAAAGACAAGAGGTTTCATTTGAACATGAGGAAAGACTTCCTCACTGTGAGGGTGCTGAAGCCCTGGAGCAGGCTGCCCAGAGAGGTTCTGGAGTTTTCTTCTCTGGATATCATTCTGTACAACCTGCTGTTGGTGACCCTGCTTTAGCAGGTGGATTGGTCCTGTGAAATCATATTAAGATTTGTGAATAATACAGTCTGATCTTGCTTCTCATTCAGCAAGGTTGCATCTCTGTGCTGCATGACTCGAGTCAGCAGAACAGAATAGAATAAACCAGGTTGGAAGAGACCTTCAAGATCATTGAGTCCAACCTATCATCCAACGCCACCTAACCACCATGGCACCAAGCACCCCAGCAAGTCTCCTCCTGAACACCTCCAATGATGGGGACTCCACCACCTCCCCAGGCAGCACATCCCAATGGGCAATCACTCTCTGTGTAGAATTTCATCCTAACCTCCAGCCTAAACCTCCCCTGGCACAGCTTGAGCCTGTGTCCTCTTGTTCTGGTGCTGGCTGCCTGGGAGAAGAGACCAACCTCTGCCTGGCTACAACCTCTCTTCAGGGAGTTGTAGAGAGCAAGAAGGTCTCCTCTGAACCTCCTCTTCTCCAGGCTAAGCAACCCCAGCTCCCTCAGCCTCTCCTCACAGGGCTGTGTTCCAAACCCCTCCCCAGCTTTGTTGCCCTTCTCTGGACACCTTCCAGCAAGTCGACCTCCTTCCTAAACTGAGGGGCCCAGAACTGGACACAGGACTCAAGGTGTGGCCTAACCAGTGCAGTGTACAGGGGCAGAATGACCTCCCTGCTCCTGCTGGCCACACTGTTCCTGATGCAGGCCAGGATGCCATTGGCCTTCTTGGCTGCCTGGGCACACTGCAGGCTCATGTTCAGCCTACCCTCAACCACTACCCCTAGGTCCCTCTCTGCCTGGCTGCTCTCAGCCACTCTGCCCCCAGCCTGTAGCACTGCCTGGGGTTGCTGTGGCCAATGTGCAGCACCTGGCACTTGGGTGTTCAATCTCCTGCCCTTGGCCTCTGCCCATCTGTCCAGCCTGTCGAGGTCCCTCTGCAGAGCCTCTCTGCCCTCCAGCAGCTCAACTCCTGCCCCCAGCTTGCTGTCATCTGCAAATTTACTGATGATGGACTCAATGCCCTCATCCAGATCATCAATAAAGATGTTGAAGAGCATGGGGCCCAGCACTGCTCCCTGGGGCACACCACTGGTGCCTGGCTGCCAGCTGGCTGTGGCACCATTCACCACCACTCTCTGGGCTCAGCCTCCAGCCAGTTCCTAACCCAGCTCAGAGTGCTGCTGTCCAAGCCAGGGGCTGCCAGCTTGGCCAGGAGTTTGCTGTGGGGGACGGTGTCAAAGGCCTTGCTGAGGTCCAGGTAGACCACATCCACAGCCTGCCCCACATCCACCAGGCAGTCACCTGGGCATAGGAGATCAGGTTGGTCAGGCAGGACCTGCCCTTCCTAAATCCATGCTGGCTGGACCTGATCCCTTGGCCATCCTGTAAGTGCTGTGTGATGCACTCAGGATGAGCTGTTCCATCCCCTTGCCTGGCACTGAGGTCAGGCTGACAGGCCTATCATTCCCTGGCTCCTCCAACCGGCCCTGCTTGTGGATGGGCACCACGTTGGCAGCTTCCAGTCTTCTGGGACCTCTCCAGTGAGCCAGGACTGCTGAAAAATGATGGAGAGTGGCTTGGCAGCTGCTCTGCCAGCTCTCTCAGCACCCTAGGATGGATCCCATCCGGTCCCATGGACTTGTGGGGATCCAAGCAGCTGGGGAGATCTCTAATTGCCTCCTGGAACAGAGGGAACTATGCAGCTCCCTGGCTCCTTCTGCCAGCTCTGCAGGCCAGCTGTCTGGAAGACATTCTGTGCTGCTAGTAAAAATTGAGGCAAAGAAGGTGTTAAGCACCTCTGCCTTTTCCTCATCCTTTGTTACAGCGTTCCCCTCCATGCCCACCAAGGAGTGGAGGTTGTCCTTGCCCCTCCTCTTGCTATTGATGTATTTATGGAAGGACTTTTTGTTGTCCTTCACAGCAGTGCCAGGCTAAGCTCCAAATGTGCTTTAGCCTCCCTAATTTTCTTCCTACATGTCCTAGCAACATCCCTAAACATTCCCTGGGTTGCCTCCCCTTCCTTCCAAAGATGAACCACCCTCTCTTTTGCCCTTAGTTCTATTAGAAGCTCATTGCCCATCCAGGCCATCTGCCCCGGGGCTCATCTTCCGGCACACTGGCACAGCCTGTTCCTGCACCTTCAAGAGCTCTTCCTTGAAGCAGCTCCAGTTCTCCTGGACCCCTTTGTTTTTAAGGGCTGTATCCCAAGGAACCTTCTGAGTTAGTTCCTTGAGTAACCTGAAGTCTGCCCTCCAGCAGTCCAGAGTGGAGGTCTTCTTGCTGCCCCTCTTAGCTTGGCTGCATATTGAACACTCAATTATCTCCTGGTCCCTGGCCCCTAAACACCCTCCGACCACCACATCCCCCACCAGCCCTTCCCTGTTGGTGAAGAGGAGGTCAAGCAGAGCCTTACCCCTGGTAGGCTCACGCAGCACCTGGGATAAGAAGCTGTCCTCCATGCACTCTAAGAACCTCCCAGACTTCCTCCTCTCTGCTGTGCTGAGATCCCAGCAGGTATCAGGCAGGTTGAAGTCGCCCATGAGAACCAGGTCAGGTGATCTTGAGACAGCCTTAAGCTGCCTTTAGAAGCTCTGCAGAAGCAGACAGGTAACAGGGAGAAAGCAAATTACCTACTGTTTATGCTTAATTTCCATGAAACACACTCAGAGGTTAGCTTCTCTAGCTGTAAGTGACTGGAGGCCTCTTGAAATCTGTCTTCTGCAGGAGGGCAGTTGTGCTGTGCTCTCTAGTCTGCAGTTTCACTCTTGGTTCTGCATCCAGCACCCACTTGCTGGCATGGAAACCCTCATTAGCTCTCAGTCATTAAAATTGAAAATGTGTTTTGATTTCAGCAAATCCTTTAGGCCAGATAAGATTCCAAGCCATGTGTTTGAAATTGATGAAGACTTTGACAAGGATGAGGTAAGGACATTTATTATTTCCCCCATGTATTCTGCTCTAAGGCCTGTTAAAAAGCAGATTTCATGAGGCAAGTGAGAATTCAGCTCCCAGCAAGGGTTTTCTGGTGAGATGCTTCATTACTGTGAGGACAGGACCAAAACTAAGAATGTGGTTTCTTTCAAAGCATGACAAGATGTTCCTTTGGAGCCAAGGATCCCCTAACTATCTGGAAAATTAGCAATAATCTTTTTTCGTGGCTTTTTCACTTGAAACTGCAGCAGCATAAAGGGAAAAAAAAGAAGCCAAACAACTACTGAGTAAAATTCTTCACAGCCAGAATGATGTCTGGTTTTTAACTGTGCTCCGGTATTGGCTCCTTCTCTTCAAAGGACTTGTGCTCTGCCACGTAACCTGCAGCTCTTAGTCAATCACTGCTACCCACACAGGGTGGCAATCCCGCTCTCTCTGTACTGCTCAAAAGCGGTTTGCTTCCTCTGGACCTTGATGTGTTTGTGTTCACCTGGTTGCAGGTAAGATTTGCATCCCACGGGGGTGAGCTGGTGGCTCTGTCGTTGGGACAGCTCAAACCTGATGGTCATTTTCATAGAATCACAGAATGGTTTGGGTTGGAAGGCACCTCTAAAGGTCATCCAGTCCAACCCCCCTTCAGTCAGCAGGGACATCCTCCTCTAGATGAGATTGCTCAGAGCCTTGTCAAGCCTGACCTTGAATGTCTCCAGGGATAGAGCCTCAACCACCTCCCTGGGCAGCCTGCTGCAGTGTTCCAGCAGCCTCCTGGGGCAGAACTTGTTCCTCACATCCAATCTCCATCTGCTCTGCTCTCCTTTCAAACCATTGCCCCTGGGGCTGTCCCTGCAGGCCTTTGGGAGCAGTCCCTCTGCAGCCTTCTTGGAGCCCCTTCAGGTACTGGCAGGCTGCTTTAAGGTCTGTCTGGAGCCTTCTCTTATGCAGGCTGACCACCCCCAGCTCCCTCAGCCTGTCCTCATAGGAGATGTGTTCCAGCCCTCTGATCATCTTTGTGGCCTCCTCTGGACCCTCTCCATCAGCTCCAGGTCCTTCCTGTGTTGAGGACTTCAGAGACAGACACAGCACTCGGGTGAGGTCTCAGCAGAGCACAGTAAATTGGCAGAATCACCTCTCTGGGTCTGCTGGCTGTGCAGCTGGACAATCTGCTGGCCAGCCCAGCTGCCACATTTCCCTGTGCTTGTCACATTTGCTGCAAAAGGGAGGGAGAGCATTTGTCTGTCTCAAGGTCCATGTGAAGCTCAATTCGCACACATGACATTAGGAAAGGTTATTTTATTGTGGGAAGAGTTGCCTCTGACTGCTTGAAATCCAAATGACACCAAGGTGCTGCTGCTGAGCGACTTCTAGAGGAAGAGGGAAGTCTCTTTCTTACAAAAGTGAGGATCTGATGCCTCTGTTTCATACACCTTACTACAGCTGATCTCTACAACTCTCTGCAGGGGGGTTGGAGCAAGGAGGGGGCAGCCACTCCTTGGTGGCAAGTGACAGGAGCGGAGGAAATGGTTTCAAGTTGCACCAGGGGAGGCTCAGGATAGATATCAGGAAATATTTATTCACTGAGGGGGTTCTCAACCGTTGGAAGAGGCTGCCCAGGGCAGTGCTGGGAGTCACTATCCCTGGGGGTGTTCCAGCAGCTGATGGTTTAGTGCTGACCCTGCAGTGCTGGATCAAGGGTTGGACTGGATGAGCTTTTCTAACCAGCTGTGTTCTGTGATTCTGTGTGTGTGCCAGAACACCTTGGGTCTCAGCTGGGATGGCTTTTTCCTAACTGGAAATGTGTTTTGGAATTTTGGCCTTAATTTTGTTATCTGCTGTGCTGTTGGTTTGCATTATGCCATTGTTCCTGAGCAACCTCAATAATATCTGCCTTGGCTGGAGGCTGTTATCAGCAAAAGGACAAAAATGCACTATCAATATTTGAAAGAGACATTTTTTCCTTCTGGTTAGTGTCCAAATACTCAAAACAAGTGAAGTTACTGATGTTGATTGTGGAAGAGTATTTCTGGTGCTTTGGCAGGTGTTTTGGCATGTTGCAGTTTCCTGATGGAGTATTTACATCAGACTTCTGTCATGGTCATTCAAGCCAAAGAAATCTCTTGATGAAATAAGGGTCTCAATATCCTTCCTGGAGTGAGGGGCCCTAAACTGAACTCAGGACTCAAGGTGTGGCCTCACCAGTGCTCAGTACGGGAGGACAATCCCTGCCCTGCTCCTGCTGCCACACCATTGCTGCTCCAGGCCAGGCTGCTGGTGGCCTCCTTGCCCACCTGGGCACTCCCTGGCTCATGTTCAGCTGCTGGCACCCAGCACCCCCAGGGCTTCCTCTGCTGGGCACCTCTCCAGCCACTCTGTCCTAAGCCTGGAGGGTTCCTGTGGTTGTTGTGACCCAAGTGCAGGACCCAGCACTTGGCCTTGATGAATTGCATCCCACTGGCTTTGACCCATGGATCCAGCCTGACCAGCTCCCTCTGCAAGACCTTTCCTACCCTCCAGCAGTTCACCATTCCCACCCTATTTAGTTTCATCTGCAAACTGAAGGTGGAGTGGGGTGATTTCCCCAGTGGAGGTCACAGTTATGAATGGATGGAGGGCAGTTCTCCCTTTGTGGGACCATGGGACAAGAGCAGAGATGGACATCCTAGCACCTATGGCAGGAACAGCCTGATTGGGTCACTTGAAATTTTGTGTTTTGCTAGCAGTGACCCCAATCAGTTCCATTCCAGCTCTTGAGGTTTGGTGGCTTTTGCCTAAATTTAAAGCAGAGAGTGGGTTTGTATGAAAGGAAATGACAAACAGAGGCTGGAATTGTGTGTTGTGCAACTTCCTAACCAGACCAGCTGGAAAATGTCCTTCTTCCCCAGGTTTTTGAAATGCTGGGCTGAAATCCACCATGCATTTCCTCCTTGCAAAGCTGCCAGGCAGCTCTGGCAGCATAGGTGGAATCTTGCTTGTTTCAAAAGGTGACCCAAAGTAGACAGGCTTGCCTCATGTTTTGTGCTAGCACCATACATGTAGCTGGGCCTGTTCCATGCTCATAGTGATAGGACAAGGGGGAATAGAGGAAGAAGTGGCACAGTAATAGCTCATCTCTTAATGAGAGCTTGATGATGATGATTACCTGAAGGGATCTTGCAGGAGGGCTGCAGAGAGACTTTTCCTGAGGGTGTTTGGAGACAGGACAAGGGGGAATGCTTGAAGCTGAGGCAGAGCAGAGTTAGACTGGAGCTGAGGAAGAAGGTCTTCAGTAGGAGGGTGGTGAGACTCTGGCACAGGCTGCCCAGGGAGGCTGTGGATGTTCCCTCCCTGGAAATGTTCAAGGCCAGGTTGGCTGAGGCCTTGGGCAGCCTGGGCAAGTTGAGAGGTGTCCCTGCCCATGGCAGGGGGTTGGAAGAGGTGGTCTCTGCTGTGCCTTCCAACCTGAGCCATTCTGTGTGATTCTGCTTCATCCTCCATGTTGCTGTGTTGCTGCAGTGTGACTCCTGCTTTCCAGGGTGCCATGTCTGTGTGGCCCATGGATGGCAGCTCACCTGACCTCCTCTCTCTCTGTTGCTTTGCTCTCTTTCAGGATTCCTCCTCCCTGTGCTCCCAGAAGGGTGGTGTGATAAAGCAAGGCTGGCTGCACAAAGCCAATGTCAACAGCACTATCACTGTGACCATGAAGGTGAGTCTGAACCAGCCCTGACGTCAGTTGCGAGCAAGACACCTGAGGAGGCTCAGAGCACAGCTCTAAAGCAGCAGGTGGCTCTGGATGGGCACCTTGTAGGTGCAGAACTTATAGAGTATCTGTCCTGGTTTAAGGCAGCCTGCTCTAACAAGCAGTTGATTTCCCACCAGCTGGTTCAACAGGCTGAACCCAGGACAGTATCCCAAGTTGGACTAAAAACCCAGTCTGGTAACAGCTTTTAACCCTTCCCTTCTCAGAATACAAGAGCAATGCACTTCAAATCCTGACAGGCAAGCTGAACAACAGGACAAAGCAGGTTCTTGTTACCCCAGACTGTTTTCTGAGGCCCAGAAGGGGAAACCAGTTTAACTAACTGAGGCAGCTGTCCTGCAAGGACTCTCTGCACTGAGAGTTTCCTTGCTGGTAGGAAATACTTAGAACTGAAACACCAAAAGCAGGGCTGCTGTCACTGAGGCAAAGGAGCAGCACTGAGCTGGGAGCAGCAGCTGCGTTGTCTCCAGCTCTCTGCTGTCCATAGCCTGGTTTAGCTGTTGCTCAGGCTTTGCAGTGGAGGTTAAGAGTTCCATGGCAAGTTTTTGCTGTGGCAGTAAGCCTGTCTCTTGTTCCACCATGCAGCTGCCTCGGTACAGCATGGGGAGAGTATTAGTTAGTTATGCTGAGCTATGCAGCTAGAGGCTGGCTGCAGTGAGGCTGGTTGTAAGGGTGTTAGGGAATCCCAAAAAAGCTCAGTTGTGCTGAGGCTCAATGCACTGAGTTAGGACAGGACCCTTCACAGAGCTCATTTGAACCTGAGGTTTCCAATGGTTGCTGGTGAGCTGGAAGGCAATAGAAGGACCTGGGTTTGCTGCTTTTCTGAGCAGCAAGGCTGAAGCCATTTCTGCTGCTGTATCTTCTGGAAGAGGTATCATATGTGCTCAAAGCAGTCAGCTGAGTCCACTTTAGCCTGAGCCTCTTGTTGGCCTGAGTGGCCAGCACCTCAGACTCCCCTTTCACAGACATAATCTGGACTGCACTGGTGTCAGTTGGTTACACAGAGCCTCCTGTGAAACTCAGATATCAAAGCTGAAAAGCTGTGGCCACGTGGGAGAAATCAGAGGGCTTTGAACATCTTCAGTCCTACCACCATGTTGAGACATGGCTGTGCTCAGCCAGCTTTCCAGTGCTGGTTCTGTCAGTGCTGGGGGTGCTGTGCTGGGGCCTGTTGCTAGGCATGTGCAGAGGGTGTGCAGTTAGGCTGCAGCTGCCAACCTGCATTTCACAGGAACATTGCTTTTGCAGACATGTTCCTTGCTGTGGCCCAGCTCTATTGCTGTCTGTTTTGCAGCATGTCAGTGTGGTGTATCACAGCCATGGCATTGGGATCATTTCCCTTCCCCTGTCCCTTCTCCTGTTTCCCTTCTCCCCTCTCCCCTTCTCTCCTTTTTTCTTTTACTCTTTTCTTCAACTCTCTCTCTTCCTCTCTCTTTCTCTCTCTCTTTCTCCCCTTCTCTCTTTTTTCTTCCCATTTCTCTATCTGTTTCTTTCATCTGTCCCCAGCTGAACTTCCTTGGTTCTGTAGCCATCTTTCTGCAATTGCAGTGCTCACCAGCAGCATCTGTAGCCTGCTCAGAGAGGCTGTTCCCTCTGCTGCCATGGTTTTGGTACTCCTTTCCAAGGGCCACAGTCTTCTAGCAGTTCCTGCTGGCAGCAGTGTTTGCAGGGGAAGTCACAGCCTGGTGTTTGCTGCTTGCTTCTCCATTTCCTGTGGAACAGAATTGAGAAGGTGCAAATGGTTTAGCCTCAAATCCCATAGCCAGGGAGATGTCAGCCATCCCATCATGGGTTTCTGCAGCATCCACTGCCAGAGCTTCTGAGATGGGTTCAGGCAAGTGCTCAATCAGTGTTTCAGCTGCCTTCATGCTCAGCATGCTTGGCTTGCCATGGAGCTCTGTGCTTTGCTGAATTAAAGGTTTAGTAAAATCTTACAAATCCTGAAGCTCAACAGGCCTTGAGGCATTTCTGCAGCTAACAGTCATCTAAGTGATGCCAGAGGTTGCCTTGCAGAGGGCACGATGCTCCCTTCTGGTGCCAGTGAGTGGGTTTATTGAGCATGTGCTAGTGTCAGAAATTGCTGGCAGTGGTCTCCCATCTGGGATGAAAACTGCTCTGTTTAATTCATAGATCTCTCAGCTGATGCAGTACAGTGGAAATACTCACAGTGCCACTGGCCCCAGCTTTCCTCTCTGAGACAGACACCTAGCAACGGTGAAATGCACCCTGCTCCCTGCAGACCTGGCAGCCTATCAGCCTGCCATAGCTGCTGCCAAAAATGTGCTTTTGAGTTCTGGTCCAGGGCCTTCTGCCTGACAAAGGTGAAGGAAGATATTCTGAGCTGCTGGAGAGCTTGATTCATAAAAACCAGTAGCTCAAACACAGGAGCACTTGTCCCAGACTTACTGCTTCTGGAGGTGAGCACTGAACACCAAGCCAAAGCCAACTCATGGGAAAAAAACCCAAACCACCAAACTCACAAACCCCAAGCAGCTGGATGGGTTGCAGTGACCTTTGGCTTGCACCTGGGTGCTAGAATTTTCCACCTCTCTGTTCCAAAGCCTTCTGGAGAATTGCTTTGTAATTTCAGTTGAGGTCTTTATCAAAAAGGCTCTGGAATCCCTGCTGTAGGGTGGGATGAATCTTCAGCTGATGTGCTGATCTGAATTTACTGTGCAGCTTTTACCCTGTAAAGATAAATGAGGCTGGAGCCAGCTGAAAGGCCAGTTGGTAGCCCTGGGGCTTTCCTTCAGGAAGGCAAAGAGACTTTAACATGAAAGAGGATGCTGCAATGTCTCTTTGTAAAACTAGGTCTTCCTCAAAGGGTGAAGCTGTGAGGCTCTGGAGTCTAGGCTCAGGATTTTCTCCCTAGCAGCAGGACAGGTACTGAAAGTGTGGCTGTGGTTTCTGAAGCACACCAGGGAGGATACATGGCTGAGCAAGGCTTTGTACTGTTGCAGGTGTTCAAGAGGAGGTATTTTTACCTGTCACAGCTGACAGATGGCTCCTACATCCTGAATTCCTACAAAGATGAGAAGATTTCAAAGGAATCCAAGGGCTGCATTTTCCTGGATGCTTGCAATGATGTTGTTCAGGTAGGTGGTGCTTTCTGCAGGGCTGCATCTGGCCTTGTGCACTGCCAGCTCTGAGGCAGACCTCTTCCCTCCAGGTCTGTGCCTTGGGTGGATTTACAAACCAAGCCTGAGCTGCTTTGCTCTGTCAGCAAAAGGCAGGCAGGATTTCTGCATGAGTGCCATGTTTTGGCCAGGGAGACAAAGACAGTGGTGGAGGAACAGCTGTCCGAGTAAAACAAAAGCATTTAATCATTGTATTGAATGCTCATTCATCATGCATCAAAAGCAGTGTGACCAGCAGGACAGGAGGGGATTCTCCCCCTCTGCTCTGCTCTGGTGAGACTCCACCTGCAGCACTGCCTTCAGTTCTGGGGTCCCCAGCACAAGAAGGACCTGGAGCTGCTGGACAGCGTCCAGTGGAGGCCACAAAGCCGATCAGAGGCTGCAGAACCTTCCCTGTGGAGACATTCTGGAGAAGAAAAGGCTCCAGGGAGATCTTAGAGCAGCCTTCCAGTACCTCAAGGGGCTACAGGAGATCTGGGAAGGGATTTTTAAAAAGGGCTGGGAGTGACAGGACAAAGGGGAATGGATTGAAGCTTGAGGAGGGCAGATTTAGACTGGAGACTGGGGAGAAATTGTTTAGAGTGAGGGTGGGGAGACTCTGGCACAGGCTGCCCAGGGAGGCTGTGGCTGCCTCCTGCCTGGAGGTGTTGAAGGCCAGGCTGGATGAGGCCTGGAGCAACCTGTGCTGGTGGGAGGTGTCCCTGCCCATGGCAGGGGGCTGGAGCTGGATGATCTATGAATCTATGAATCTCAAAGGTCTTTTCCATCTGAATCCTAATCTGCAGTCTCCCTGCTCTGTCAATCTCCTTTACCTGGTCATAGGTCAGGTGCCTTCCAAGATACCCTGAGGGTTGAAGCTAGGTAGTAATTGGCGTGACTTAGTCTTGGCTACCTTCCTCCAGTGCTGCTTGCACCAAATTCTTGTGTTTTGAGTTACACCCCAGTAAGTCCATGTGGATGTGCAGCCATTTGGGACCTGTGATCTGCAAAGGGTTTGGGAGGTTTTAGGAGCAGATATTCGTACAGGGCTTAAAACTAGGTGAGCTTTGCTATGTTGAGAGTGAGGTGCAGCACTGGATTGCTGCTGGGCCTTCTACAGTTCCTGGGTCTGGAGAAGCTGCAAGCACCAATTGTGGTGGAGCTGGTAGAGAGTGGCTTAAATTCCTGCAGTGGTTTGCTTCATGTCTGAGGCAGAGCTGTGCCTTTCTGTTTCTCTCTCTGAGCATAGTGAAAGCAGGGCACATCCTCAGTCAGGCACAGGATGTGCTTCCCAGGCTGCATCAGGTTTGCCTTGGCTTCTGAGGCCATCTGAGGTCAGGAAAAGTTCCATTGAACCACTTGTTTTTAAGTTCAGAAAATCACAGAATTATTTGTGTTGGAAAAGGCCTCCAAGCTCACCCAGTCCAGCCAGCAACCCAGCCCCACCATGGCCACTAAGCCATGGCCCCAAATGCCATGGCCACGGGTTTCTTGCACACCTCCAGGCATGGGGACTCCACCACCTCCCTGGGCAGCCTCTGCCAGTCCCTGACCACTCTGGCACCAAAGACATTTTTCCTCATCTCTGACCTAACCCTCCCCTGGCACAATTTCAGGCCCATTTCAGATAGATGCTTCTAATCTCCTGGAACACAACATTACTTACTGTGACCAGCAAATTCAGTTCCTGGCTTTTCTGGGTAAACACTGAAAGTCTGACAACATGAGAAAGAGCATGTTCCTTGTAGCCTCCATTGGACACTCTCTAGTGTATTCCTGTCCCTCTTGAAATGCAGAGCCCAGAGCTGCTGCAATACCCCAGATGGGATCTCAGCAGTGCAGAGTAGAGGGGGAGGAGAACTTCTTTCGACCTGCTGGCCACACTCTTCTTAATGCAACCCAGGAGCCCATTGGCCTTCTTAGCCACAAGGGCACATTGCTATCCCATGGGGCTGAGCAGCCATGAAGGCTCTGTGTCAGGGAGGATGCTTGCACTCTGTTTGATAATGTGAAGGATGTGGACCTTATGGAGTGAGTTCAGAAGAGGCCACAAAGATGATGCAAGGGCTGGAGAGCCTCTGGTACGAGGACAGGCTGTGGGAGTTGGGGCTGTTCAGCCTGGAGAAGAGAAGGCTCCAGACAGACCTTAAAGCAGCCTTCCAGTACCTGAAGGGGCTCCAAGCAGGCTGCAGAGGGACTGTTCCCAAAGGCCTGCAGGGACAGGACCAGGGCCAATGGTTTGAAATGAGAGCAAGGCAGATTGAGATTGAACGTGAGGAACAAATTCTTTACAGAGAGGGTGGTTGAGCACTGGAACAGGTTGCCCAAGGAGGTGGTTGAGGCTCCATCCCTGGAGATATTCAGGGTTAGGCTGGACAGGGCTCTGAGCAACCTGCTCCAGTGGAGGATGTCCCTGCTGAGTGCAGGGGGTTGGACTGGATGAGCTTTGGAGGTCTCTTCCAGCCCAGCCTGTTCTATGATCTCAGGTGGATTCAGGACAGATGGTGTAGATCAGGCTGTGTGCTCTGAGCGAAGGAGCAGCTGCTACAAGGGCAAGGGTGGTTCTGTGATGATTCTATGATCCTGTGCTTTCCCAGAGAGGAGCCCTGTGGCAGGTACTGCACTGGGCTGGTGAGGGAAATGTGCCCAGCTCTTCGTGCTGTGCTCTGTGCAGTGCCCCAAGATGCGCCGCTACGCCTTCGAGCTGAAGACCATCGACAAGTACAGTCACTACCTGGCTGCTGAGACTGAGCAGGAGATGGAGGAGTGGCTGCTGACTCTCAGGAAGATCATCCAGAGCAATGCTGAGACTCTGGCACAAGAGAAGAAGGAGACTGTGGAATCTGTGCAAGGTCAGCTCCCAGCTGTGGCACTTTCAGGCTGTGCCTAGACAATTTTCCAGGGATCTTGAGCCAACCTGGTAGAATGCAAATAAATCCTCATTGGGTACAAGCAGGGCAACAGTGGTCAGGTCTCAATAACCTCCTGGGTCTGGAAAACAACACAAGGTTGGGTTTGGAAACTAATTTTCTCTCTTCTTTTTGGCTTATTTGCTCTGGCTGGTGCTTTCTGCTGGCTTTGCTGACCTTGGCTGTGTTCTTTGTTGTGGTGAAGTACTAATAGCAACTCTCTGCTTCTTTCTTTTGTCCCACGTATGGGGGGAGGGGAGGAGATGAGGAAGCTGTTGGTAGCCCCCTGGTTTTGTCCAGGAGGGGTTCTTGTGTTGTTTGTAAATTGTAACTCTTGTATATCTTGTACATATTCTTTGCATTCCATAGTTTAGATTGTAGTTTTGCTTGTAAATACAGCTTCATTTGCTTGCAGCTGGTCTGGTCTGGTCAGGCAATTTTATGTTGGGGGGAAACTTCAACCCACCACACCAGAGCAAGACCTTCCTTCCCCCTTCCCCAGAAGCAGTGTGCAGGCATCTCTTGCTGGCCAGAATGGTGGCCAGCGCTCCATCTTGTGCAAAAGAGTCTAGGGGATTGTAGACAATGGTCTGAGGAATAAGAGTGGAGGGAAATGTGTCTCTTCCTCTGGATGGGAAATCTGTGGCAAAGCTTCAAGACTCCTGGAAAATTGGCTTCTTGTTGGGGTTGTGCTTTGGGGAGACCTGGCAGGCTGTAATCGTACACCCTGGTAGCAGGCGTGAGGGGAAAAAGGCTTCCTCTGGAATGGAAAAGTCTCCCCAGGCTGTTTCTGTGCTATTGTAAGCAAATGCTGCAGGATGCTTCCTGGCAGAGTGGTGCTTCTGCAGTTGTTTTGGACATCTGGTTTTTGTGTCCTTGCAGATGATGAATCAAGCACGCAGGGAAAATCAGAGAACATCCTGGAGAGCCTGGAGAGGAGCATGCACCCAGAGCTGATGAAGGTATTGTGTTTGCAGAGAACCTGCTCCTAGCACCTGGGGAAGAACAGTCCCCAGCTGAGGGGTTGGCCTGCTGGCAAGCAGCTCTGCGGAGAAGGGCCTGGCAGTGCTGGTGGACAGCAAGTTCACCATGAGTCAGCAATTTGCCCTTGGGGACAAGAAGACCAATGATCTCCTGGGGTGTATTGAGAAGTGTGGCCAGCAGGTCAAGGGGGGTTCTCCTCTCCCTCTGTTCTGCACTGGTGAGGCCACATCTGGAGTATTGTGTTCAGTTCTGGGCTCCCCAGTTCAAGAGAAACAGAAAACTACTGGAGAGAGTCAAACAGAGGATTGTGAAGATGTGGAGGGAGAATGCAGATCCTCTCTTATGGGGAGAAGCTGAAAGACCTGGGGCTGTTCAGCCTGGAGAAGAGCAGATTAAGAGGGGATCTGATCTTTAAAGGGTGGGGGTCAAGAGGATGGAGCTGGGCTCTTCTCAGTTGTGCCCAGTGATAGGATAAGGGGCAGCTGGCACAAGCTGGAACCCAGGAGGTTCCTTCTAAACATGTGGACAAACTTCTTTGGTGTGAGGGTGCTGGAGCCCAGGAGCAGGCTGCCCAGAGAGGTTGTGGAGTCTCTTTCTCTGGAGACTTTCAAAACCCACCTGGGCATTGTGATCCTGTGCAACCTGCTGTGGGTGACCCTGCTTTAGTAGGGGTTTGGACTGGATGATGTCAGGAGCTCCCTTCCATCCCCCATTCTGTGGTTCTGTGACCATAGCTGGTTCTCTCCACCCTGTCTTTGGAAGAGATTTTCCCCCATTCTGTGTCTGCAGCTCTGGCGAAGCTGGGCAGGCACCGAGTCTCTTATCTCATCTGCCTGTCTCATGGATGGAGGAGCTCCATGGTTTGGGGCTGCATCATTTCACATATCACAAAGGGAGCCTGGAAAATACTTGTTTTGTTTTGCATCCATTCTCTCCAGCTAAGCAGAGTTTGCCTCTGTGTGGCCAGGCACTCACACCACTGCTTTCCTTTGTCATAGTATGGAAGAGAAACAGATCAGCTGAACAAACTGAGCAGAAATGATGGCAGACAAAACCTCTTCTCTTTCGACCCAGAAGTCCAGGTAAAAATCCCCATGCTTGCAAATGTGAGGTTTTGCTCTCTGCAAGAGCTGCCTTGGTGTGGTGCCTACCCTGTTCCCTCCCTGGTCCAGGTGTGAGATTTCAGTGAAAGGAACTGCAATCCTTGACACACTTTCTGAGAGTCCTTCCAAGTTAGTTCATAGCCTCTCCTTCCCTTTCTGGCAAGTTTTAACTTGTTCACACCTATAGAAAAGAACATTCTGGTTTGGCAAGGAAATGTAATTAGTCTTTAAGAGGTCTGGTGCAGAAATGAGCTTTTCTCCTGGCACTACTTTAAGGTCTTCAACAGGAAGCATATAAACACCCAGAAAGCTATCTTATTCTTTTTTAATGAGAAGCTCTGAGAATTTGCCTATATCCTAGTCAGATAATGAAAATGGAAACATCATTCAATGGGGAGAATCTAAGATGCCTTTTATTTTCCCCTCACCAAATAATGAGGCTGAATTCACCTCCCTCCCTCCCACCCAGGACTCTTCACTCTGTGGTGGGTCAGTTGGATCTGCTGTAACAGTGGGCATTGGAAGTCTCAGACCCAGTCAGTGCCGTGGTGTGTGTGCACACTCCTGTGCCTGCTGCTGAGCAAACTGGAGCAGGAACATACACCTGCAATGGGCTCTCCTCTTCCAAAGCAAGCAGAGGAAACAATGGGAAGAGTTTCCCAGGATCACATCAGCAGTTGCAGCCTGTTTAGCTGAGATGGCTTCATTGTGAGGTAGCAGCACCCAAAGTTTCAGGGGGAAGAGCAAACAGGACTGTGCCAGATGGCCAATGCTGGTGTTCAGGGGTGTTTCCTGGCTCTGGGCTTTAGTGCCCAGTGTGATGGTGTGGGAAGGCTGAGGGTCTTTATCTGGCTGATGGTATTTTGGTCACATATATAGGGGAGACCTCTTGGCTCTCTACAGCTCCCTGTGAAAGGAGGTTGCAGTGAGGTGGGGGTTGGGTCCTTCTTCCTAGGAATAGGTGATAGAATGAGAGGAAATGACCTCAAGTTGCACCAGAGGAGGGTTAGGTTGGAGATGAGGCAAAATGTCTTTGCTGCAAGAGGGGTCAGGGATTGGCAGAGGCTGCCCAGGGAGGTGGTGGAATCACAGTCCCTGGAGGTGTTCCAGAAACCTGTGGCCATGGCACTTAAGGCCATGGTTTGATGGCCATGGTGGTGTTGGGTTGATGGTTGGGCTGGATGATCTTAGAGCTCTTCTGCAACCAAACAAATTCTATATTCTGTGATATATCTGCTCTCTGAGGAGGGCAGATGCTGAGGCACAGAGCAGGCGTGGGTGTTCTAGGTTAGGAAGGAGGTGATTGGAGTCAAGACTGGTTGGATTTGCCAGCCAGCCTGCAGACAGTCTTTGTTCTTTCTACCTGCACTGGCTGTTGCTGTGCATCTAGATATGCCTTCCACAGGGATGTTGTTCCTGATCCCAGCAGCATGTCCCTGCTCTCCATTTCAGGCACAGGGACCATCTCTTAGGCTAATCCAATCTTCAAAGTGGAAGATACTTTTCTAGCGCTGGTGTCTGTTCTGCTTTCTCCCCCAAGCTCTAAATGGTGTTTGGGAAGATCTCCAGGGTTACAGCAAAGCAGGAAGGAACTGAAATCATACTGAGGTTTAGTTTTTCTGTGCTTTCCAAACCAGACCACTGAAAACTGCTGCATCCCCATGAATGCATGTCAAGTACACTTGTGTCAAGTCACTGACTGGCACCCATTTGTGAATGTCGCCTCACATTTCCTGCTGCTTCACAGCAAGCTCAATCGATAAAGAGAGTATTGGCTGTAATGTGATCCTTTAACAGGGGCTTCTTTTCCTCTTTAGTGAGCACAGATTTATTTGTTTGCTCCCCAGAGGCTGGACTTCTCTGGGCTTGAGCCAGACGTGAAGCCGTTTGAGGAGAAGAGCAGCAGGCGCTTCGTGGTGTGCTGCCAGCACTTCGCCCTCAACCTCCTCGCTCAGCTCAGCGACAGGTCGGACGCAGGACCTACCAACGTAAGGGGAGCTCAGATGTGTCCTGCTTTGTCTTCTTTCTCCTCACTGGCAAGAAGGATCCTAGGCAGATTAATATGGTGGGGGGAATGGGAAAAAATAGAAATGGATAGATTGAGATTGGATGTCAGGAAGTTGTTCCCCGCGAGGGTACAACGGGGAAGTTGTTCCCCGTGAGGTGAGAGCCTGGCACAAGTTGCCCAGGGAGGTGGTGGAAGCCTCCTCCTAATCCCTAGAGGTGTTTAAGGCCAGGCTGGATGTGGCTGTGAGCAACCTGCTATAGTGTGAGGTGTCCCTACCCATGGCAGGGGGGTTGGAACTGGATGATCCTTGATTGGATGTTAGGAACAGGTTCTTTAACAGGAGGCTGGTGGAAGACTGACACAGGTTGCTCAGGGAGGTGGTTGAGGCTCCATCCCTGAAGATGTCCAAGCTCAGGCTCAACACCTACAGCAGCCTGATCTAGTTGAGGATGTCCCTGCTTACTGCAGGGGGGTTGGACTGAATGACCTTTGGTGGTCCTTTCCTGCCCAGGCCATTCTATGATTCTGTGATAATTTGCCTTGAGCTCCAACAGGACTGAGGCAGGGAGTGGCTGCTGGGCCAGGGTCATTGCAGGATTTGTCTGCCTTGGTATTTTGCTGTTCTAAAAATGAGTCTGGGGACAGAGTCTGTCCTGACATGCCTCAGCCTGCCAGTAACTGGGGCTGCTGTTAAACCAGCACAGGGAACAGGGAGCCTGTGTCTGCCACATTTTGGGTCCCTGTGAAAGTGCTGCTGGTAAATGATTGAGCTCCATCTCCATAGCAGTCACTCCTGTGTTTTGTTTCATTTCCCCTAGTGGTAAGGGATTCCCCTCTTCTGGAGCCTTCTCCTGACTCCCAGCTTCACTGCAGTGAAGTGGCCCTGCAGGCAGTGGCACTGGTATCTCTGCTGCTGGTGCCTTGTCTGACACCTCTTAGAACTTCTGGGGCTTTTTTTTGTGGTGGTTTCATGCTGACAGCTCACAGCCAGCACACCAGGCTGGTTGTGCTTGGGAGCTGCCAGCAGATAAATGTGTGTCTGACAGCAGAGCCCCTTCTCATATTCATCCTTAATCAGCCCCAGAGTCAGCCCTCACCAGCACATTTTCAGTGTTGCTGTAATGCCTCCAAGTTGTGCTGTAACACCTTGGGCGCACTGCGGTCTTATCTTGAGGCCTTCCCTTGGATCTTCACATGGACACACTCATGCTAGGATCTTGGAATTGTTGACACTTAGCCTGGTGCTGTCAAGCAAGGTGGCAGATGGGAATGTGCAGATTCTCAGCAGTGACTGCCTTCTGTGTGAGCTCTCCTGGCTGGGACAGATACCTTGGCTCCCATGCCACCTTGGAATATTTTGGGTGTTGGGCCATCCAGAGCTGATTGCCTTTGGACAAGTCAGTGAAGTGATCTTGTAGCATATGAACATAATCACTCTTAAGGTGATTTGTTTCTCATTGCAAAGGATAAGCAGCTCTGGTGGGCTAGGGGCATCTTTTCTGCCTAACTTCATGGTTTATCAGTTACATAAAGCCCCCTGTGGAGTTCATTCTTTATATTTCATTGGTGGCTTTAAAGTAGCTCTGTTCAAATTGCCAGCAGGTTGAGGGAAGCTCTCCTCCCCCTCTTCTCTGCACTGGTGCTGTGTCTAGTTCTGGGCTCCCCAGCTGAAGAAGGACAAAGGACTACAGGAAAGAGTCCAGCACAGGGCCAGGGAGCTGCTGAGGCACTGCAACAGCTCTCAGCTGAGGAGAGGCTGAGAGAGCTGGGGCTGCTTAGCCTGGGAAAGAGGAGGCTGAGGGGGATCTGATCAATGCTTACAGATATCTGAGGGCTGGGGGGCAGGGAGATGGGGCCAGGCTCTGCTCAGTGGTGCCCTGGGACAGGACAGGAGGTAATGTGAATAAACTTGAGCATAGCAATTTCCATGTAAACTGAGAAGGAACTTCTTGACTTTGAGGGGGGCAGAGCTCTGGAGCAGGTGGTGGAGTCTTCATCTCTGGAGACTTTCAAACCCCACCTGGATGTGTTCCTGTGTGATCTGCCCTAGGTGACCCTACTCTGGCAGGGTGCTTGGACTGGATGATCTTCAGAGGCCCCTCACAATGCCTAAGGTTCAGTGAGTCTGTGAAACTGATTGGATCAAAATGCAAGAAGATACAGGAAAAAAAGTTGTGTTCTGTATCTATAAAGCAGATAAACAAACATGGATAGTCTGTGAGGATTCTGTGAAACACTGGTGTGGAAAGCCTGAAGGGACAAACAGATGCAGAGGGTAAAGCTAGCAGGGAACTCAGTGCACACTGATGCTCTTTAACCCACACCATGCAGGTTTTTTGACTCCTCTGTTCCATCCAATTCCCAGGTTGAGCCCTTTTTCCTAAGCTTGGCATTATTTGACCTGAAAAACAATTGCAAGATTTCAGCTGACTTCCACGTGGACCTGAACTCTCCCCCTGTCCGTGAGATGCTGCTGGAGCCCGCCGGGAGCCAGGGCACCAAGGGACATTCTGCAGCAGAGACCCTTGTCCACGGGGTTCCCGAGTCCCACCTGCACTACATCAGACGGGTGAGGACCTGGCTTTCCCCTCACTCAGTGTCTGGGCCGGGGCTGCTCAGCAGTGGTGTGGGGGGGTGTGGTCTGCTGCATGGAGAAGCAGAAGGCAGCTTTTTCCCTGAGCTGGGATTTGGTCAGTGTCAAGCCAATTGACACTTTGGACTCACTGGCAGTGATGGGAAAAAAGCATGAGGTAGAGTTGCTCAAGACCATTTGGCCTGAAACTGTGCCAGGGGAGGGTTAGGTTGGAGATTAGGAAAAATTCCTTTGTTGCAAGAGGGGTCAGGGATTGGCAGAGGCTGCCCAGGGAGATGGTGGAGTCCCCATGCCTGGAGGTGTTCAAGAAGCTTGTGGCCATGGCACTTGGGGCCATGGTTTGGTGGCCATGGTGGGGTTGGGGTGATGGTTGGACTGGATGATCTCAGAGATCTTTTCCAACCCAAACAACTCTATGATTGTGAATCTAAGACTTGACAGTGCTCAAGGCCTTGTAAGCCCTCATGACCCCTCTGCAGCATCAAGCAAAGTGAAGTCTGTGTGGGTTGTGGAAAGGAGCAGCGAGATGGCTGGGGCCAAAGCCAGCAGTGCAGGTAAGGTGTGCTGCTTCCTGACAGCCTCCTGTCTGTCTGCTGCAGGGGGTTTTCTCTGTGACTGACCCACATGTGGAGATCTTCCTGGTGGCTCGTGTGGAGAAGGTGCTGCAGGGCAGCATTACACACTGCGCAGAGCCCTACATGAAAAACTCCGACCCCAGCAAGGTACTGCATGGCCTGGGAGGGCACCTGCTGGGCCACGCTCTCTGCCCCTGCTGGTCTGGGACATGGGGTGGGCTTGCTGCTCTTTAGCTTCTTTCTGGCAGATGCTGGTCATATCTAGGTCTCCTCCTCTGGAGACTTTCGAGACCCATCTGGATGCATTCCTTTGTGGCCTGCCCTAGGTGGTCTTCTTCTGACAGGGGAGTTGGACTCAATGACCTCTGGAGGTCCCTTCCAACCCCTACCATTTTGTGACTGATCCTCTCTGCTGCTTGTGCTGTCCCCAGTCTGGCTTCAGCTGAGCTGCCCTGGGAGATTGGGTTCTTTCCCCTGCAAAGAGGCAGAGGAATTTTAGGAAGAGCCAGGCAGCTGGGGCAGGGGGACCTTTCCCCACTGCACTTCACCAAGCCAAAGCCTGGGCTGGCAGCAAAAAGCCCACTGACACATCATCCCCAGAGGACTAGGCTGCACTGCTGCATGGTGCTGCACACTGTGTCCTGAACTGGTCCTGCCTCACTCCCACTGGGAACAGCAGTGTTCTAGCAGCAGCAGACCCTGGCCTTTACCATTTATTCTGCTCACCCTCCCTCTGTCATGCTCTGTGCAGAATGGCATGAACCTCTGAGGGAACTGATGCAAAGAATGGCCAGGGAGGGCCTGATGCTGCCAGCATCGATCTCTGCATGCCAGGTGGAGCTGGTGCTGCCCTGGTGGAGCTGGTGCTGCCTTGCTGCAGCCAGTCTCTGGAATATCAATGTACAGAGCACAGGGTAGATGATGGCACTTCCTCAGCACTCTTTGGGATAAGCTGCAAGGAATCACAGAATGGGGGGGTTGGCAGGGACCTCCAGAGATCGTTTGGTCCACCCCCCTGAGCCAGCTACAGTCTCTGTTTGGAAAAGAAACTGCTGCTCTTTGAACAATAAACTACTAATACCCTGAGAATGTGAAGCAGAGTCAGAGGAGTTCTGACCTGACTGTGCCCGCAGAGGTATCTGCTACTCCTCTGCACAACTAACAACTGTGACAGCCAGGAATGTCTGACAGCTGCTTCCACAACTGATGTGCTGTGTGTCTGGGCACCTGTGCACTGTGGAGCATGGTGAGGCTCTTCTCCCTGGAGCTCTTTTACTCCTCTCCCAGGGCAGTGTGGAAGCCACGGCACACACTGAACCTCTCTTGTGTTTTCCAGACCGCCCAGAAGGTCCATAAGGTGGCCAAGCAGGTGTGCAGCCGTCTGGGACAGTACAGGATGCCCTTTGGCTGGGCTGCCAGGTTAGTCACCTCAGGCTGAGCCTTGGCCATGGTGGGAGGTGCTGCTGTGAGTTCTCTGGGATATGATCTGGCTGAGCAGGAAAAGGGCCAAGTGACTGGAGTCAGGGAAGATGCAGCTGGCAGAATCTGGCTCTGCTTCCCAACCAGAATGGGGGCTGGCCTGAAATGTTCTATCTAGAATTAGAAACAAAACAGTGCAAGAAGTAAATGGTGCTGGGAAGGCAGTAACCTTCCTGCTGACCTGTAGCTACTGCTGTCAGGGCAGAGCGTTCCCGGGACGAGCTGCACCATTCCGTGCTGCCGCGGGGATTGGTGCAGACATCCCCTGGCACCAGCCCTTGCCAGGGGCGGGAGGAGAGTGGAGGACCTCCTGGCCTGGCACTGGTGGTCAGCTGGGGTTTCTCTCTCATCTTGGACTCTGCTTTAATTAAAATTCGTGGGAATGACTGGAGGTAGCAATGCCATTCCCCCCATGAGCTTTGCCTGGGACTGCTAACGTGCAGCAGTGCTGCTACCCTTGCGTTTCCCTTCCTCTTCCTCAGGTCAGAGGAAGACCTGAAGGCAAGGTCATCCCCCTGCCACTGCCTCCTGTTGCTAAACTGCTCTTTGCTGCTGACAAAAGGGATAGTAAAATCATAGAATGGTCTGGGTTGGAAGATACCACCAAAGGTCATCTAGTCCAGCCTCCTCTGCAGTGAATAAGATCAGGTTGCCCAGAGCTCTGTTGAGCCTGACCTTGAATATCTCTAGGGATGAGGCCTCAACCACCTCCCTGGACAACCTGTTGCAGTGTTCCAGCACCCTCATGGTGCAGAACTTGCTCTTAACATCCAATCTGAATCTACTCTGTTCTAGTTTGAAGCCCTTGCCCTTCATCCTGTCCCTGCAGGCCATTGCAAACAGTCTCTCTCCATCCTTCTTGTAGCTCCCTTCAGGTACTGGCAGGCTGCTATTAAATCTCCCTGGAGCCTTCTCTTCTCCAGGCTGAACACCCCCAGCTCCCTCAGCCTGTCCCCATAGCTCCAACCCCCTGATCATGGCCCTAATGACATGGGAGCACCAGATGACTTTCCCACCTGGCTGGGATTTGGTGGTATAGAACTTGCAATGTGTGCTCTTGAGCTGAGTTGTCCTGTGGCACTGGCTGCTCAGCTTCAGGACTGTGTCTCTGGGCTGCAGCTCCCTCCTGGCAGCCAGCACACAGCCGGCACAGTGCCTCAGCCTCATGGCAGGCTCTGTATGGGCCTTGACTTTGCCTTCACATTTGTCCCTGCTGCATTTGGAGATGAAGCAGCTGAGTGGCCCTGCTGTGGAGGGCTGCATTGCTCTATGTCCCTGGAACAGGTTCCCTGTGGCTTTCAGAGGAAGGTTTTGGCACAGAAGGGCAGGACAGATGCTTTCATGATCTTGCTGGACACAGACACCCACAGCTCTTGTATTCAAGGGCAGTGATGCAGCATTCATCCAGGGCAGAGTCCAGCCTCCTGCTGACATCTGTCCTGAGGCTGCTCTTCATTCCACACTCCTTTCCTAGGAGGATTTCCATGCTCTGACTCCCTGTGCCACTAGGAAGACATTTTGCCACTTGGTGTTTGTGGGAGGATTGAAGGGTGTTCATCATTATGGTCCAGGCTTGGAACTGGGCTGAGTGTCTCCTGCTCACCAGGCTGGAGAGACAGAAAAGGTCTTGGGGGTGTCAGGTGGTGACAAAGTGCCCAGGAGCCAGCAATGGTCCCTGGCAGCCCAGAGCCAGCTGAGTGCTGAGCTGCAGCCAGAGCAGGGAGAGCAGCAGCACAGGGAGGGGATTCTGCCCCTCTGCTCTGCTCAGCCCCCACCTGCAGCACTGCCTCCAGCTCTGGGCCCCAGCACAAGAAGAACCTGGAGCTGCTGGAGGGGGTCCAGAAGAGGCCATGAAGATGATTAGAGGGCTGCAGAACCTTCCCTGTGGGGCAGGCTGGGAGAGTTGGGGCTGTTCAGCCCCAGGGAGACCTCAGAGCAGCCTTCCAGGACCTGAAGGGGCTCCAGGAGAGCTGGGGAGGGACTTGGGAGAAGGGCTGGGAGTGCCAGGCTGAGGATCAATGGCTTTGAGCTGGGAGAGGGGAGACTGAGACTGGAGATGAGGAAGAAACTCTTGAAAGTGAGGCTGGGCAGACTCTGGCACAGGTTGCCCAGGGAGGCTGTGGCTGCCTCCTGCCTGGAGGTGTTGAAGGCCAGGCTGGATGAGCAGCAGCCTGTGCTGGTGGGAGGGGTCCCTGCCCATGGCAGGGGGCTGGAACTGGATGAGCTTTAAAGTCCTTTCCAACCTGTGGTTCTATCCAGCTATGGAATGGGTGAGGTACCATGCAGTTTTAATGACACTGTGGGTTGTGGTCTGTGTGGGGTCTGAGCACCACATGAAGCTGGGAGAGCAATCTGGTGGTGCTCAGAGCAATCACAGGCCAGCGAACCTCTCCCCTGACTAGCTGCCCTTCAGGCTGGTGTGTTGCAGCCCTCAGTGCCTGCCTGTTTCCCAGCACCAAGAAGTGTCTCTTCTCTCCTGCAGGCCAGTTTTCAAAGACTCCCAGGGCACTCTTGATGCTGAAGGGAAGTTCTCACCCCTGTACAAGCAAGACAGCAGCAAAATCTCAAATGAAGACATGCTGAAGCTTTTAGCAGAGTACAAGAAGTAAGTGCAGGAGATGGTGCTGAGCAGGCAGTTTGAAACACAGTTTTTAGCAGCTGTGTGCAAGCATGAGATGAGAGCTGCTGAAACAGTGGCAGAAAGTGCTGCTGATGTGTTCTGCACCTAAGCTCTCAGGGTTCATGCTCTTCTTTCCTCTCCCTAATGCAGACCAGAGAAGACAAAGCTGCAGGTCATTCCAGCCCAGTTAAATGTCATCATCCAAGATGTCCCTCTGGACTTCACAAGTAAGGATCTGGGGTCTGAAACCCTGATGGCTGCAGCCTCAGGAGTTCCTGCTTCTGTGGAGTGTTCTGCTGTGTGGTTAGCAAGAGTCTGGGCTGCAGTGAGAATTGAGTAACGCAGCACAGCTGCTGCTCTGGTGGATTCTGTGGAGAGGTGTGGTCCAAGTGCAGAGGTTTACCTGAGGGCTGCATCTGCCTTGCAGTTTGACCATCATCACATCCTAAATCTGAAGGAAGCCTCTTGCCTGCCTTTGCTGTTATTGTCTCACCAATCTCATGTAACATTTTTGATCCGTAACACCAGAGAGCTCCTCAAATGTGGTCAGTGGGATTCTTTACTTTGCATTTAAAGAAATGGTGGCAAAAAAGGCCTTGTGACATGTTCAGTGTCACTCCCTGGGCCCTTGGCAGCCCCTGTCAGAGGTTCTGCCGACCACTCACCTGTCCAAAAGGCTTTTTCAGTAGTCTGTGCTTTGGAAGGGCATCACTTGAGATGAACTCTCCCTCATGGTGGACCTGAGTCTCAGGGCTTATGCTGTGGTATTTGAAGGCAACATAACCATCAAACACCTTTCTGAAGCAGAGTGGCAAAGGACTGACACATCTCAAGACATCAGTCTCCAGTCATCAGCTCAGCAGCCTGTCTGCTTCAGTCAGGTGATGAGTCTGTGATTTATCAACCAGCATTTAATGGATTTGCCTGGGAGAGTCAAGGTGCAGGTCCTGGGCAGAGCAGCTGTCCCAGCCTAGATGTGGGTCACTCACAGGACCGGTTGACATTGCCTAGAGCTACAGCAAAATGCCACTTCTGCAGTCCCCACTGGCAGGGAGAGCAGAGCCCCACAGTGCCTGTGCACTCTTCTCTGTGTTACTAACCATGGTGGCATGATCAGGGGGAGAATTTTCCCTTGATTGATTCAATAAGCATGGGCCAGGTTCTGATGGCCTGATCAGCACACTCAGTCCTGTGATTTGGAGAGAACTGGCTGATTGAGAGCCATGGCAGAGCTTCAGACCCCATGTTTACTTTCCCATGGGCTGTACTTCTCCTGTTTGTGAGGTGTGCACTTACCCAAGCTTCCCTTCTCTTCCAGATTGTGTCACAGCTTCTTACATTCCTATAAAGCCTTTTGAGAAGAGCTGTGAGGACATGGCAGTTGAAGTGGAGGAGCTTGTCCCAGAAGTTGCAAAGTACTGTTATCCCTTCACTGTCTACAAAAACCACCTCTATGTCTACCCCTTGCATCTGAAGTATGAGAACCAGAAGGTGTTTGCAAAGGTGAGCAACGTGGAGAGCAGGCTGCAGCCAGGCTCAGCCTGGCCAGGGGTGCTGCTGCTCACCTGTAGCAGTGGCTCATCCTCCTCTTCTCCTCCCACTTCAGGCAAGGAATATTGCTGTCTGTATTGAGTTCAAGGATTCAGATGAAGCTGATGCCAGGCCATTAAAGGTGGGTGCCTGTTGTTGGGGGCTGCCATTTGTTCCCTGCTGTGTGCTGCGTGCCAGGTAGGCTGAGCAGGGCAGTAGGAAAGTTTCCATGCTCCCTGTTTTCATTTGGCTGGGTGCTTTAGGGCTGGCAGCAGCCCTGAATTCAGCTCTCTATTTGTGTTTCCAGTGTATATATGGCAAACCTGGAGGCCATCTCCTGACCACAAATGCTTATGCTGCTGTGCTGCACCACAACCAAAGTCCAGAGTTCTATGACGAGGTAAAAATGGGCTGGTGGGATCTGGCAGATTGTCCTGGATGTTACGAAGCCAAGGGGCCTTTCAGGATACCTTGTCTTTTTTTCCCCCAGAGCTGGGTGAAATGTGGGTAAACAATCCATCACCAGCTCTGTGTCCCAGTAGAAGGGCAGGGCAGAGGCAGAGCCTTTGCCAGTTTTTAGTGCCAGTTTGTTTTCTGCTGTCTGTACCTGCCACGCTTTGTGCACACCGATCACACACCCCCATAATGATGTGCAAAGGTGATGGAAGTGGTGTCTATGAGTTATTTAAGATGGGTAGGGATGTGTCTTGTGTAACTGCATACAACCATAGCCTCTGTGAAATAAATCAGAACTGAAACCATTACTCTGCAACTGAAAATACAGCCTTGTCTGTCATGATATCATTTTAGATTAAAATTGAGCTTCCAATTCACCTCCATCAAAAGCATCATTTGCTTTTCACCTTCTATCATGTCAGCTGTGAAATTAACACAAAGGCAACAGTGAAAAAACAGGACACCGTTGAGACCCAAGGTATGTTCACTGCTTAAACTACTTCTGTTGGAGTGGCAGAGGCCAAGAGCAAAATGGTTGTAGTGGTGTGGAAAAATGTTGGATTAAAAAGCTGCCCTCAATGAGTTTCCCTTCGTGTAAGCAACCTAATGCAGCTGGTGGATCCAAGTGTGTATTACAGCCCAGGTTTCTGTGCAGCCTGACAGCTCTTTCTAGATGTTCTTGAGCTGGCTTGCATGAATGGCCTCTTGTCAGTCAGGTCACGAATGAGGTCGGGGCCTCAGGGGCCCATCTCACCACCGGCAGACTGAGCACGCCTTGGGATGCCTCTCTGCAGCCAGGCCCCAGGTGGCTGAGGGACCCCTGGTCTGATGAGCAACTATGGCTCTTGCACTGGTGCTGCCCCTCAAACCCAGTCCTGATCTTGCCTGTGCTGTGTCTGGAAAGATGTTTCAGAGAGGCAGAGATGTGGTACTGAGGGCCATGGTTTGGCCCCAGCCTTGGTGTGGTTAGAGGATGGTGGGACTGAAGGGCTTTTCCAGCAGGAACAGTTCTCTGATTCCGCTCGCCAAGCCACCAGGTGACCGGCAGAGGCTGACGTGGTCAAGCCCAGCCTCACTGAAGCTGCCTGCACAGCTGTGTGTCAGACCTGCCCGGGCTGAGACCCAGCTCTCTTTGGAGCCTGAGCTAAAGCTGCATGCCTGCTTGTCACTGGTTGCCTCTGCAGTGGGATACTCCTGGGTGCCCTTGCTGAAGGACGGACGGATCGCCAGCCAGGAGCGGCATTTGCCGGTTTCAGCCAACCTGCCTCCTGCCTACCTGAGCCTGGCAGACACCGAGGCACGGAGGGTAGGCTGGCCATTTGAAATGCATTTACACGTGAAAGGAAGAGGGGCAAGCTGAGCTTTTGGTACCACCCTAAGGCCCGAGGTTCTGCTGGTGCTCTGCTCTGCTGGGAAGATGCCTATTGCAGGGCAGCCCCTAAAGGTCGAGGTACTCAGGGGTGGGAGTCAGGACATGGTGAATTCCACTTTCCATGGCTGCACAGGTTACAGAAGATATTGGTGTGGCAGGGTGGAGTGGGCTGCTGCAGGTGGCACAGGGCAGGGGCGTGAGCACGTGCTCTGCGGGCACGCTCTCATGGGGCCCCTCTGCCCTGCTGTGGCTGCAGTCAGCTGTTTGTGCTGGGTGGGGAACCCCAACCCACAGCAGGCATCTGCACATGCCAGCTCCTCACTGCTGTGCTGTCTGTTCACAGCAGCCCAGCGTGGATGCCAAATGGGTGGATGGAGCAAAGCCACTGTTCAAAATCAGAATCCACTTGGACTCAACCATTTACACCCAGGTAGGTCAAGCACTTTGCTCTCAAACACTTCCAGCACAAATGCAGAGGAGGAGACTGCTGTATCTCCCCCACTGGTGTGCTGCAGGCACTGTGGGAAAGAAATAGCTGTGTCTGCAGTAGAGCACTGAGATGCTGTTTGGGGCTGACTTGCAGGGATCTGCTGCTTTGGCTGGGTGTGATGAGACAGTTGTATAGGTCAGTGAGCCCGAGGGGGAGGCTGATGTTCTCATGGCCACTTGCACTGGGACTGGCAAGAGCCGGGAAACACTGCAGCAAATGAGCTGCTTTGCTGATGCAGTAAGTAGAAGGGCTGGTGCAAATGAGAGGCTTCCCCAGATATTAGACTTCACTAAGAGGCTTTACTGACAGCAGCTGGTTTACCATGTCCTCATGTGTCCTGCACCTTACAGTAGTGATGGACTTCCCCGGGCTTCATGAATGTGCAGCACATGCTCTGGGGCACCACCTGTCAGCACTGCTCATGCTGTACCTGTCCTGTGCCGAATGCAGTCAGCTGCACTTCATTCACAGCAACTTGCTCTTGGCATCAGCTGAGTCTGCTTTGGGGTCTTACTGATTCTGTACAGCACAGAGAGCATCACAGTGGTTCCACCCCCCACCAAATCACATTCCCAGATGCTTTTTAGAGTTAAACAACTCAGTCATTCAGTTTAACCGAGGAGGAGGAGGGAGAGGATTGGGAAGGAGAGTCTGACAGTAGGAGGTGGGTGAAGCAGACTCACAGAGCTGCAGCCAATTCTCCAGGCTAGTGCTGGGTGGGGACTGGGGCTGGGTGTAGTGCAACCACAGTATAACTCTAACATTTGTGGCACTTCTGTGCTCCACCTTAAGATTAGTTGGAGCTAAGGGCTGGGCAGTGGCTGGGTACATTGGAAAAGACAGGCGGCAGCACTGTAGTGCTGGGAAATGGCACTCTGGGGACCACTGGTAGTGAGATGGGGCTTTGCCAGGGACATGGCCAGCTGCCAGAGGTCAGTCAGCAGAATTTTGAGTGTTAGCTGCAGAGCAGGGGCTGAGAAATGCTGCAGCTGCTGCACTGAACTTGTTTGTCTCTTCCAGGACATGCACTTGCACAAATTCTTCCAGTACTGCCAGCTGGTGCAGGCGGGAGCTAAGGAGGTCCCAGGAGAGCTTGTTAAATACCTGAAGGTGAACAGTGCCTGTTGGTGGCCATCTTTGTGTTTTCACAGACCATCAGTGACTAGCCAGACCCCTGCCCTGCAGGAATGCACACCTGCTGCAGCAATGGCAGCAGGGCACTGGGCATGCTCTTACCTGTGCTTACTGACACAGCTGCTGGCTGGCTGCTGCTCCCCACTGCCTTTCACAGCAGAAGAACAAAGCAGTTAGCAGGGCCGTGTGGTGCTCATGGCAAAGCCTCCTCCTGGTGGCCTCACACTCCTCCTCTGTTGCCCTAGAACTGATTCAAACCTTTGAACCCATAGCAGAGTTTCTTGTTTCCAGAATTATCCATTCAAAACAGGGGTTTATTTATTTATTTCCACCTGAGAAGGACCTGAGATTATCAGTCAGTTAAATTTGACCACAGATGACCTGTGACCCAGATCCAGCTTTTGGGCAGTTGCTGAGGCATGAGTAAGGACCTCGGAGCAGGTCCAGCAGAGGCTCCTGCAGGGAATCTGTTTCTTGGCTGTTTGCTGTCTCTGTTTCTGGTTTGGGGAGTGCTGCTGTAGCAACAGCTCTGCTTCCAGTGGTGGGGATATCTCACCACAGAGTTACTGGGTGTGTTTCAGGTCATGTATACACATTTTAAGAAGTTCTAAAACTGGCAAGTTTTGAAGCCAAGCACTAAGAGAACAGCTGCTTTGTTGTGAGCATTTTGTCCAGGGGCTGGGTGGGTCCCAGCCCTGCCCACTGCAGCCTGCAGACAGGGAGACATTCACATGCCAGCTACAAGAGGGGGCTCCTTACCACTACTAGCTCAATTATTTCAGTCATTTAAATAATTAGACACAGATTTGAGAACCTTTCATTAGATCTGCAGGTTTGAAAACTGAAAATGAAGTTCCCTGGACTCATGCTGTGAGATTCAGGCACAAGATGTCTATGGGGGGGGGTGGGACCAGATGATCTCGACCTTTACCAAGTCACTTAAACCTCATTTCCAATAGCAAGCTATGCTCCTGGGGGGGAAAGTCTCCCTGTGAGTCACCAGCCATGGGGTTCCATGCTCCAAAGGCATTGGAGAAAATGAGACTTGGTCACTTCAGAAAACTGTCACAAGCAACACAAAGGCTTTAGAACAGAACTTCAGCCTTAAATTCTGGGTTATTAAGATGAAATCCTAGCACCTGACCTCCAGTTAGGTCCTAGCTGCCTGAGCACATCTGAGAGGAGAATTAATCCCTGCCATGAGGGATTGATGTTGCTCCCCTGAAGGCATGCAGCTTGCGATCTGTCAGCTGGAAGGCAGGCAGGGGAGCACTGCTAGGGGGCCAAGTTGTCCTGTCCTCTGGCAGGCTGGAGCCCACACCCTGAAGCATTTGCTTGATGTCACAGAGATGTCTGTGTGGACTGTAAGTGTTTTAACATCTGCAGAACGTTGGACTAAAAGTGTCTGTGTTTTGAACATCTATTTTAGTGTTTGCACGCCATGGAGATCCAAGTAATGATTCAGTTTCTACCTGTAATTCTTATGCAACTCTTTAGAGTCCTTCTCAACGTGAGCCAGGAAGATGAAGTGGCTGTCAACTGCACCATGTGAGTGTCTGGCAAACCATTGGCTCTCCTTCACTTACAGATGCAAAGCCACAAACCACAGTGCAAAGCAGGGTGTGGTTCCCCAGGACGAGGTGCCAAGTGACAGCCTTGGCTGCCCACAGCTGTTTGCTCCTCTGATCCTGCTGTGGGGCACACCTGGCACGCCTGGGTGGCATGGTACCTTGTGGGCACCTTGTCCTGGGAGGAAAAAGCAGCCTTAAAGGATACTGATGGTTTGGTTTTCAAAACCAGCCTTGCTGGTAGGGGTGGCTCTGGGAGATGTTACAGCATCACAGAATGCATCTGGTTGGAAGAGACCTCTAAGCTCATCCAGTCCAACCCTCCACCCAGCACTAAACCATGTCCCTAAGTGCCAGCTCCACAGCTGCTTGAACACCCCCAGGGGTGGTGACTCCAGCACTGCCCTGGGCAGCCTCTTCCAATGTCTGAGATCCCTTTCAGTGCAGAAATACTTTCTGACACTCAGCCTGAGCCTGCCCTGCTGCAGCTTGCAACCATTGCCTCTGCTCCTGTTGCTTGACACCAAGGAGCAGAGGCTGCCCCCTCCTCACTCCAGCCTCCCTTCAGGGAGTCATAGAGAGCGACGAGGCCTCCCTCAGCCTCCTCTTCTCAACCCCAGCTCCCTCAGGTGCTCCTTGTGGGCCAGGTGCTCCAGGCCCTTCTCCAGCATCATTGCCCTTCTCTGGACATGCTCCAGCCCCTCGATGTCCTTCCTGCAGTGAGGGGGCATCGAAAAACTCCAGAGTGCTGGGGCACGTCCCAGCTGCAGGCAGCAGATGTGGAGCAGGCTGCCCAGAGAGGTTGTGGAGTCTCCTTCTCTGGATGTATGACCTGCCCTGGGTGACCCTGCTCTGGCAGGGGTGTTGGACTGGATGATCTCTGGAGGTCCCTTCCAACCCCTACTATTCTGTGACTCTGTGAGTCCCAGCAGGAGCAATGCCCTTGTCTCATCCCTGCCACCCCAGTGCCCTGAGTCGGTCTGGCTGTGCTGCCCTGCAGACAGAGCCTCTACACTGCTGCTGGCCCGGAATGCCCGGGCAGAAGTGGGTGGTTTGCGTGGCCGTGCTGGGCCGTGCCCGCAGCCCCAAGAGGGCAGCACCGACCAGGGCCTGGGCTCTGCAGGAAGCTTCTGCTGTGAACAGGCTTTGTGCAGGGCCCAGAGGGAGCAAAAGGTGCAAAGCCTGCCCGCACTTCCCTGCCCGGCTTTGGACACCCCTGAACTGATGGCAGCATCCAGAGCAGGGAGAGCAGCAGCACAGGGAGGGGATTCTGCCCCTCTGCTCTGCTCAGACCCCACTTGCAGCACTGCCTCCAGCTCTGGGCCCCCAGCACAAGAAGGACCTTGAGCTGCTGGAGAGGCTCCAGAGGAGGCCACCAAGATGATCATGGAATCAATAAGGTTGGAAAAAACCTCAAAGATCATCAAGTCCAAACCTGTCACCCAACACCTCCTGACAACTAAACCATGGTTCCAAGTGCCACATCCAATCCCCTCTTGAACACCTCCAGGCATGGGGATTCCACCACCTCCCTGGGCAGCACATTCTTTCTGTGAAGAACTTTCTCCTCACCTCCAGCCTAAACCTTCCCTGGCACAGCTTGAGACTGTGTCCTCTTGTTCTGGTGCTGGGTGACTGGGAGAAGAGACCAACCCCCACCTGGCTACAACCTCCCTTAAGGGAGTTGGAGAGAGCAAGAAGGTCACCCCTGAGTCTCCTCTTCTCCAGGCTAAGCAACCCCAGCTCCCTCAGCCTCTCCTCCCAGGGCTGTGCTCCAGACCCCTCCCCAGCTTTGTTGCCCTTCTCTGGACACCTTCCAGCAGCTCAACCTCCTTCCTAACCTGAGGAGCCCAGAACTGGACACAGGACTCAAGGTGTGGCCTAACCAGTGCAGTGTGCAGGGGCAGAATGACCTCCCTGCTCCTGCTGGCCACACTGCTCCTGATGCAGGCCAGGATGCCATTGGCCTTCTTGGCCCGCTGGGCACACTGCTGGCTCCTGTTCAGCCTACTATCAACCAGTACCCCCAGGTCCCTCTCTGCCTGGCTGCTCTCAGCCACTCTGTCCCCAGCCTGCAGCACTGCCTGGGGTTGCTGTGGCCAATGTGCAGCACCTGGCACTTGGACTTGTTGAATGCCATTGTGTTTGCCTCTGGCCATCTGTCCAGCCTGGCAAGGTCCCTCTGCAGAGCTCTCCTACCCTCTAACAAATCAACTCCTGGCCCCAGCTTGGTGTCACCTGCAAATTTACTGATGATGGACTCAATCCCCTCCTCCAGATCATCAATAAAGATATTGAACAGGCTGGTGCCCAGCACTGATCCCTGGGGGGACACCACTGCTGCCTGGCTGCCAGCTGGATGTGGCACCATTCACCACCACTCTCTGGGCATGGCCCTAATCAGAGGGCTGCAGAACCTCCCCTGTGGGGCCAGGCTGGGAGAGTTGGGGCTGTTCAGCCTGGAGAGGAGAAGGCTCCAGGGAGACCTCAGAGCAGCCTTCCAGCACCTGAAAGGGCTCCAGGAGAGCTGGGGAGGGACTTGTGACAAGGGCTGGGAGTGCCAGGCTGAGGAACAATGACTTTGAGCTGGGAAAGGGGAGACTGAGACTGGAGAGGAGGAAGGAATTGTTGAGAGTGAGGCTGGGGAGACTCTGGCACAGGCTGCCCAGGGAGGCTGTGGCTGCCTCCTGCCTGGAGGTGTTCAGGGCCAGGCTGGATGAGGCCTTGAGCAGCCTGTGCTGGTGGGAGGTGTCCTGGCCTGTGGCAGGGATTTGGAACTGGATGATTTTTAATGTCTCTTCCAACTCAACCCATTCTTTGATTCTATGAGTCTCTACCTTCCTTCTCCCATGGTGCTTTCTCTGTGACATGATGCAGTGCTTCCCTCACCTCAGGAGGTACCATGCATCAGGCTGCCAACAGCCTCTCACTGCTGTGAAACCAGAGGCTGGAGGCTGAGCTCTAATGCCCCTGAGAAGCAGGGCCTGTGCTCTGGTGCCCCAGGGTTCTGGAGGCAGCTGCAGTCGCAGTCCTGTGCCATGTGCTGCTGGTTGTGGAGACTTCTCTGCACTGTAATCCCACTCTGCTTGACTCCCCAGAGGACAAAGGCAGGGGGAAAAGGGCCCCTGGCTCTGTGCTGGGTGTCCAGCTCCCACCCTCACTGACAGATGTTTTTCTAAAGCTTGTCCTGGCCTGGTGCCTCTCAGCTTGTCAATAGCCTTCTGCTTGCTGACAACTGTTTTCTCCTCTAGACTTTCAGAGCGCAATTTAAACCCCACTTTATCTGATGGATGGTTTGTAAGCTCCTCCCTGTGCTCTGGCCTGTGGCATTTGTGACAATGTGCAATAGTTTGTTGTTCCCTCTGGCTGGGACTGGAATGTAAATCCCCACTCTTGGCTGGAGAAACCAGGCCCTTTCTGTCTTCATCAGCCACCTGGAGTGCTTCCAGAGGAGTTGGCAGGTTACCCAGGGTCTGCCTGGCCCCAGTCAGCTGCAAGGCAAGAGCCTGGCATCAATCCAGTGTGTGCAGCAAGGGGCTTATGGAGGAAATTCAGTTAAAAAGAGCTTTCCAGAATTAATTCATTCAGGGGATTCAGGTATCAGAGGATAACAACAATGGGGGGGAAATTTGTTCCCACTTCTCAGCAGAGACTTTGCTGGGGGTTTGTATTCATTTGGCAGACTTGATGGAGTGGTGTGGTTGTTCATTGGCACTTGTATTACCATTAGGAAAGAGCTCCGCACATAATGAGCTGCAGGGAGTGGGTGGTGTAGCTTGTGCAGGAGGGAAAAGTGGGCTGGTTCACCTCGCAGGAGCTCTGTAGGTTTAGCCAAAAAGAACTGGGTGTAGAGCAGGTTAACTGAGGAGTTGTGGGTTTGATTTATCTAAGACCTGAGCCTTGTCCAGTTGTCTAATGCTCACTGCATCAGGAATTGAAGTGGCAGCAGGCTTTGCTCCTGCCACACACAAAGCTCTCAGGAACCCTCCACATCATCTTTGTGTGCAGAAGGCAAAGAACAATGAAGGCAGCTGGTCTGGCTGGCAGCGAGTCCAGCACCAGAGTGGAGAAGAGGCTTTGGCCACCTCAGCTCTGCGTGTAGCAAGGCTGCTGCTGCCACAGGAGCTGGGAGGGCTGCTGGCTCCCTGTGAACCCAGCTGTAGCAGCTCTCAGGCCTTTGGGGATGAGCAGGGCAGGCCACAGATGGTGCCTGCTTTCATGAGCTAGAGGAAATTACCCTGGCACTGCATGCTGAACACCAACCACATTTCTTGCCAGGGTTCTTCTGCACATTGTGTCCAAGTGCCATGAAGAAGGTCTAGACCACTACTTGCGCTCCTTCATAAAGGTCAGTCATGCCCCCGCCTCCATGGGACTGCCTGCTGGCAGCTGGCACGCTGCTGACACTGTTCCTCTTGCCCCAGTATGTCTTCCGAGCTGAGAAACCCAGCGCCACCCAGGCAAAGATGACCCACGAGATCCTGGTGCTTGCCATGGCCACCATCCTGAAGCAGTCAGCAGATTTTCTGGCCATCAATAAGCTGCTCAAGGTGAAGTGCTGGCAGGGCTTGACTGCCAAGGGTGGAGGGGAATAAAGGGAGGGGAGGTGTCTCACTTAAAGCTCAAGACTTTGACCTATCCAAACCCACCACAGGAGCAAAGCTTCAAGGGCAGCTTGCGCCATCCATATGCTTGAGGCTCTCCCCTTACAAGAGAGATGAGTCCTTGCAGGAAGCCTGGCTGTGCTGTGGCTCATGGCAGGACACTGCAAAGGGCTTTTCTCTTTGCCAGTTTTATCCATTTTCTTCTGGCCACACCTGAGGGCTGTCTCAGAGGAGGCAGACTGAATTTCTCAGGACTTGCACCCAAACTCTGGTGGCTCCCTGCAGGGTGCACTGGGGTACAGAGGGAATGGAGCCCTTCCCACCCCAAGCCTGGCAGGACTCCTCCAGGTAGCAAAGACACCCATGCCAAGCTGTGCAAACACAGCTGTGCTTACAAAATGCCCTCCCTCCCACACTGCTGCCCCACACAACCAAACACGTTGAGTCCTGCTGAGAATAACAGCTATTTGCCTTCTCTTCCTTCTTAGTACTCCTGGTTTTTCTTCGAAGCACTGGCAAAGTCGATGGCAATGTATTTGCTGGAAGAAAACAAAATCAAGGTAAAAGCAAATGGGTTGAGTGCTGCATTCCAGAGCCATCACAAACTCTCCTCCAAAAGATTTGTTGAGAGATTATGGGAAACTTTTTCTTTTCCCGAAGCAACTACAGCTAAATAATCTGTGGTGCTCTGGCTCTGCCTTCTTCCCCAGCAGCACACTTCCATCCATTGCAGTACAGCTGAGGTGAGATACTCAGCTAGATCCAGGCTGAATGTGGCTCTTGGCAACCTGATCTAGTGGCAAGTGTCCCTGCCCATGACAGGGGGGGTGGGAATTGGATCATCCTTGAGGTCCCTTCCAACCCTGACAATTCTGTGATCCCAAGATGACCATCAGGATGAGCACTGACTAAGAATTAGAATTAGAATTAGAATTAGAATTAGAATTAGAATTAGAATTAGAATATACCAGGTTGGAAGAGACCTTCAAGATCATTGTGTCCAACCAGTCACCCAACACCACCTAATCAACTAACCCATGGCACCAAGCACCCCAGCAAGTCTCCTCCTGAACACCTCCAGTCATGGTGACTCCACCACCTCCCCAGGCAGCCCATTCCCACGGGCAATCTCTCTCTGTAGAACCTCTTCCTAACCTCCAGGCTAGATTTTCCAAACCCATCCCAAAACACATTTCCAGAGCTCCACATGTGGTTTATAAGTGAGTGTGGGGATGAGTGTGGGGAAGAGAGAGTCAGGACAGGCCAAGGGGCACTGGGGGCAAGCTGGAGCAGAGGAGGTGCCAGGGGAAGAGGAGGGAAACCTTTGTCCCTGTGAGGCTGCTGAGCCCTGGAGCAGGCTGCCCAGAGAGGTTGTGGAGTCTCCTGCTCTGGAGCCTTTCCAACCCCACTGGATGTGTTCCTGTATGACCTGTCCGGGGTGACCCTGCTCTGGCAGGGGGGTTGGACTGGATGATCTCCAGAGGTTCCTTCCAACCTCTGCCATTCTGTGCCAAACATATCACTAAAGATTTCAAACACAAACCCTTGCCATTGTGTCTGTGACATGTATGATGTAGTCATAAATCCTACTTGGCAGGCATTCATGTATGTTTTGTAGGTACATCCAAGAGCCAGGTTCTACACTTTGGCCACAGCAACCCCAGGCAGTGCTACAGGCTGGGGTAAGAGGGGCTGGCGAGCAGCCAGGCAGAGAGGGACCTGGGGGTGCTGGTTCATAGTAGGCTGAACAGGAGCCAGCCGTGTGCCCAGTGGGCCAAGAAGGCCAAGGGCATCCTGGCCTGCATCAGGAACAGTGTAGCCAGCAGGAGCAGGGAGGCCATTCTGCCCTGTGCTCAGCACTGGTTAGGCCATACCTTGAGTCCTGTGTCCAGTTCTGGGCTCCTCAGGTTAGGAAAGATGTTGAGTTGCTGGAAGGTGTCCAGAGAAGGGCAACAAAGCTGGGGAGGGGTCTGGAGCACAGCCCTGAGAGGAGAGGCTGAGGGAGCTGGGGTTGCTTAGCCTGGAGAAGAGGAGGCTCAGGGGAGACCTCATTTCTCTCTCCAACTTCCTGAAGGGAGGTTGTAGACAGTAAGGGGTTGGCCTCTTCTCTCTAGCAACCAGCACCAGAACAAGAGGACACAGTCTCAAGCTGCTCCAGGGGAGGTTTAGGCTGGAGGTGAGGAGGAAGTTCTTCACTGAGAGTGTCGTTCATCACTGGAATGGGCTGCCTGGGGAGGTGGTGGAGTCACCATCCCTGGAGGTGTTCAAGAGGGCATTGGATGTGGCACTTGGTGCCATGGTCTAGTTATGAGGTCTGTGGTGAGAGGTTGGACTCGGTGATCTTTGAGGTCTCTTCCAACCTTGGTGATACTGAGAGACTGTGACACTGTGGACTGGATATCCTTTGGAGGTCCCTTCCAACCCAAACCATTCTGTGATTCCATGATTTCTCTGTTCTTTTGACACTAACAGGATAACTTGGGATAGCAAATTGTGTGTTTGTAGTCTCACAGAATCAGAGGGGTTGGCTGGGGTGGACCTGTGAAGATCAAGTCCAATCCCTAATCCCAACAAGCTGAACAACCAGCACCAGAACAAGAGGACACAGTCTCAAGATGTGCCAAGGAAGGTTTAGGCTGGAAGAAGTTCTTCCCAGGAAGAGAGATTGGCCCTTGGGATGTGCTGCCCAGGGAGGTGGTGGAGTCACCATCACTGGGAAGAGCCTGGATGAGGCCCTTGGTGCCATGGTTTAGCTGATCAGATGGTGCTGGGGGATAGGTTGGGCTGGATCCTATTCTATTCTATTCTATTCTATTCTATTCTATTCTATTCTATTCTATTCTATTCTATTCTATTCTATTCTATTCCATTCCATTCCATTCCATTCCATTCCATTCCACTCTATTCTAGTCCATTCTATTCTAGTCCATTCTATTCTACTCTATTCTTACTAGCCAGATTTTTCCTTCCCCCCCTTCACTTTCCCCTTCTTTCCCTCTTCATTCTCAAGGCTCATTTGAAACCTCCAGGTCTCCTGCCGGCTCCTGCAGCCTCCTCTTCCGTCCCTAGCTGCCGCGGGTTCCGCCAGTGCTTTCTGCATGCCAGTATTTGATTAGGAAACACAAACAAATGCTAACAGGAACTTGTGCCTGGCCCTCTCCAGCTGCTGGCCTGCAGCTCTTGAGTGTGGGATGTGCATTTTGGTTTCAGCTGCCCCGAGCCCAGCGCTTCCCTGACTCCTACCAGCATGCCCTGCACTCCCTGCTGCTGGCCATCATTCCTCACATCACCATTCGCTACAACGAGATCCCTGAAGAGTCCAGAAACGTCAACTTCAGCTTGGCCAACTTCCTGAAGGTCAGCACTTTCTTTCCTTCACCCAGGCTTTTATCAGAGAAAAAAAAGCAAACAACAAAACAAACAACAAACCCCAACCAGTTAGAAATAGGCAGAAAGCAAACAAATGTGTTTGTACTTGAACATCTCTGGTGTCTGCGATGATGAGAGCTCTGGAGGAGATAAGCTTTGCTGGGAAAGAGCTTTCCTCTTTCCAAGAGAGAGCCTGGGATGCTCTATGTATTATCTAGTTTGCTGCCCTGCCTAGCAGCTGTCCAGAACTTAAGAAGAAATACATCTTCTCTCATTTTAAATATTTCTGTTGCCCACTGGAGACTGAAGTGAGATCATCCAAAGTGCACACAGAGCTGGCAGTGGTCACTGGCAGCCCAGCAGGCAGCTGTATCCTGGCCTGCATGCAAAGCAGGGAGAGCAGCAGCACAGGGAGGGGATTCTGCCCCTCTGCTCTGCTCAGACCCCACCTGCAGCACTGCCTCCACCTCTGGGCCCCCAGCACAAGAAGGACCTGGAGCTGCTGGAGAGGCTCCAGAGGAGGCCACCAAGATGCTCAGAGGGCTGCAGAACCTCCCCTGTGGGGCCAGGCTGGGAGAGCTGGGGCTGTGCAGCCTGGAGAAGAGAAGGCTCCAGGCAGACCTCAGAGCAGCCTGCCAGGACCTGAAGGGTCTTCAGCAGAGCTGGGGAGGGACTTGGGAGAAGGGCTGGGAGTGCCAGGCTGAGGAACAATGGCTTGGAGCTGGGAGAGGAGAGATTGAGAGTGGAGATAAGGAAGAAACTCTTGAAAGTGAGGCTGGGGAGACTCTGGCACAGGCTGCCCAGGGAGGCTGTGGCTGCCTCCTGCCTGGAGGTGTTGAAGGCCAGGCTGGATGAGGTCTTGAGCAAGCTGGGCTGGTGGGAGGTGTCCCTGCCCATGGCAGGGGGCTGGGGCTGGATGAGCTTTAAGGATCATTCAATCTAAACCATTCTGTGAGTCTATGGATGACATAACTTCAGAGAGACAGGATCAGGTATATGGGAAAGTCAACAGCAGCCTGGAGGATCAAGCCTGGCTGCTGGCAGGAGGGTGGCATGGAGATGATTTAGGGTGGGTGCTTTTGTTTTGACTGGTGGGTCACATGTTGCTGTTGTTTCCTCCAGCGTTGTTTGACCTTTATGGACAGAGGATTTGTTTTTAACTTGATAAATGATTACATTTCTGGATTCAGCCCAAAAGACCCTAAGGTAAGCAGTATGTTTCTTGATAGGTGGTTTGTGATTGCACATATCCTCATCAGTCAAGGCTGTGACAGTTTAGGCTGTGCCTTTAAGAAAGGAGAGCTGCAGAATTCTCTTGCTGAACAGTCTTGGTGTAAAAGGTAAACAAAGATTAATTCTAAACAAATTTCCTTGGCCAGATGTGAGAAGTGCCATAGCAAATACCTCTCACATTCCTTTCTCTTAGGCACTCTGGCTTCTGTCTTTCTCTTGGCATGCATGTTACCCTTGGACAGAGAGGGAGGCCTCTTTTATCTAGCCATCCCTCAGGGAAGAAAACCTAACTTCTTAGCAAAGCTTTGAGCTAACTGAAATTCCCCTAATACTTTTTTCCTTATCTTTTCTTCTAATTAATTAGAGGGGAAAGGGGAGGGAGAGAGGTTGGGGGGCACCCAAAGTGGAATCCTCCAACGGGGATTTCTGTGTTGTTTCTTTCCTGTGAATCCTTGTAGACTCCTGTAAATGCTGTCTGTGTTGTATATATTCATTGCCTTCCATTACTGCTTGTAAAACGCAGCTCCATTCGCTTCTCCAGCTGGGCTCAGCTGAGCTTCTTGTTGATGTTGGGTGGTTAAACCATCACACTACAACAAAAAGCTCTGTAACGATTATTTTATGTGACTCATGGAGGCTTTTAGACACTGTTCCTGCAAGAGCCTTCTGGAGGCAGAGACTTCTCTCTCCAGGCCAGGAGCCTATCTGCAGCTGAGGCTTAAAACCACAGAAAGAATCAGAACTGAAGGAGAGATTGGTTAATAGTCTGGATGAAAAAGGTGAAGAAGCCCCAAGTGACAGCCCCTGACACTGACCCTTGTGGGGAACAACACAAAGCTTTGCCAAGGATTTCTGAGTTACACCAAATGCTGTTCTGATTCCCCAGTCCTTGCACAAGGAACTGGAAGCCAGTGAGTCAAGCTGTAAACACGATTTCTGTTTGTCTTCTTTGCTTGCTTTTCTTCCTAACCACAGCTGCTGGTTGAGTACAAGTTCGAATTTCTTCAAACCATCTGCAATCATGAGCACTACATTCCTCTGAACTTACCAATGACCTTTTCCAAGCCCAAGCTGCAGAGAGTTCAAGGTATGTCCTTTTCAAGGCACTTGCAGTCTATGAGTCTTCATGGCTTGTGGCCAGATGAATCTGGTTTGGTGTCTGTCTTAGTTTCAGGAGCGGACAGAAATGATTTTGTTCTCCAAAGGAGGTAAAATAAAGAGGCTCTCATTGGATTGGAAAGAAATACAGAATTATATTCAAAAATATACAGGAAAATACAGAATACATAAATCCTTAACACCTCATATATAGACAGGATACATAAAACAGCCCAACACAAGCCTCCCCACAACGAGAATAAACCACAAGACAGCTCCTTTTTTCCCCACCTAGGGTTTAACATACACCCCAGGGCTCTTTCTTTCCGCCCATTGCTAGGCTGGATTCAGGCTGGCCAGGCCTGAAACTGCCTCCCCTTGATCCCTGGAATTAGGCCTAAACAGACCAAGACTGCACAGCAAAAATTAGTCATAACCAGGCCCTACTCCCCCAGGGGTTACCAGGCAAGGTACTCCCTCCAGAGAGCCAACAGGAGCAAGGAAAAGAAGCAGCGAGTTGGCCTTGCTGCCAAGTTGGGAAGAGATAGCAGGGGTATGGCATTGAGGAACAAAGGTACAATTTTCCAGTCCATCCCCTGGACCTTTCTGCTCCTCCTGGAGGACTCAGTCTGTTGTTTTCTAAAAAGGCATCCACCTCAAACCTGACAGTGTCACACAACTGGTGTGCTCAGTTTGAGCCACAAGCTGCCCAGGGCTCAAGGACAGAAAGGTATTTGACCCCCAAGGGACTAAAATAAATAAACCAACTTGCACAGAATTTGAGGTGAAATGAATGTTATTTACAAACAGATACAGAAATGCATCAATAGTACAGCAGGCACCAGGACAGGCTGGAGGCTGCCCTGCTGGAAAGCAGCTCCATGGAGAAAGACCTTGGAGTGCTGGAGAGCATCAAGAAGAGTGTGGCCAGCAGGGCTGGGGAGGTTCATCTCCTCTGCTCTGCTCTGCTGAGACCACAGCTGCAATCCTGTGTCCAGTGCTGGGCTCCCCAGGTCAAGAAAGAGACCTGTTGGAGAGAGTCCAAGGAGAGCCAGGAGGATGCTTAGGGGACTTGAGCATCTGCCCTGTGAAGAGAGACTGAGAGCCCTGGGGCTGTTTAGTCTGGAGAGAAGAAGGCTGAGAGGGATCTGATCAATGGCTATCAATAGCTGAGGGGTGGGGTTCAAGTGGAGGGGGCCAAGCTCTTTTGGGTGGGGCAGTAATAAGCCAAGGACCAATAGATACAAACTGGAACACAGGAGATTTCAGATCAACATGAGGAGAAACTTCTTTGGTGTGAGGGTGCTGAGCCCTGGAGCAGGCTGCCCAGAGAGGTTCTGGAGTCTCCTGCTCTGGAGCCTTTCCAGACCCACCTGGATGCATTCCTGTGCAGACTCCCCTGGGTGATGCTGCTCTGGCAGGGGGGGTTGGACTGGATGATCTCTGGAGGTGCCTTCCAACCTCTAATGTTCTGTGATACTCTGATCCAGGTAATGAGACCCATGGTATGTGACACTTGGGCTAGCATGACTAACAATGAAAGCTAGATAACGCTCCACATTGCTTTCCCTTTCCTCTGAATCAGACTTTTGCAAACCACTAAGTGCTGCTTATGAATCAGCCAACCTGAAAGCATCTCTTGCAGCCCCACAGAGCCCTTGGAAAACTTTAGCTAGGAGTTTCAGAGCTGTGTGTTATGCATTCTGCCTCACCACAGGAAAACCTTCACACCTGTGGGGTTTTCACAACATCAAAAAGCCTGAGCTAAGAACACAGCATTTGTGCCTTCCTGGGGAAGAACACCCACCTCTGGGGTTATCAAAGTCAAATGGTGCCTGTCATGGCTCTGGTTATGGGGTGCCTGACAGAGATAATGATGTCAGGGCAAGGTCATTCAGGCAGCCTGAGTGCACCACACATCCTGCACAGAATCTGTGTCTCTGTCATTGCTCTGCTGCAGGATCCAGGCACTCTGTGGAGATGCCACCTTGCCCTTGTAGCAGCTGCTCCTTTGCTCACAGTACACAGCCTGATCTACATGATCTAGCCTGAACCCACCTAGGATCATAGAATCATAGAATGGTTTGGGTTGGAAGGGTCCTCCAAAGGTCATCCATTGCAAGCCCCTCTGCAATCAGCAGGGATATCCTCAACTAGCTGTTGAGGATCTTCTGTGTTCCAGTTTGTATCTATTGGTCCTTGGCTTATTACTGCCCCACCCAAAAAACCCAGAGCCCTGTGGAGCCTCGCCTTGAATATCTCCAGGGATGGGGCCTCAACCACCTCCATACAAGTTCACCAAGGTGATTAGGTATTGAGCTGCCTTTCTCCTGGGGCAGCTTTTAAGGAGCTATGTTCAGTATCTGCCTGTGGGAAGCTAAGGGAGTCTCACCGTCCCTGGCAAGCAGCTGCCTGGAGCCCTGCTCTGTCTCTCCAGTCACAGAATCACAGAATGCCAGGGGTTGGGTCATGAAGTCCAACTATAAACCAACTGCCATGACCACTAAACTACATCCTGAAGCACCACATCTACACATTTCTTGAACACCTCCAGGGATGGTGACTGCCCCACTTCCCTGGGCAGCCTGTACCAATGCCTGCCCACTCTCTCAGTAAAGAAATTTTTCCTAATGTCCAATCTAAACTGCCCCTGGCACAACTTAAACCCAGGGCACTGTAGGAGAGTGATCAACCACACTCATAGACTGCTGTGCCTTACATGGCCATTGTGCCATGTGACCAAGTGCAGGGTCCTGCATCTGGGTCGAGGCAATCCCAGGCACAAATCCAGGCTGGGCAGTGACTGGCTGGGGAGCAGCCCTGAGGAGAGAGCCTTGGGGGTGCTGGGGGAGGAGAAGCTCCCCAGGAGCTCTCAGGGTGCACTTGCAGCCCGGAAAGCCAATCAGAGCCTGGGCTGCAGCAGGAGAAGTGTGGCCAGCAGGGCAAGGGAGGGGATTCTCCCCCTCTGCTCAGCCCTGCTGAGACCCCACCTGGAGTACTGCCTCCAGTTCTGGAGCCCCTATTGCAAGAGGGATCTGGAGGTGCTGGAAGGTGTCCAGAGCAGGGCCAGGAGGAGGAGCAGAGGGCTGGAGCACCTCTCCTGTGAGGACAGACTGAAGGAGTTGGGGCTGTTCAGTCTGGAGAAGAGAAGGCTCCGAGGTGATCTCATTGTGGCCTTCCAGTATCTGAAGGGGGCCTACAAGAAGGCTGGGGAGGGACTTTTCAGGCTATCAGGTAGTGATAGGACTAGGGGGAATGGAATGAAGCTGGAGGTGGGGAGATTCAGGCTAGATGTGAGGAGGAAGTTCTTCACCGTGAGGGTGGTGAGGCCCTGGAATGGGTTGTGCAGGGAGGTGGTTGAGGCCCTGTCCCTGGAGGTGTTTAAGCCCAGGCTGGATGAGGCTCTGGCCAGCCTGCTCTAGTGTGGGGTGTCCCTGCCCATGGCAGGGGGGTTGGAACTAGATGATCCTTGTGGTCCCTTCCAACCCTAACTGAAACTATGAAACTATGAAACATGGCACTCTGGGACATGTTTTAGTGGCCATGCTGGTGTTGGGTTGGTGGTTGGACTGGATGATCTTGGAGGTCTTTTCCAACTGAAACAATTCTATGATGCTATGAATCATTAAGGTTGGAAAAGACCTCCAAGATCATCCAGTCCAACCATCAACCCAACATTTACAAACAGAGTTATTTTGTAGGAAGTTTTGCTTGGACAGAAAAAAAAAAAGCAAAAGAAACTGACTTAGATGTTAGCCATGAAGTCAGCAGGCTCAGTGGAGGTGTTCAAAGAACAATGTGGCACTTTGGGACATGGTCTAGTGGTCGTGGAGGTGTTGGGGAGAAGTCTGGACTTGATGACAGGATGAGGGGCAATGGTTTGAAAGGAGAGCAGAGCAGATTGAGACTGGGTGTGAGGAACAAGTTCTGCAGCAGGAGGCTGCTGGAACACTGCAGCAGGCTGCCCAGGGAGGTGGTTGAGGCTCCACGCCTGGAGCTATTCCAGGTGAGGCTGGACAGGGCTCTGGGCAACCTGATCTAGTGGAGTATGTCCCTGCTGACTTCCAACCCAAACCTTTCTGATGACAAGAAGGATCTGCAGGTGCTGGAAGGTGTCCAGAGAAGGGCCATGAAGGTGATCAGAGGGCTGGAGCTGCTGTGCTGTGGAGACAGCCTGAGGGAGTTGGGGTTGTGCAGTCTGGAGAGAAGGTGGCTCCAAGAAGACCTCATTGTGGCCTTCCAGTATCTGCAGGGGGCTCCAAGAAAGCTGGGGAGGGACTTTTGAGGGTGTCAGGGAGGGATAGGACTGAGGGGAATGGAGCAAAAGTAGAAGTGGCTGTGCCAGTGTCCCGGAAGATGAGCCGCCAGGGCAGATGGCCAGCCTGGTTGGTCAATGAACTCTTAATAGAACTAAGGGCAAAAAAGAGGGTGTACCATCTCTGGAAGAAAGGGGAGGCAACCTACGGAATGTTTAGGGATGTTGCTAGGACATGCAGAAAGAAAATTAGGGAGGCAAAAGCCCATTTAGAACTTAGACTGGCCTCTGCTGTGAAGGACAACAAAAAGTCCTTCTATAAATACATCAATAGCAAGAGGAAGGGCAAGGACAACCTCCACTCCTTGGTTGACACGGAGGGGAAGGTTGTAACAAAGGATGAGGAAAAGGCAGAGGTACTTAACACCTTCTTTGCTTCAATCTATCCTAGCATGGCAGAACATCTTCCAGACAGCTGGCCTGCAGAGCTGGCAGAAGGAGCCAGGGAGCTGCATGGTTTCCCGCTGCTCCAGGAGGTAGTTAGAGATCTTCTGAGCCGCTTGGACCCCCACAAGGCCATGGGACCAGATGGGATCCATCCTAGGGTGCTGAGAGAGCTGGCAGATGAGCTGGCCAAGCCACTCTCCATCATTTTTCAGCAGTCCTGGCTCACTGGAGAGGTCCCAGAAGACTGGAAGCTGGCCAACGTGGTGCCCATCCACAAGAAGGGCCGGTTGGATGAGCCAGGGAATTCTAGGCCTGTCAGCCTGACCTCAGTGCCAGGCAAGATTATGGAACAGGTCATCTTGAGTGCGATCATGCAGCACTTACAGGATGGCCAAGGGATCAGGCCTAGCCAGCATGGCTTTAGGAAGGGCAGGTCCTGCTTGACCAACCTGATCTCCTTCTATGATCAGGTGACCCGCCTGGTTGATGTGGGGAGGCCTGTGGATGTGGTCTACCTGGACCTCAGCAAGGCCTTTGACACCGTCCCCCACAGCAAACTCCTGGCCAAGCTGGCAGCCCATGGCTTGGATGGGAGCACACTGCGTTGGGTTAGGAACTGGCTGGAGGCTGAGCCCAGAGAGTGGTGGTGAATGGTGCCACAGCCAGCTGGCAGCCAGGCACCAGTGGTGTGCCCCAGGGATCGGTGCTGGGCCCCATGCTCTTCAACATCTTTATTGATGATCTGGATGAGGGCATCGAGTCCATCATCAGTAAATTTGCAGACGACACCAAGCTGGGGGCAGGAGTTGATCTGCTGGAGGGCAGAGAGGCTCTGCAGAGGGACCTCGACAGGCTGGACAGATGGGCAGAATCCAACGGCATGAGATTGAACACATCCAAGTGCCGGGTTCTGCACATTGGCCACAACAACCCCAGGCAGTGCTACAGGCTGGGGTCAGAGTGGTTGGAGAGTGGCCAGGCAGAGAGGGACCTGGGGGTGCTGGTTGATTGTAGGTTGAACATGAGCCTGCAGTGTGCCCAGGCAGCCAAGAAGGCCAATGGCATCCTGGCCTGCATCAGAAACAGTGTGGCCAGCAGGAGCAGGGAGGTCATTCTGCCCCTGTACACTGCACTGGTTAGGCCGCACCTTGAGTCCTGTGTCCAGTTCTGGGCCCCTCAGTTTAGAAAGATGTTGTCTTACTGGAGCGTGTCCAGAGAAGGGCAACAAAGTTGGTGAGGGGTTTGGAAGACAAGCCCTATGAGGAGAGGCTGAGGGAGCTGGGGTTGCTTAGCCTGGAGAAGAGGAGACTGAGGGGTGACCTCATTGCACTCTACAACTACCTGAAGGGAGGTTGTAGCCAGGCGGAGGTTGGTCTCTTCTCCCAGGCAGCCATACCAGAACAAGAGGACACAGTCTCAGGCTGCGCCAGGGCAGGTTTAGACTGGAAGTTAGGAAGAAGTTCTATACTGAGAGAGTGATTGCCCACTGGAATCAGCTGCCTGTGGAAGTGGTGGAGTCACCTTCATTGGAGGTGTTCAAGAAGAGGCTTGATGGGGTGCTTGGTGCCAGGGTTTAGTTTTTTGGTTGTTTAGGTGGGTTGTATTGTACTGTATTGTACTGTATTGTACTCTTTTGTACTGTATTGTACTGTATGGTACTGTGTTGTGTTTTGGGTGGGTTGGATTGGTTGATGGGTTGGGCGTGATGATCTTGAAGGTCTCTTCCAACCTGTTGTATTGTATTATTATTATTGTATTATTGTATTATTGAGATTGAATGTGAGGAAGAAGTTGTTCCCCAGGAGGGTGGTGAGAGCCTGGCACAGGCTGCCCAGGGAGGTGGTGGAAGCCTCCTGCCTGGAGGTGTTTGCAGCCAGGCTGGAGGTGGCTGTGAGCAACCTGCTGCGGTGTGAGGTGTCCCTGCCCATGGCAGGGGGTTGGGACTGGCTGAGCCTTGAGGTCCCTTCCAGCCCTGGCAGTTCTGTGGTTCTGTGATGCTATGATCTTGGAGGTCTTTTCCAACTTTAATGATTCTGTGATTCCTGCTGGATGGAGTTGATCCTCAGAACAGTTCCCTTAACCACTCTCCTGCTCTCTCTTTCAGACATGACTCTTGAATGCAGTTTAACCGATGAGTATTGCAGGCATCACTTCCTGGTGGGGCTGCTTCTCAGGGAAGCCTCTGTTGCCTTGCAGGACAACTATGATATCAGATACACAGCCATCTCAGTCTTGAAGAACCTCCTGATAAAGCATGCCTTTGACAACAGATACCAGCACAAGGTCAGGCACATTGGGTTGGCTGTTGGCTTCTGTAAAGAAGCACAGAGCTTTAGATCTTGCAGGGTGCACCAAGGGTTTTCTCATTAACTCTGAGGGATCTGAGGTAAGTAACTGATAATTATGGCTCTGAAAAATGATCTAGGAACACAAAGAAGGCAGGCAGAGAACTGCAGCACTCTCGTGCATGCTGAGTGTTTAGATCATAAAAGCCCTGAGCCGTTAAGGAGGTTGAGAGTGACCTTAGCCAAGAGGCTGTTCAACAAAACGGTGCAAGGTCAATGTTCTTCTGGGCTTGGGCTTACATCAACAGCCTGCACTAATGTACTCTGATTAGGAAATGGGGCTGGTCTCTGTTCCAAGCCAGCTGTGTTTTACTGATTAGTAAATCAGAGGAGAGGGGCTGGGGACTGTCAGGAAGTGCTGGATTTCTGCTGGGTAGCTTTCAGCTCTCAGGTCAGAGGCTCAGCAGGTGGTACTGCTGATGGAGCCTGAAGATGGGTTTAGTTTCTTTCCTGCTGCTCTACATGTCCTTGAAAGTGCCCAGCTAGCTCTGCAGACACCACCTGTCCTTGATCTAGACTGAAGACAAGCCTCTGTTCAAGTTTAGCTCCTCAAGTTGCATTCATGATGGTTTTTGGGAATGTGGGCAACCTGCTGGGATCCCTAGAAGATTTTAAGGCCAGGCTGGATGTGACTGTGAGCAGCCTGTTGTAGTGTGAGGTGTCCCTGCCCATGGCAGGGGGGTTGGAACAAGAGGATCCTTGAGCTCCCTTCCAACTCTGACAATTCTATGATTCATGGTTGGTGGGAGAGGTGACTTGATTGTGCCTGGAGCTCCTGCACTCTGCATGGAGCTAGGGCCAGCTCCTCTCCTCTCCCTCCTCTGTTTGCAAGGGCTGACTGGGAGGTGGGCTTGCATTGCTCTGCACAGCCTGGAAACAAAATGCATCCCATGGTAGCTGGTAATATTTGATATTCCAGGAGAGAATCACCAGATCTCTGCCAAGAGTGGCTCAGAGGCAGCTCTTTCTGTATTCAATTGTCCCAAGGGTTTTTGGGGGTTTTTTGGTACCTGTTTGTGCTCCAGGCTGCATGACCAGGAAAGTGCCTGGAGCCAGGGTAGGATGCTCAGCAAAAAACCCAATCACGTCCTGCCTGGAGGTGTTCAGCACCAGGCTGGTTGAGGTCTTGAGCAGCCTGTGCTGGTGGGAGGTGTCCCTGCCCATGGCAGGGGGCTGGAGCTGGATGAGCTTTGAGGTCCTTTCCAACCCAACCCATTCTAAAAAAAATAAGTAAAAAAACTCTCTTTGCATTCTGCGTACAGCATCTGTGTCTGTGTGTCTGTCTGTGTCTGTGTGTCTGTCTCTGTCTCTGTCTGTGTCTGTGTGTCTGTGTCTGTGTGTATCTGTGTCTGTGGTCTGTGTGTGTGTCTGTGTGTGTGTCTGTGTGTCTGTGTGTCTGTGTGTCTCTGTGTGTCTGTGTGTCTCTGTGTGTGTCTGTGTGTGTCTGTGTGTGTGTCTGTGTGTGTGTCTGTGTGTCTCTGTGTGTCTCTGTGTGTGTCTGTGTGTGTCTCTGTGTGTGTCTCTGTGTGTGTCTCTCTGTGTGTATCTGTGTGTGTCTCTCTGTGTGTATCTGTGTGTGTCTGTGTGTGTCTCTGTGTCTCTGTGTGTGTATCTGTGTGTGTCTGTGTGTGTGTGTCTGTGTGTGTGTCTGTGTGTGTCTGTGTGTGTCTGTGTGTGTCTCTCTGTGTGTGTCTGTGTGTGTCTGTGTGTGTCTGTGTGTCTGTGTGTGTGTCTGTGTGTGTCTCTGTGTGTCTGTGTCTGTGTGTCTCTCTGTGTGTATCTGTGTGTGTGTGTGTCTGTGTGTGTGTGCCTGTGTGTGTCTGTGTGTGTCTCTGTGTGTGTCTCTGTGTGTGTCTCTGTGTGTGTCTGTGTGTGTCTGTGTGTGTCTCTGTGTGTGTCTCTCTGTGTGTGTCTGTGTGTGTCTGTGTGTGTCTGTGTGTCTGTGTGTGTGTCTGTGTGTGTCTGTGTGTGTGTCTGTGTGTGTGTCTGTGTGTGTCTGTGTGTGTGTGTCTGTGTGTGTCTCTGTGTGTGTCTGTGTGTGTCTGTGTGTGTGTGCCTGTGTGTGTCTGTGTGTGTCTGTGTGTCTCTGTGTGTGTCTGTGTGTGTCTCTGTGTGCCTGTGTGTGTCTGTGTGTGTCTCTCTGTGTGTATCTGTGTGTGTCTGTGTGTGTGTGCCTGTGTGTGTCTGTGTGTGTGTCTGTGTGTGTGTCCGTGTGTCTGTGCCAGGGTGAGAAAGTTCTCCCCCCCCCCACAAAGCAAGCGCAGCTAGCGCAGTCGGAGAAGCAGATGAGAGGAGCTGTATTCACAAGCAGGGCTGGAATGCAATGAGTATGTACACAAATATCCAGTATTTACAATACATACAGAAACGTACAGCAATGAACGTAATGCAGAAGACCCACAGCCGGCGGAGCGTGTGCCCCCCGGCCCCTGGATCCCCTCTCCCTCCCTCCCTGGGCAGCCCCTCTCACCACCCTTCGGGCCAACCGCCCCGCGCCGCCAACCGCCAGGCCTAAACCGGTCACAATGTGTCTGTGTGTGTGTCTGTGTCTCTGTGTGTGTCTGTCTGTGTGTGTTTTCTGGCTCAAGACTTTCCCTTTATTGCTCTCTTGGAAGCTTGAGCTCTTACCTGCCTCTTCCCCTGTGTGTTTTCAGAACCAACAGGCAAAGATTGCCCAGCTCTACCTGCCCCTCTTTGGGCTGCTCCTGGAGAACCTGCAGCGTGTGGCCAGCCGTGAGGCCCTCTACTCCTGTTCAGCTGCCTCCAGCCCTGTGAGTACAGCCCAGCCAGGCTTCTTTGCCCTCCTCCCTCGGACTTCCTATGTGCAGCCGCCCCTGCCTGCAGCCAGGCTCAGCTTTAGGAAGTGTGGTTTTCTTTGCCCCACAGACCCATGATGGGTTTGTCTCTTTTGATTTGGTTTCCCTGTGGCTCTGCTCCGAGTGCAGCACCGGGAGCACGGAATTGTCAGGAAAGGACCTCAAAAATCCTCCAGTTCCAGCCTGCCCGCCATGGGCAGGGACATCTCACAATGGCTCTGCCCTTTTTTCTCCCTGCCCTTGAACATTCCTTTAACATTTAGTATGTCTTTACCACATCCATAGTGCTGTGGGATGAGGTAAGTCCCTCCAAGTGCAATGGGCGGCAGCAGGACTCATCATCAGTGTTGCAGGGAGTTGCCCATCTACCTGCAGGCTGTGGGTGATTTCCAGGCAGGCTGAGCCTTGCACAGCAAACTGTCTTCCTCCTGCAGGGCAAAACAACCTCCACTGAAAAAAAAAGGGAAAAAAAGAGTGGAGAAGAGTAACTCCCAACTTCAGCTCACATGATTGCTACCCAGGGAGGTGGAGTCATCACCATCCCTGGAGGTGTTTAAAAGCCATTTGGATGTGGTGCTTAGGGATGTTGTCTAAGCTGTGTGCAGGGAGAAGTTAGGTTATAGTTGGAGTGAATCATCTTAAGGTCATTTCCAACCAGGCCATTCTGTGATGAAAAACAAAAGGGGAAAACCTGCTGTAACTTACTGTAGTGTAGCCTGATATTCTCTGTGGTCCTCCCCAAGTAATTTGTCTCCTTGTTGCAGAAGTAAGGGGAAAAAACCACATTTTTTAAATCTGTGTTAGAAAAGCTGTTCCAATTTGCCTTTATTTATTTATTTATGGAATTCTTCTCTTCCTTAAGAGCATAGGTGTTAACTTCCATTGGTCACAAAACCCTTTCATTGCTTTCCAGGCATCCAGAGATGACTTTGTGTGCAGTTTTGCATCCCCTTCAAACAGATCCAGCCTGCTGGCAGACAAAGATTCAGGTAAATTAATTATTTCTTTAGTGCATAACCTATTACCAGTCCCCAAACCCATTACTCAAAACCTGAAGTAGTCATCTGTCAGAAGACGTCTCAGAGTTTAAATGCTTTGTCATAGATGTGATATCAACCCAACTGTCCTTTCCAGATCAACCAGCATTCAACATGAGGCACTGGCCAAGCTCTGTGCTGTAGGCTCTGAGTTGTACCCAGCCCTCCCTGTCCATGCTGAGCTCAGAAGTACTCCTGCCAAAGGGTTAACGGCAGGGTTTGGCTTTTTTTTTCCCCAGCCTGTGGAGCAGCCCTTCCAAATGGCCATGCAATGAAAAGAGAGGACTCAAAAGGATCCCTGAACTCAGAAGGGGCAACCAGCTCCCTGGATCAGAGTGAAAATGTAAGGCTTCCGGGTTAGCAACAGCAGTCGCCACTGCACCAGGCTCTGGGCTGTGCTTCAGGAGGGGGAGGGAAAAGGAGTTCCCTGTGGTTGCAGTCTCAGAGCCAGCTTCTCACTCTCTCTGTTTACAGAAGAGAAGACTGAGAGGGGATTTAATAAATGTGTATAAATATCTGAGGGCTGGGAGTCAGGAGGGAGGGGACAGGGACAGGCTCTGCTCAGCTGCACCCTGGGATAGGACAAGGGGCAATGCATATTAACTCCAGCACAGGAGGTTCCACCTCAACATGAGGAAGAACTTCTTCACTGTGAGTCACAGAGCTCTGGAGCAGGCCGCCCAGAGAGGTTGTGGAGTCTCCTGCTCTGGAGACTTTCCAGACCCATCTGGGTGTGTTCCTGTGTGACCTGTGCTGGATTGTATGGTCCTGCTCTGGCAGAGGGATTGGAGTCGATGATCTTTGGCGTTCCCGTCCAGCACCTAACACTCTGTGGTCCTGTGATCCCGTGAATGAAGCAGATTGCTGTACAGCAGAGGAGGGCAGACTCAGGAGCCTGGTTTGCTTTCACTCTTCAAACATCTCTGAGCTACACATGGCCCTGCTGACAGATCACTTAGCAAAGTGAAAATCCACGGGGAAAACCTCTGCTGCCATGGAGCTTCTGTCTGTACTCAGATGTGCTCCCTGTGCATGGATGGGGCTCAGCCTGGCCAGTGCCCAGTGCACACTGCTGGGAGCTGCTTTCCACACATGGCTGGGAGGCAAAGCACTGCTGAGGTGATTGCCTGTGACCACTGACTGAAGAGAATCACAGAGTGGTGGGGGCTGGAAGGCAGCTCCGGAGATCACCTAGTTCAACCCTCTGCAGGAGCAGGGGCACCCAAGAACGTGTGCAGGTAGGTTTGGAATGCCTTCAGAGAAGGAGACTTCACAACCTCTGGGCAGCCTGCTCCAGGGCTCTGTCACCCTCACGGGGAAGAATTTTTTCCTTCCATTTACTTGAGACCTCCTGTGTCCCAGCTTGTGTCCAGTTTTGAGCAGGTGACATACCTTTAGGAAAAGCAGCTCCAATCTTGCAGAAGGTGACAACAGTCACAGCTCAGAGCCCCCTCCTCAGGCTGTCCTCTGCTGGTTGTCAGACTGCACCCATGGAAATGAGGGCTTTGTGCAAACCAGCCCTTGATTTTCCTCAAGGCACTTTACAGATGTCTTGGGTTGGTGTGAGTCATTCAATGCATCTTTAAAAACTTTGGCCCTTAAAATAAGCAAAAGATTCTCTGGGTTCCTGCTGGCTCTGTCCTGACATGCTCAGCAGAGGTGGGGCCTTTGAGGCTCTCCCACATGAAGCACGAAGCTGCAAGACCCAAGTGCAGCCAAACACTTGACTCTCAGCTGTTCATATTCCACAAAGCTCTGAGCACAGGCTTCAATCCTGCTGCCAGGCTCTGCACAAAGTGGTGGGGCCTGCAGTTCATCTCCTCCCTCCACAGCCACCCATCCTCTGCTGTGTCCTTGAAGGTGCATTTTTCTGTGCCCTTGGAAACAAGCTTCCTGTTAGGGAATCCACAAACTCAGGTGCAAGTAAAGCCTCTGGAGAATCACAGAACCACAGACACATTCTGGTTGGAATAGACCCTCAGGATCACCAAATCCAACCCAGAACCTTACTCTACAAGGGTCACCCCTGAGCCAGAGCCCCAAGCACCACAGCCAAACCACCCTAAAACACAGCCAGGCTTGGGGACTCCACCACCTCCCTGGGCAGCTCCTTCCAATCCCTGACCAATCCTGATGGGAAGAAATGTTTCCTGCTGTCCAGCCTAACCCTGCCCTGCTGCAGCTTGAGGCTCTTCCCTCTTGTTCTGTCACTAATTACTGTGAGCAGAGACCAGCAGCAGCCTCTCCACAACCTCCTTTCAGGAAGCTGCAGAGAGCCAGGAGGTCTCCCTCAGCCTCCTCTGTTTCACACTAACCATCCCCAGCTCCTTCAGTCTCTTCTTCCCTTCATCAGATTTCTTCTCCAGGCCCTTCCCAGCTTCCTTGCCCTGCTCTGCCCTGGCTCCAGCACCTCCATAGCTCTCTTGTGTTGAGGTACTGTATGGAGAAGCCTCAAGGCTGCTCTGCAGAGAAGCACATGGTACTTGCTGCCTGTTCCCTTGGAGTTGTGTGCCGACTTGATGAGTTTGGCGTGGTCAGCAGCGAGCTGCTGGCTGTAGCACTGTATCTCCAGCTCCAAACTGCATGTTTAATTCTCTTTTGTGATGACTCACAGCTACAGCTCGTCCTAAAATAAACAACAAATAGTACCCCTAGGTTGCTCTCCAAACATGTGAGGCACAGCTTTAAGGGGAATGTCCTGCTTTAGGCTTAACTGTGTCCATTTGTAGAGGGATATGGCTGTGGTGAACAAAAAAGAATAAATAAGTGAAGCTTTACAAGTTGTGTTTCCCACCACAGAATGCCCAAGCCCCTCCCACACAGCCTGACTCACCAGCAGGATTTCATTTCACTTTGCCTAAGCCGGAGGCACTTCAAAAAACCAGGGGGGGGAGGTTCTTAATCTGGAATTTCCTGTTTTTTTACACCCAGACATTTGGGGTTGTCTGGAATAGAAAGTTAGATTCTTCCTTTAAACCTTGGCATATGATGAACTCCATCATCCATCACCCATCATCCATCACCCATAACCATCTGCCCATCTTGTTTGAAAGGAGCTGGCTTCAGAAATGCCTGGGAGCTCAGAAGCTGCAGAGAGGAGGGAAATGAGAGCAGGGCTATCATGTATCTGTCTGGATAAGCCATCACCCTCTGCCCATCATCCATCATCCTCTGCCCATCACCCATCACCCTCTGCCTATCATCCATCACTCATCACTCTCTTCCCTGACACTTACAATACAATACAATACAATACACCAGGTTGGAAGAGATCTTCAAGATCATCGTGTCCAACCTATCAACCAATCCAACCCACCTCAATACAATACAATACAATACAACCCACCTAAACAACTAAACAACTAAACCATGGCACCAAGCACCCCAGCAAGCCTCTTCTTGAACACCTCCAATGAAGGTGACTCCACCACCTCCACGGGCAGCCCATTCCAATGGGCAATCACTCTCTCTGTGTAGAACTTCTTCCTAAGATCCAGTCTAAACCTGCCCTGGCGCAGCCTGAGACTGTGTCCTCTTGTTCTGGTACTGGCTGCCTGGGAGAAGAGACCAACCTCTGCCTGGCTACAACCTCCCTTCAGGGAGTTGTAGAGAGCAATAAGGTCACCCCTGAGTCTTCTCCTCTCCAGGCTAAGCAACCCCAGCTCCCTCAGCCTCTCCTCATAGGGCTTGTCTTCCAAACCCCTCACCAACCTTGTTGCCCTTCTCTGGACACTCTCCAGCAAGACAACCTCCTTCCTAAACTGAGGGGCCCAGAACTGGACACAGGACTCAAGGTATGGCCTAACCAGTGCAGTGTACAGGGGCACAATGACCTCCCTGCTCCTGCTGGCCACACTGTTTCTGATGCAGGCCAGGATGCCATTGGCCTTCTTGGCTGCCTGGGCACACTGCAGGCTCATGTTCAGCCTACCCTCAACCAGCACCCCCAGGTCCCTCTCTGCCTGGCTGCTCTCAGCCACTCTGCCCCCAGCCTGTAGCACTGCCTGGGGTTGCTGTGGCCAATGTGCAGCACCTGGCACTTGGGTGTTCAATCTCCTGCCCTTGGCCTCTGCCTATCTGTCCAGCCTGTCGAGGTCCCTCTGCAAAGCCTCTCTGCCCCCCAGCAGATCAACTCCTGCCCCCAGCTTGCTGTCATCTGCAAATTTACTGATGATGGACTCAATGCCCTCAACCAGATCATCAATAAAGATGTTGAAGAGCATGGGGCCCAACACTGATCCCTGGGGCACACCACTGGTGCCTGGCTGCCAGCTGGCTGTGGCACCATTCACCACCACTCTCTGGGCTCAGCCTCCAGCCAGTTCCTAACCCAGCTCAGAGTGCTGCTGTCCAAGCCAGGGGCTGCCAGCTTGGCCAGGAGTTTGCTGTGGGGGACGGTGTCAAAGGCCTTGCTGAGGTCCAGGTAGACCACATCCACAGCCTGCCCCACATCCACCAGGCAGTCACCTGGGCATAGGAGATCAGGTTGGTCAGGCAGGACCTGCCCTTCCTAAATCCATGCTGGCTGGGCCTGAGCCCTTGGCCATCCTGTAAGTGCTGTGTGACTGCACTCAGGATGAGCTGTTCCATCACCTTGCCTGGCACTGAGGTCAGGCTGACAGGCCTATCATTCCCTGGCTCCTCCAACCGGCCCTGCTTGTGGATGGGCACCACGTTGGCAGCTTCCAGTCTTCTGGGACCTCTCCAGTGAGCCAGGACTGCTGAAAAATGATGGAGTGCGGCTTGGCAGCTGCTCTGCCAGCTCTCTCAGCACCCTAGGATGGCTCCCATCCAGTCCCATGGCCTTGTGGGGGTCCAAGCAGCTCAGAAGATCTCTAACTACCTCCTGGAGCAGCGGGAAACCATGCAGCTCCCTGGCTCCTTCTGCCAGCTCTGCAGGCCAGCTGTCTGGAAGATGTTCTGCCATGCTAGGATAGATTGAAGCAAAGAAGGCGTTAAGTACCTCTGCCTTTTCCTCATCCTTTGTTACAACCTTCCCCTCCATGTCAACCAAGGAGTGGAGGTTGTCCTTGCCCCTCCTCTTGCTATTGATGTATTTATGGAAGGACTTTTTGTTGTCCTTCACAGCAGTGCCAGGCTAAGTTCTAAATGGGCTTTTGCCTCCCTAATTTTCTTCCTGCATGTCCTAGCAACATCCCTAAACATTCTGTAGGTTGCCTCCCCTTTCTTCCAGAGATGGTACACCCTCTTTTTTGCCCTTAGTTCTATTAGAAGCTCATTGCCCATCCAGGCCATCTGCCCCGGGGCTCATCTTCCGGCACACTGGCACAGCCTGTTCCTGCACCTTCAAGAGCTCTTCCTTGAAGCAACTCCAGCTCTCCTGGACCCCTTTGTTTTTAAGGGCTGTATCCCAGGGAACCTTCTGAGTTAGTTCCTTGAGTAGCCTGAAGTCTGCCCTCCAGCAGTCCAGAGTGGAGGTCTTCTTGCTGCCCCTCTTAGCTTGGCTGCTTATTGAACACTCAATTATCTCCTGGTCCCTGGCCCCTAAACACCCTCCGACCACCACATCCCCCACCAGCCCTTCCCTGTTGGTGAAGAGGAGGTCAAGCAGAGCCTTACCCCTGGTAGGCTCACGCAGCACCTGGGATAAGAAGCTGCGCTCCATGCACTCTAAGAACCTCCCAGACTGCCTCCTCTCTGCTGTGCTGAGATCCCAGCAGGTATCAGGCAGGTTGAAGTCACCCATGAGAACCAGGTCAGGTGATCTTGAGACAGCCTTAAGCTGCCTATAGAATGCTTCATCGACATCTTCCTCCTGGTTGGGTGGTCTATAACAGACTCCAACCAGGATGTCTGCCCTGCTGCTCTTCCCTCTAATTCTCACCCACAAGCACTCAACCCGATCGTCCCTGATCTCCAGCTCAACGCCATCTAGTGCCTCCCTGATGTACATAGCCACCCCTCCACCCCTTCTTCCTTGCCTGTCTCCCCTGAAGAGCCTGTAGCTGTCAATTGCAGCGCTCCAGTCATGTGAGTCGTCCCACCACGTCTCTGTGATGGCAACTACATCATAACTTTCCTGCTGCAACAAGGCTTCCAGCTCCTCTTGTTTGTTACCCATGCTTCGTGCATTAGTGTCCATGCACTGCAGCTGGGCTGCTGGTTTCACCTCTAGCTCTAGCTTAATTCCCCCAGACTCCTGCCTGAGGGGACTGGTTCCAGCCCCTTCCCCCTTCGAAGCTAGTTTAAAGCCCTGTCAATGAGACCTGCCAATTCCTTTCCCAGAATCTTTTTCCCTTTGGGGGCAGGCCATTCTCGTGTACTGTGACCTTTCCCCTCCTCTGGGACAGATGTGCTCCATCTGTTGCCAGCTGACCTGCTGCAGTAGAAAGTTCTCCAAGATTGAAAACCCCAAATTCTTTCGACTGCACCAGCCTGAGCCACTTGTTGACTGCAGCTGCCGACCTGCTCCTGATTGTATTCCCTCCTGCAACTGAGGGTATTGATGACAAAATTATTTGTGCACCTGACCCCTCCACTAGATCCCCCAGGGCCCTGAAGTCATTCTTGATAGCCCTGGGAGTTCTGGTTGCAACATCATCATTCCCTAACTGCATAACTATTAAGGGATAGCAGTCAGAGGGCTGTACCAGACTGGGCAGCCTTCTGGTAACATCTCTAACCTGGGCTCCTGCGAGGCTACAAACTTCCCTATGAGATGGGTCTTTTTCATAGATGCCAGGATGCCATTTGCCTTCTTGGCCACAAGGCCACCCTGCTGGCTCCTGGTCACCCTGCTGTCCATTAGGAATCACTCTGAGAACTGGAGTGTTTGACAAGGGGCTGAAAAGTGCTGTGTGATGACCACTTGACAAGGAATAGAATCATCCCCACAGTCCCCATCCTTTGTTTATGCAGTCAGGAGCAAAAAAATAGTTCCTCCTGAAGTTATGAGCTTGGCTTACTGCCAGCCAGGGGCTCCATCATCATCCCACTCAATTGAGCAGCGCCAGACAAGCGGGATGATGGCACAGAGCAGCGCCAGACAAGCGGGCTGTACCAGACTGGGCAGCCTTCTGGTAACATCCTTAACTTGTGCTCCTGCTAGGCTAATAACTTCCCTATGAGATGGGACTTTTTTCTTCAGGGCAGAGCCTCTTGTCCAGGATCTCCAGGCTGCTCTTCACTGGACTGGCAGCAACCTCAGAGCATGGAGAGGGACTTTTTTCAAGGGCTTGTTGGGGCAGGACAAGAGGGAATGGATTTGAGCTGGGGGAGGATAGGTTCAGAGTGGATATTAGGAAAAGTTTTTTGCAGTGGGGGTGGGGAGACTCTGGCACAGGCTGCTCAGGGAGGCTGTGGCTGCCCCTCCCTGGGGGTGTGCAGGCCTGGATGGTTGGAACTGGATGACCTTTGAGGTCCTTTCCAGCCCAAACCGTTGTATACTTCTATGAGATGTCTCCCAGGTGTGGTGCTGTAGGGGGCCAGGAGGAGTGCTGGCCCGTCTGGTGTCTCAGGCGTGCCGTGCCGTGCTGCAGGGCAGCTGCCGCGGCGCAGCGCCGCAGCCAGGGCCCTGTCTGTGTCCCCTCAGGCGCGCAGGGGCTCCCCGCGGAGCAGCGTGTCGCACTGCAGCCGCCTGGACCACCTGGAGATCCGGACGCTGCTCACGTGCTACCTCCACCTTGTGAAGATGCTCTCTGAAGGTTGGTGGCTCTTGCTCACTGGAGGGCAGCCAGAGGGACGAGAGACCAGCAGCAGCTTTGGTCTGACAGGTCTCTCTGTAGTTGTTATTTGTTGGATCTCAGTGCACCTTCGTTTGCTTTTTTTCCCTTTCAGATACTCTTTTAGCTTACTGGAGCAAATTCTCCCCCCAGGAGCTGATCAATGTCCTTGTGCTTCTGGAGTGAGTATCATGAGACTGCATTCCAAACACTGTGCCTTTGTGCAGGCAGCACTGGCCAAGGGGAAGGCGTGGTGGGGTGTGCCTCACAGCATGCACGTGGTCCTGCGCAGCACCAGAGCTGTCTGCCCAGGCTGCAATGGAATGGCCTTCCTCCCTCTGAGCAGGAGCAGGTTGAGGGAGCATGGTGAAGGGGCAGTGCACTGTGCTTGGTCTGGGCTGTGCAGAGGCTGTCCCACCACCTGTGGGCAAGTAGGGCTCACAGCCTCCCACCCTAACAAGCACAGCCTCCACTTTGCAGTGGGCTTCATGGAACACATGGGTGAAGGAGACAGGGATGTGCCACAGGGTTTGGAAACCAAGGGCATGAGGTCAAGTGCTCTGCACATACAGACCCAAAGCTTCCTGACAGAGGAGTGTCTGCAGGGGAGGACAGGGCAGATTTGAAACATCCTGGGTCTTTCCTGGCCTGCAGGGCCTGTAACAAACACGTGTTCTCTTTCTAGGGTGTGCTTATTCCACTTCAGATACGTGGGGAAGAGGAATATTGCCAGGTACTGTACCTCCTGTCTGGGGCTGAGGTGGAGGGGTGCCACAGCTGAGGCAGGAAGGGAGGATGCAGAGCCAAGCAGGCAGGAAGCCTGCAGGGTTGGGACTCTGCTCCACACCATGCACCGAGCAGAGCCCCTTCCTCTTAGCACCCTGCCCCTTCCCTCCCCTCCAGCTCCTGCATGAAACCCCCAGGCCCCAGCGCTCCCGGCTGCCCACGCAGGTCGACAGTGTCCCCCCCAGTCAGCTCCAGGTGAGACACCAGGTGCATCTCTGCTCCCTGGGATGCTGTCTCAGTAACTCCAGGGCCGTCTGGCACAAGGCAGACCAGGGTAGCCTGATCGGTCCCCCTGGGACTACCCAGGATTCACCAGATGAGAGTGATGGAGGGAGGCCAGGCCTCCATCCTGGTGCCTTGTGTCACTCTGCAGTGCTGTGGCCACTGCTGCTTGTCTCACCTTGTCCCGTGGCCCCCTTGCAGGGTGCAGGAGGCCTGGTTCTCCAAGCACGCGGGAGCCGAGAGGAAGTCGCAGACGATGCCAGCGCTGCGCAGCAGAGCCGGGGGCATGCAGGTGCGGCTCCAGCACCTGGGCAGCTTGGAGACCTCCTTCACCCTTAACCACAGTATGTACAGCAGAGCTAGGTGGGGCCAGGGGACTGCTCACTCTGCTCCCTGCTGAACATTGCACATAGCCATTTTCCACTTGCTGCTTGAGGGTATTCAAAGTCTGCAGGATTGCAATGGTCACCACCCCTCTCTGCTACACCCCTAGGTTGGGCAGGGAGGTGATGTTCCAGTCAGGGCCTTAAAAATCGCCCCTGGGACTTGGGACTTCCATGGCTTTTTCCTCTCACCTGTCTTGGCTCAGCTCCTTGTCTCAGTATTTGTGCAGGTGACATTTGCCCTCTGTGGATGCAACCTGAACACCTCTGTCTGGCTTCAGTGCCAGTGAGACTAAGGGGAAATGCTGCCCTAGGTTGTCTCAGTTGACATCAGGCTAAGGCAGCTTCTCTGAATGGAGCTGGCAAATTCAGCTAACCTTACCTCATCCTCAAACCCAGTGAATCATAGAATGTTAGGGGCTGGAAGTCCAAGCCCTCTGCCAGGGTAGGTCACACAGGAACACATCTAGGTGGGTTTTGAAAGTCTCCAGAGAAGGAGAGTCCACAGCCTCTCTGGGCAGCCTGCTCCTGGGCTCTGTCACCTTTACAGGAAAGAACATTTTCCTCGTGCTGAGTGGAATTTTGTGTTCTAGTTTGTATCCAAGTGAAGAGCAAGGGGAGGGCTTTGTCTGTATCAGCATTGAGACTCTGTGGAAGCTGGAACACTGAATGCTGTTTCCTCCTGGTTTGCTTTCCCTCCACAGATGCAGGCACCTCAGAAGCAGATATCGTGCACCAGGCATTACTGGAGGGCAATATAGCCACTGAAGTGTGCCTGACAGTCCTGGACACCATCTCTTTTTTCACTCAGAGTTTCAAGGTCAGCATTGAAATCAAAAGGTAGCAGTGTGCTGCGTGTCTCTGTGCATGCTGATTGTCAGGAGCCATTCTGCCAGAGCGGCAGCTTATGGCAGGCTTTGCCAAAGCATATGGCCTGCAGCTCCCTTCTCTTGCACCAAGCTTGGTGTTTCACAAGGTCCCAGAGCATTTGGGCACTTATGCAATCTTGCAGTTTCTTCAAAACTGCAAGACCGCAGAAGAGGAGGGGGATGTTTTTGTCTTCTGAGTGTGGGCAGTGCAAGAGAAGAAGAGGAAATGTCCATCATGTAGGAAGGAGGGACTTAGAGGAAAGAGAAATGAAGGACTAGCGTTCTTAGAGTTGTTTGCTACCATAAAGTGCCTAGCAGCGAGACCCAGAGTGCCTCTGGGGCTGAGGCAGTCCAGCTGTGGCTGGCAGTTCAGACAGGACGAGGACCATTGGTAGGAGTCTTCTTCACCATACTGATGATTCACACTCCTGGCAGTCATTGAATCAGAGCCTCTGTGGTGAGGAGAGCCCCATGCTGGCAGCAAAACTCTGAACTGCTGTTCCACAAGAGCTCTTCCTCAAAGTGTGGTTGGACAACTCCTCCTCATCACAATGTGTCTTGCAGATGTCACCAGAGCAGCTCTGGATAAGCACAATGAAGGTTTCTTTCCTAGGTAAACTGAACATGCGGGGAAAGGTCATCATGTCCTGTGCTTCTGTCACTGAGCACCACCACCCTGGTGCATATCTTAAATTACTCCTTAAAAGTCTGGCAACAGCAGAAGGGTTTTAGATGCAAGAGTTAGGACTTTGTTGACTTGCCTCAGTTGGGTGTGTGTGTACCATTGTGGTTTTTCAACCCACAGGACAGACTGGATTCCCTTCCTCTTTAATGGCCTTTTCTGGGCACTCAGTATTACCACACACAAGCATGCTGCAGCACAAGTGCTGAGCCTCTTCTTACTGCTAAAGGAGCTCAGCTCAAAAGTATGGATCCTAAATTTACCCCGGTACAGGGTGTGCCAAGAGATACATCTGAGCCAGCCCTAGGGTTGCTTGCTGGGACAAATGAAAATGAAAACCACCAGTATGAGTATGCTGCTAAGAGCCTCTTTGATTGAAACCAGCTCCAGGCAGATGGTGAAAGTTGTACAGGTGGCTGAGTGAAGTCTTGGAGTCAGAGATCAAATATTGGTCTTTTACTCTCTGCTATCAAAAGAACCTCTGACCAACTAGTACAGATTCATACCCATTGGCACATCTGTTGGTTATACCTTCACTGCAGGCCCTCCTCCTTCTCTGGCTTCAGAACTGATGTAATCAGTTATGCATAATGATTTCTGTCCTTTCCAGGCCCAACATTTCTGCAAAATAAGTTCTCTCCTTGCTTTCCAGACTCAGCTTTTAAGCAACGAGGGCCACAATCCACTCATGAAGAAAGTGTTTGATATTCACCTGGCTTTTCTCAAAAATGGGCAGTCAGAAGCAGCTCTTAAGCATGTGTTTGCCTCCCTGAGAGCCTTCATTAGCAAGGTATGTAATGTATAGAATCACAGAGTGCTGGGGCTTGGGAGGGACCTTCAGATACATCCCATCCAACCCCCCTGCCAGAGCAGGGTCACCCAGGGCAGGTCACACAGGAGCACATCCAGGTGGGTTTGGAAAGTCTTCAGAGCAGGAGACTCCAGAACCTCTCTGGGCAGCCTGCTCCAGGGCTCAGCACCCTCACACCAAAGAAGTTTCTGCTCATGTCAAGGCAGAACTTCCTGAGTTCCAGTTTGTGTCCATTGCCCCTTGTCCTATCACAGGACACCACTGAAAAGAGCCTGGCCCCTTCTTCTTGACACCCACCCCTCAGATATTCATAAACACTGATCGGATCTTTTCCCAGTCTGCTCTTCTTCAGACTGAACATGAGTCCGGAGGTGTGACAGAAGGGACCAGCATGCTTCCACTCCTGTTAAACTGAGATTTGGTGATATTTCCCAGAATGGTGAGGCTTGGAAGTAACCTCTGGAGATCCAACCTCCCTGACAGAGCAGGATCACCTGGAGTAAACCCCACACAAACACATCCAGGCAGGTTTGGAAAGCCTCCAGAGATGGAGACTCCACAACCTCCTGGGGCAGCCTGCTCCAGTGCTCTGCCACCCACAAGTTTTTCCTTGTGTTAATGTGGAACCTCTTGTTTGGAGACCTGTTTTAGAAAACAGGTTTCAAATGAGCCCAGTTTACCTATTTCAACAATTGCTTATTTGTTGGATATAAAAAACAGAAAGAGAAATCAGGAGGAATTCCTTCACCTGCCTTGGTCACACAGCTACTGTTCAGGAGTAGTATCTGTTAGACCAAAAGCTGTGGTGCTGTGGTGTCTTTGCCCCAGACTGTCTGTATTGCTGTCAGTGGTACTGCTTGCAGTGCCAAGCTGCTCCTCTTCCACTGTGTTTGAAACAGAGCAGTACCTGCTGAACCTCTGTCTGCAGCTCTCTGGGCTGTGGTACACAGCAAGCAGCCCTGCAGAGAAGGTCTTGTGGGTGCTGGTGGGGGAGAAGCTGGGCAGGAGCCAGCAATGGGCACTGGCAGCACAGAAGGCCAAGGGCAGCCTGGGCTGCAGCCAAAGCAGTGTGGCCAGAGCTGGAGAGAGGATCCTGCCCCTCTGCAGAGCAGCAAATGCAGAAGCCTTTCTGGCTACCTGGCTCGAGACAGCGTGTTCCTGTTTCTCCAAGGGGCTTCTCAGAGCCTGCTGGTTCAGCACACAGCCTGCTCAGGCACAGCCTTTATGCAAGTCTCTTCCCCTTGCTAGTCAAAGTTTTGTTTACCCAGGGAATATTTGTTCTGTGCCTCAGCAAACAAGGGACCTTCCCTGCCTTCCTGGCAAAAATCTGTGCTGGTTTAAATGCCAAGGCCAACCTGCATGCCCACTCAATTTGGTTTCACCATCGGCCCTCAAAACCTGGAGCCCTTCAGGAGTTGTGGAGCTCTTCAGGGAACTTGGAGCCCTTCAGAAATCCTGGAACCCTTTAGGGATCCTGGAGTCCATCAGGAATCCTGGAACCCTTCAGGAATCCTGGAGCTCCTCAGGGGTTCCATGCTTGCTTTCCAAATGCCCCTTACAGCCCCCAGGCTGCTGCAAGAAGGGGCAGCAGAGTTGTTTGCTGGGATTGATGCCAACCTGAATCCATGCTGCAGTTAGCAGATTGGGCCTCAGAGATGTGCAAGATTGGCTTCAGTTGCTCTCTCCCATTTCCCCTATTGCAGGATGCAGTGTTGCTTCTGTAATAGCAAGATAGGAGCCCAGCAGATGGTATCTATAAGGAAGTGTGTTCTTTGCCAACTCCAAAACCACACAACTCCCAAACTTCCTTTTAAGTTCTCTGAAGGGCTTTTCTGAGGCCAAAGTGATGTTAAAATAGCTGAGGGTGTCACTGCAGTTCATGGAATCACAGAATGGTTTGGATTGGAAGAGACCTTGAAGACCATCCAGTTCCAGCCCCCTGCCATGGGCAGGGACACCTCCCACCAGCACAGGCTGCTCAAGGCCTCATCCAGCCTGGCCTTCAACACCTCCAGGCAGGAGGCAGCCACAGCCTCCCTGGGCAACCTGTGCCAGAGTCTCCCCAGCCTCACTTTCAAGAGTTTCTTCCTCATCTCCAGTCTCAGTCTCCCCTCTCCCAGCTCAAAGCCATTGTCCCTCAGCCTGGCACTCCCAGCCCTCGTTCACAAGCCTCTCCCCAGCTCTCCTGGAGCCCTTCAGGTGCTGGAAGGCTGCTCTGAGGTCTCCCTGGAGCCTTCTCTTCTCCAGGCTGTCCCCAGCCTGGCCCCACAGGGGAGGTTCTGCAGCCTCTGCTCATCTCTGTGGCCTCCTCTGGAGCCTCTCCAGCAGCTCCAGGTCCTTCTTGTGCTGGGGGCCCAGAGCTGGAGGCAGTGCTGCAGGTGGGGGCTGAGCAGAGCAGAGGGGCAGAGTCACCTCCATCCCTAGCCTCCCACAAGTGCAAGGGTTGCAGGTTCTCCTGCAAGTGTGTTTGACAATATGAGAGCTGCACTGCTCTGGGTTGCATATTACCTGTAGCTGTACATTTGTTTAATACAAATTCATGGAAATCAAAGTTGAGTTACACCTTTGACACAGCAGGAATGGACAATTTGTCATTTTTTTGGCTAATAATTTGCATGGAAAGAATCCAGAATCCCTCTCTTCTCCAGGCTCACAGCAAATGGTTGCTGGAGGGAAAACATAAATAAAAAGGAGATTTTAGTAATTTGTTTTTGCATCCCCAAACCTGGTTTAAAAATAGCTTGCCCTCTAAATCTGGTTGCTTGATAGGCCAGAGCCTTCCAAAGGAAATGTCACCAGAAAGCAAAGAACAAACAACTTCTGTAACTGTTTGCAGATTTGGTTTTGGTTTCAGAATGAATCCCACTTGCATGCCTGTCTGCAGGGAATCTGGGAAGTAAGCTGGAAAGAAGCAGCAGAAGCTAGATGCCTCTTCTTTTGCACTGCAGGGCTGGGGTGTTTTAATCAGCTAAGTCCTTCTTTTCAGAGCACCACTTAACAGACAAATAGATTTACACATGCTTGGGAATGGTCTTGAAAGTAAAGGTTAGGAAGGAAGACGTGGCCAGAGGAGGGGCTGAGCTGATTTGCTCTGCATTAAAGAGCAGCTCAGACACATGGATGTGGGCTTGATGGCAACCCCATGGAAAAGCCAGCTCTGCACCTGCCTGTCCCTTGGTGTGTTGGCACTGGTAGGGCACATTGGAGGCGTCACAAATCCCAAGCCTTGAAGGACTTGGGCACCAGAGCCTTGGTTCTTTCCTTCATCATCCCCTTTAGGAACCTGTCCCCTGCCTGGTAGCAGTTCCTGTGGCCATGTCAGACTGTGCTTTCCCTCCCCATTAGTGCTCTCAGGATGCAGCATGGTTACAGCCTCCCCTGCAGTTGGTGAAGGGCACTTGGAATGTCCTACGTGCTGCTGTGGCTGACCTGCCCTCATGTCCCTTCTGTGCTGAGGCCTCTCTGGAAGCTGCTCACTGCATTGAGTCCTGCTCTGGCCCTTTATCTTATGCTGGATCAAAAATGGGCTCCTCCAGGGCACTGCTTCACAGTTCTCCCCAGCTCATGTTCTGCCTGCAGGCAGGCACCTGTCTAGACCCTTGGGTCTGCTGCTCTGAGCTTGGCATCAGGAGCAATTGCATCTGTTTGGGCTCAGTCTCCAGAATCACAGAATTGTCAGGGCTGGAAGGGACTTCAAGGCTCAGCCAGCCCCAGCCCCCTGCCAGGGGCAGGGACATCTCACACCACAGCAGGTTGCTCACAGCCACCTCCAGCCTGGCCTTCAGCACCTCCAGGGAGCAGCTGTGTGTGGACACAGGTTCCCTAGGAACAGGGCTCACAGGTTTTCCTCCAGGGCTGGTGCAGTGTGGAGGGCAGTGCACAGGGAGGGATCTTGGGCTTCTTCTGCAGCAGATTCCCAGGCAAAGCTTTTCTCCCTAGCATTAAGTTGGAAATGTCTGCAAAGCCTCTGTGGCAAGCAGTGGTGCCTGCTGGAAGCAAGTGCCAGCCGTAGCTTCATGGCTAGTCCTGTGCTTGCCCAATCACACATCACTGTGGCCAGCTGTGGGTCAAGCCTGGCTCTGAGTGTGACCCCATCTGACTGTGGAGAAGGATTGCATCAAGCAAGCAGCAGTTACTTCACAGCCCCTTTCCAAGTGCACACATGGGCCTCTTGGCCCTCTGCTGCTCTTGCTGCTCTTCTTTCTCACATATTCTTGGCCAGAGGGGAAGGCCAGCACCCTGCAGGGCTGTGCAGCATCTCTCACCTCACCAAAAACCTGCTTCCAAGCAGGGCTCTGGGGTCAAGCTCAGCTGTGCCTGAACAGCAGACAGCTGCAGCAGTGCCCTGCCCCCGCAGGCAGCTGTCTCCATGCAAGGCAGGCCAGAGTGGAGCCCACCAGCTTGTCTGTCTGCCCATGCTCATGAGTGTTTGGGCAGTGTCTTCATGCAGCCTGATAACCTCTGTGGCCCAGTGGTGTAGTCTTGCCAGCCACAGCTTCTAGATTCCTCTTTTGAGACATTGTCACCAGCATGCCATGGTGGTGGTCACTGAAGTGGCTACAGCTGAATCATGTGTGTTTGATGCAAGGAGTAGAGAGCCATGGTAACAGCTCCAGGCTTTGACTGGGAATATCCCTCCCTGTAGGAGTTCAAAGCCAGGCTTTGGCTGGGGCCTGGAGCCACCTGGTCTAGGGAGAGGTGTTCCTGCCCATGGCAGGGGGTTGGAACTGGATGATCTTTAAGGTCCCTTCCAACCCAAACCATTCTATGAATCCATGATCACAGAATGGAGAGGGTTGGAAGGGACATCTGGAGATCACCGAGTCCAGCCCCTCTGCCCCAGCAGGGTCACCCACAGGAGCTTACCCAGGATCACAATATCCAGGTGGGTTTGGAACCTCTTCAGAGCAGGAGACTCCACAACCTCTCTGAGCAGCCTGGTCCAGGGCTCCAGCACTCTCACACCAAAAAAGTTTCTCCTTTAAGTTCAAGTAAATCTCCTGTGTTGTGTTTGTGCCCATCGCCCCTTATCCTATCACTGGCCACCCCTGAAAAGAGCCCAGCCCCATCCTCTCGACCCCCAACTTTTAGATACTGATCAGCATTGATCAGATCCCCTCTCAGGCTGCTCTTCTCCAGGCTCAACATGCCCAGTGCTCTCAGGCTTTCTTTGGAAAAGAGATGCTCCAGGACCCTCCTTGGGGCCCTCCATTGGACTCTCTCCAGCAGATCCCTGTCTTCCTTGAATGGGGGAGCCCAGGACCTGACACAGTGCTCCAGGTGTGGCCTCACCAGGGCAGAGTAGAAGTGCAAGAGAGCCTCTCTCAAGCTGCTGGCCACACTCTTTTTCCTGCTCCCCAAACACCACTGTCCTTGTTGGCTATGTTGTGAGTGACAGCACTGATAACATTTACTCACATTTCCCTTGGTGAGCAGGTGGGGGGCAGGTGGGAGTGGCTATGAACCATGCCCCATGTGGACCATTGGGTCTTGAAAGAGCTGAGCACATCTTTCCTTTGAAGGTCTGAGGGCATGGTTGTGTCTGTTGGCTCTTTGCCAGGGAGTCCCCCAGGGCTGGTCCCCAGTGCAGCAGAGAGCAGCTCAGGGCGGTGTTGGTGTCACCCTGCTGCAGCCAGGTCCCCAGTGCAGCAGAGAGCAGCTCAGGGAGGTGTTGGTGTCACCCTGCTGCAGCCAGGTCCCCAGTGCAGCAGAGAGCAGCTCAGGGAGGTGTTGGTGTCACCCTGCTGCAGCCAGGTCCCCAGTGCAGCAGAGAGCAGCTCAGGGCGGTGTTGGTGTCACCCTGCTGCAGCCAGGTCCCCAGTGCAGCAGAGAGCAGCTCAGGGAGGTGTTGGTGTCACCCTGCTGCAGCCAGGTCCCCAGTGCAGCAGAGAGCAGCTCAGGGAGGTGTTGGTGTCACCCTGCTGCAGCCAGGTCCCCAGTGCAGCAGAGAGCAGCTCAGGGAGGTGTTGGTGTCACCCTGCTGCAGCCAGGTCCCCAGTGCAGCAGAGAGCAGCTCAGGGAGGTGTTGGTGTCACCCTGCTGCAGCCAGGCTCCCGTGGGGGCTGCGGAGGCAGCTGTGTGCCAGCTCAGAACCCTTCCCTGTTCTGCTTCCCTGCACCCAGCCTGCTGTGGCTGGGATGGGAGGAAGCTGAGTGTGGTGCCTCCTCCTTACCAGCCACCACTCATGAGCATGGGCAGACAGACAAGCTCCACTCTGGCCTGCCCTGCATGGAGCCAGCTGCCTGCGGGGGCAGGGCACTGCTGCAGCTGTCTGCTGTTCAGGCACAGCTGAGCTTGACCCCAGAGCCCTGCTTGGAAGCAGGTGTTTGGTGAGGTGAGACTCCATGCTGCTGCAGCCCTCTGAGCCCCACTGCTAACTGAGGTGGCTCAGGCTGTGGTTTGCCTTGATCCTGCTGCTCCCTGGGGCAGACTCCATCTGGGTGGCCAGGGCACATCCCTGTCTGTTTTAGGCTCTCTGGGACAAGCAAATATGAAGCAAGCATGACTTCAGGCTGCTTTATTTTTTCTTCTGGGGGGTGGGGGGGTTGGACATGTAGAAGCAGCTGTGTGAGCATCTCAGCAAGGTGGGCTTAGGCAGATTTGCTGGTGTCCCAGGTGGCAGCCTTTGGAGGGGATGTCCATGGGACTTCTTCCTCTGGTGCTGCTGCTGATTATGGCTTTCCTAAGTACAGGAAACTTCTGCCTGACCAGTTTGTTGAGAGTTTACTAATGAACCCCAAAGTTGTTGGGGGAGAGGATGCATGGACATACACAAGCACATCCCAAGAAAGGGTGACACCAAGGTACATTGCTCTAGGCAGAGTGGTTAGAAATAGGCCCCAAATCCAATCCCATAAATCCTTTCAGGCCCAGATGTTTATTGAGGCTTTCCAGGCTGGAGCCCAGTGTGCTGCCCTGTGTCCCTTCTCACCTGAGCCCTGGGGGTGTGCTTTTGTGGTGTGTTTCCTAATACCTCTGTACCTCTTGTGAAGTTCCCCTCAGCATTTTTCAAGGGCAGGGTGAACATGTGTGCTGCCCTCTGCTACGAGGTCCTGAAGTGCTGTACTTCCAAGGTGTCCTCCACAAGGAATGAAGCCTCAGCCCTGCTCTATCTCCTGATGAGAAACAACTTTGAGTTCACCAAAAGGAGAACGTTTCTGAGGACACATCTCCAGGTGAGTGGCTGGGGAAGAGCCAGAGAGCAGGACAGGTCACGGTGGATGGGCAGATGTGTCAGGGCTGCCGTGGCACCTCGGGTCTGCAGAGGAACTGGCAGCTGTTACGTGGACAGCAGTGCTCTTGATTTGCAGGCTTGGCCTAATTCCTGCTTGCAGTGACTGCCCCTGGGCCCTTTGGGTTAAACCCCCTGCCGTCAGCTCCTCCACGCTGTTGAGAATCTGGAGTCAGAGACACAAGATACATCTCAGTGTGGGGTGCAGTGGGAAGGAGAGCAGGAAGAGCTGCCTTTGAGGCAGGAGAAGGGATTCTCCTGGAGCTGCTTTTGCAGCATGGTCTTTCTTGAAGGAACTTTAGATAGGTCATGGGGAGGTGAATGCCCTCTGGGTTGGAATGGATCAGGAAAGAAGGCAACTGATGTCCAGACAGGGATTTCTGTTGGGATTGTTGTATGGCTGATTCTGTGAGCTCGCTGTTCAGCAAAGCAAGTTGATCCTCTGGGGAGTAGATGTCCTTGGGGGACCTGAAAGCAAAGCCACAACAAGCAGCATTGCTTATGCTGTGGGAAAGGGCTGACCTTGTCCTCTGATGTTACTCCTCTCATTAGGGCTCATTTCAGTAAAGGCCCTACCCTGTTCCAACAGATAATAATTGCAGTGAGCCAGTTAATAGCAGATGTGGCACTCAGCGGTGGGACAAGGTTTCAGGACTCCTTGCTCATCATTAACAACTTTGCAAACAGTGACAGGCCTATGAAGGTAAGTTGGAGAGTAGACAATCATAGAATTGTTGGGGTTGGAAAAGGTCTCCAAGATCACCTGGCCCAACCAGCAGCCCAGCCCCACCATGGCCACCAAACCATGGCCCCAAGTGCCATGGCCACAAGGGTATGGAACACCTCCAGGCATGGGGACTCCACCACCTCCCTGGGCAGCCTCTGACAGGCCCTGACCACTCTGGCACCAAAGACATTTTTCCTCCTCTCCAACCTAACCCTGCAACCTAACCCTCCCCTGGCACAGTTTCAGTCCAGTTCCTCTCCTTCCACCACCTGAGACTAGGGAGCAGAGCCCAAGCCCCACCTCACTGCAGCCTCCTTTCAGGGAGCTGTAGAGAGCAGTGAGGTCTCCCTCAGCCTCCTCTTCTCCACACTGAACAACCCCAGCTCCCTCAGGTTCTCCAGACCCTTTCTCACCTCTGTTGCCCTTTGTTGCCATGACACCATGTGCTGCCAGCCATTAGTGCTGATGGCTGGAACTGTGATTTCCAAGCCTATAGTGGGCTGTGTTTGCCCAGCAAACCAGAGCTGTGCCTACAGCAGCAGGACCAGCTGCACAGGCAGGTCATGCTCCCTCCCTGAGGCCTCCTGCCAGGAGGAGGCAGCTCTGCAATTCAGGTTTGCAAAATCTGCTGCTCACAAGGGTGGCCAAAGAGCTTTCCAAGAACTGCCAGGTTTGAGAGGAAAGACAAGGGAGAGTCTGGTACTTCCACTGCCTGAAGGTAATCACTAGCAGAAATCTCTTTTAATTAGGTGAGTGGCAGTGATATTAACTAAGCACTCGTTCATGGGCATCCGTGGTTGTGTTTCTCTGGGCAATAATTGTCTGGCTTTGCACAGCTTCCCCCCTCCACACTGCACTGCAGCTTGCTCCATTGCACACTGCCTAGGACAGAGGAGAACAGGAAGTGTTTGTGCAGTCCTGTGATTATCCTGTGACTTGGAGCTGGAATGTGAACCTCAGACTTGTCCTGTCACAAACTTGTTATCAGGTTATACCTGGAAAAGCCTCCACTGCCTTCTGTACGCAGGGGGGTGAGGGTTTCACTCAGCCATACTTGGCCACTCATGTGTTACATCACAGCACTCACTGCATTCAGTTTATGTATAACTGTAGGAGTGCAAGAGAGATTTCATAGAACCCTAGAATTGCTTGGGTTGGAGAAGCCCTCCAAGGTCATCCAGTCTAACCATCAACCCAACAGCACCACAGCCACTAATGCCCAGGTGCCAGCCCAACACTTTTCTTGACCACCTCCAGGGATGGTGACTCCATGTGTGTGTGAACCTTGCAGCAACAAGAGGAATGCACAGGTTCAGGCTGTGTTCCTATGGATACAGCTCTATGAACAGGTCCATGTTTCTGAGCTGCACAGCTTTGTGAGCATGAAGTCTTGGGGTTTTTTCCCACAGCAGTTTTTGGGAGACAGCCACCAGCCACATAGCTTGAGAATCACTGCTCCACGGAGGCTTTGTGGCTCTGCCCCTCTTTAGACCACCTGAGTGAAAGTCTTGCATGTGTATTGTAGACCTCCTTCCTTTTGAGTGCACAAAGATGGCCATCTGCCGTGTCCCAGGATCACAGATTGCAGTGCACTGGAGAGGATGCTGTGCGGAGCCACAGAGCAGGAGCAGGAGCCAGGCTCGTGGAGGGGAGGAAGCTGAGTGGGGACTTAACTGCTGCTTTTCACTACTGAAAGGGAGGTTAGAGAGACAGGAGGTCAGGCTCTGCTCATAAGTGTGGAGGGCACCACTGAGCAGAGCCTGGCCCCATCTCCCTGCCCCCCAGCCCTCAGATATCTGTAAGCATTGATCAGATCCCCCTCAGCCTCCTCTTCCCCAGGCTAAGCAGCCCCAGCTCTCTCAGCCTGTCCTCACATGAGAGATCCTCCAGTCCCCTACATGGTGCAGCCTTAGGGCAGGGCCCAGAAAGGAGGCAGGTTTTCTCTCCTTGGAAATGATGACATTGGCCAGATAAGCCTGCCTGGGCAGAGCAGCAGCAAGGAACCTCTGTTGATTTATTTATGACATTCCTGTGTTGGGAAACTCTACAAATGCCTTTGGTACCTCGGGAATTGGAGAGTGACCACATCAAAGGCTGATGAGCTGGATGTTGAATGAGATGAGGAATACTTCAGGCATGGTTTACAGTCCAGGCCTGGGACACTTGTATGCATGGAGCACTGGTGTCCTCTCTCACACCAGCTCCTCAGGATGCCAAAGTACCATTGTAGCACAGGAGGAGCTAACCTGGCATTTTGTGCATGCCCATAGTGAAACATCTCTAATTGCTTGACACAATCAGCACACTGCATGCAGAATCACAGACTGCATTGGGTTGGAAGGGACCCTCAAAGGTCATCTTGTCCAACCCCTGCAGGCAGCAGGGACATCTCCAACTAGAGATGAGCCTGAATGCCTCCAGGGATGGAGCCTCAACCTCCCTGGGCAGCCTGTGCCAGTGTCTCCCCAGCCTCCCTGTGCAGAGCTTCCTCCTGGTGTCCAACCTAACTCTGCCCTGCTCCAGTGCCAAACCCTTGTCCCTTGGCCTATCCCCACAGCCCCTTCTGAACAGTCCCTCCCCAGCTGCCTGCAGCTCCCCTGCAGATCCTGAAATGCAGCTCTGAGGTCTCCCTGGAGCCTTCTCTTCTCCAGGCTGAACAGCCCCAACTCTCCCAGCCCGGCCCCACAGGGGAGGTCGTCCATCCCTATGAATGTCTTGGTGGCCCCCCCTGGACCCCCTCCAGCAGGTCCAGGTCCTTCTTGTGTTGGGGGTCCCAGAGGTAGACACAGCCCTGCAGGTGAGGTCTCCCCAGAGCAGAGCAGAGGGGCAGGATCCTCTCTCCAGCTCTGGCCACACTGCTTGGGCTGCAGCCCAGGCTGCCCTTGGCCTTCTATACTGCCAGTTCCCATTGCTGGCTCCTGTCCAGCCCCTCAACCACCCCAGGTCCTTTTCTGTGGTGCTGCTCTGAATCTCATCACTACTCAGCCTGGACTGATAGCAGGGATTGCCCCAACTTAGGTGGGTTGTGAGAGCAGGAAGTAGAAGCTTACTGAGCTTTCCCTCCTGACCTCTGGGCACTTCCAGCCTGGCAGTGTGTGCAGGGCTGGCTGACAGGCTCTGGCAAAGCCTGGAACAGCTTTCATCTCTGTTTGCTAAGTGGGTTTCTTTCGTGTCAGGCAACTGCTTTTCCTTCCGAAGTCAAGGACCTGACAAAGAGGATCCGAACTGTGCTGATGGCTACCGCTCAAATGAAAGAACATGAAAAGGACCCAGAGATGCTGATCGATCTGCAGTACAGCTTAGCCAAATCCTACGCCAGCACCCCAGAGCTGCGCAAAACCTGGCTGGACAGCATGGCCAAGATCCACCTGAAAAATGGAGACCTCTCGGAGGTGGGGCCTGGGGTGGGGCGCGGTGGGGTGGGGTGCGGCAGGGCGGGGTGCGGCAGGGCAGGACGGGGCGCGGCAGGGCGGGGCGGTGCATGGCAGGGCAGGGCGGTGCGTGGCAGGGCGCGGTGGGGCGGGGCGGGGCGCGGCAGGGCAGGACGGGGCACGGCAGGGCGGGGCGGTGCATGGCAGGGCAGGGCAGTGCGTGGCGGGGCGCGGTGGGGCGGGGCAGGGCGCGGCAGGGCAGGACGGGGCGTGGCAGGGCAGGACGGTGCATGGCAGGGCAGGGCGGTGCATGGCAGGGCAGGGCGGTGCGTGGCAGGGCGCGGTGGGGCGGGGCAGGGCGTGGCCAGGCAGGATGGGGCACGGCAGGGCGGGGCGGTGCCTGGCAGGGCAGGGCGGTGTGTGGAAGGGCGGGGCGCAGGCTCTGCTTTAGCTGTCCCTCTCCCCTTTGCAGGCAGCCATGTGTTACGTTCACGTAGCAGCCCTGGTGGCAGAGTTTCTGCACAGGAAAAGTAAGTGGGCTGTTTGGGAGGCGGTGCAGGAGGAGGAGAGCTGTGGGATCGGAATCTTTTCAAAGACAAAAGTTCTCTCCGCTTGGTGAATTGTTCTAGAAACAAGCTGCAGGGGTTAAACAGAGCACCCAGCCCACCACAAACAGGACAGGAGAAATCCACACCAGAATGTAGTGGATAAAGCTAGAAGAAAATGAGTGGTTTCAAAGAAAGGAATCCAAGCTCCCACCATAAGAAGGATGTGGAACTGTTAGAGAGGGTCCAGATGAGGCCATGAAGATGATTAGAGGGCTGGAGAACCTCCCCTGTGGGAGCAGGACAAGGGACAATGGATGTAAGCTACAGAACAGGAGGTTCCACCTCAACAGGAGGAAGAACTTCACTGTGAGGCTCACAGAGCCCTGGAGCAGGCTGCCCAGAGGGGTTGTGGAGTCTCCTGCTCTGGAGCCTTCCCGGCCCTGTCTGGATGTGTTCCTGTGTGCCCTGTGCTGGATTCTGTGCCCCTGCTCTGGCAGGGGGTTGGACTCCAGAGGTGCCTTCCAACCCTTAGCATGCTGTGATTCTGTGACAGGCTGGGAGAGTTGGGGCTGTTCAGCTTGGAGAAGAGAAGGCTCCAGGGAGACCTCAGAGCAGCCTTCCAGGACCTGAAGGGGCTCCAGGAGAGCTGGGGAGGGACAAGGCTGGGAGTGCCAGGATGAGGGACAATGGCTTTGAGCTGGGAGAGGGGAGATTGAGACTGGAGCTGAGGAAGGAATTGTTGAGAGTGAGGCTGGGGAGACTCTGGCACAGGCTGCCCAGGGAGGCTGTGGCTGCCTCCTGCCTGAAGATGTGCTCAGAGGGAAAGCTCATGTCAGAAACTGGCTGTCAGCATCTTCATCAGAAGTAGTTATAGGCAGGGCAGAAAATATAGAATGAAGCAGACTGCAGCCTGAGTATCCAAACCTGTGAGGGACAATCAGAAGAAAAGGGAGTGTTGTGGTTTGCTGCAGAAGAAGGAAGGACAGATGTGTGTGCTTAAGTGACTCCTTGGCTGGCTTTCTTCCAAACATCTGCTCCACAGTTGATGCATCAATTCCAGTGCTCATTGGCATGCCAGGGAGTCCTTGCTGAAATGGACATGTCAGAAAGTTAAGGGTTCTTCAAAGCTGGCTACACTACAGCCTTGGCTGGAAAGGTCTTAAGTGCCTTGCTCAGGGGGCTTGGACCCCCTCCAGATTCTGCACTTGGTGTTGGCTATGTGGGAAAAAGCCAGGAGTTGTATTGCTGTGTACACATTTCACCTGGCTGCAGAGGGGAGAGGATTGGAAACCAGAAATTCTTTTTTTATATATCCTGGAGGCTGCTTCCCACAACCAGTGGTAAAGGAGACCTTCTGCAGAAGAAGAGGAACAAAGCCCAAGTGCTGTCTAATGAATACATTGAGTTACCTCTGGCATTGGCACGCTGTAGATATACACAGGCTGGAAGAAAGGTTCAGTATAGAATTGGAGAATCATTAAGATTGGAAAAGACCTCTGAGATCATTGAGCCCAACCATAACCCAACTGCCATGACCACTGAACTATATCCTGAAGCACATCTACAGCTTCTTGAACACCTCCAGGTATGAGGATTTCACCACCTCCCTGGGCAGCCTGTGCCAGTCCCTGACCACTCCTTCAGGAAAGACATTTTTCCTAATGTCCAACCTAAACCTCTCCTGGTGCAATTTTAGCTCATTTCATCTCATCTGTCCCAACTCTGGCCTCACTGAAATCTCCTTTCAGTAAAGACTGAATTACTGGAGAGAAGGAGTCTGAGGGGAGACCTCCTTGCCCTCTACAACTCCTTGAAGGGAGGTTGGAGCGAGGAGGGGGCAGTCTCTGCTCCTTGGTGGCAAGGGACAGGAGCAGAGGCAATGGTTCCAGGCTGCACATGGCTGGGTTCAGGCTGGAAGCAGGAAATATTTCTGCACTGAAAGGGATCTCAAACATTGGAATGGTCTGCCCAAAGCAGTGCTGGAATCACCATCCCTGGAGGTGTTCAAGCAGCTGTGGAGCTGGTGCTTAGGGACATAGTTTAGTGTTGACCCTGCAGTGCTGGGCTGAGGGTGAGCTTAGAGGTCTCTTCCAGCCAGCTCTGTTCTGTGATACTCAAGGTTTTGGGCTACATAACTGTGCTTCCTGCTAGGAATGTAGAGTCCTGTTGACTTACAACCAACCTCTCCAGCATCAAGCACTAACTTTCTTCCTGCATCTTCTGTAAAAGATAGAACCTTGTCCTTCTCTCCTGACTTTCAGTTGGTCACAGCCAGTCAGATGACTTCCAGATAGCACACAGGGCAATCTGTTGTGCTTGGTGTTAATTGCATTCTAGGAATGACTCCTAAAATGGCTTGGGATGTTCTGGTGTGTTCAGCCTCACAAAGCAAATCAGTGGCAAAAATGGCAGTCAGGTCCCCTGCTGCTTGTAGGACTTCACTGTCAGCTAGACTGGCTGTTGGAGCCTCATGCAGTGGAGATTCCACTGATCTATTTGCTTTGGTCTCCTACAGAGCTCTTCCCCAGTGGGTGCACTGCCTTCAGGAAAATCACTCCCAACATTGATGAAGAAGGTGCCATGAAGGAAGATGGTGGGATGATGGATGTCCATTACAGTGAGGTGAGGTCCTGCAGGGTGTTTGAGAGCTGAGCAGAAGTTAGCTTTAGCCGTCCTTGGTATGAGCTCTAACGAATGTTGAGAGCTCTAATGAGAGCTCTGATGGTTGCAGTGACACCCGTCGGGGAGGCTGTTCCATGGCGGTGCCCCCAGAGAGACTGCCCCAAGGTCAGTCTGCCTGCAGCCCAGGCAAGCAGCTGTAGGTTTGTGATTCCAAGGAAGGACATTTCTGGCCCTGGGACTGAAAAAGCTTCACTGCAGCCTTTGCCTGCCAGGATGTGCAAATGTGCCCCCTGCCAGCAGCAGCTTGGCCTTCCCAGGGAGGGACAGAGTGCAAGCCAAGCTCTGCTGTGTCAGATGTCAGCTCAGAGAGTCCCTTGGCGAGTTAGGGCTGAGCTGCAGGATACCACCCAGCAACCAGAGCAGGACACTGGGAAGTGGAGAGCTGCTTCCTGAGCCACAAAGCCCCAAGGTTACTTCTGCTCCACCCCTGTGCTGCTGCCCTGAGTAGGCCACATGGCCAAGCAAGCTGGCCCTGCACTCTAGCTGCCCCATTGCCCATTATTCTAGACCAGGCTTGAGGATTCTTAGCACCACATCCCACTGCTAGGGCACACATGTTCCTTAGACACATTTCTTACACCTCTGACTTCCAGTGCTGTCATTTCCATGCAGGGGGCCTACAAGAAATCTGGGAAAGCACTTTTGACAAGGGCTTGTAGTGACAGGATGAGGGACAATGGTTTTGAGCAGGGAGAGGGGAGACTGAGACTGGAGATGAGGGTTTCTAATTGTTGAGAGTGAGGCTGGGGAGACTCTGGCACAGGCTGCCCAGGGAGGCTGTGGCTGCCTCCTGCCTGGAAGTGTTGAAGGCCAGGCTGGATGAGGCCTTGAGCAGCCTGCACTAGTGGGAGGTGTCCCTGCCCATGGCAGGGGGCTGCAACTGGATGATCTGTAAGGTCCCTGCCAACTCAAACCATTTTATGATACCATCCCAGAGTTCTGGCATTCTCCTGTGGAGGTAGCTGAATAACCAAGAAATATTCTTTCTGTTTCCTTGAGTTCTCTTCTTTTCCTGCAATGTAGACTACCTTTGGAAAGGGCAGGGGGACTCAGGGGTTCCGCTCACGTAACTGTGCCTGCTTCTGCTGGCAGCTGTTAAAGCATCTGCAGTTCAAGTGGTTTTCTCTTCTACTTTTGACTGTTGACTGACACCACCCATCTGGGTTGGGCTTTCAGGAAGTGCTGGTGGAGCTGCTGGAGCAGTGTGTGGATGGGCTGTGGAAAGCGGAGCGTTACGAAACCATCTCGGAAGTCTCCAAACTGATCATCCCTATTTATGAGAAGAGGAGAGAATTTGAGGTGGGTGTTAGCCAAGCTGCTTGGCTTGCAGCAGATCATCTTCTACACGTCTAAGAAAAGAAGAAAAACCAGGAGGCCTTTTATATTTTGGATGTTAGAGTTAATGAGTTGGTGTCAGGAAAGCACACACTGTGCTGGAATGTCTCCAGAGAAGAGTAAGCAAGCTGGTGAAGGGCCCTGAATATGCCTGATGAGGGGCAGCTGAGGGAGCTGCGATTGCTGCAGTCTGTGGTTCCTCTCAGCCCTGAAGCTCAGCATGTGCTGAAGTTTGTGGTTTGCAGAGGAAACTCCATGCTTTCAGCCTCTCTAGAAACCAGAGTCTGAGTTCTCCAAAGGAGTGTGTTCGGCTGTCTCAGTAGCTTCCACTGTTAGCTAGAATCTGCTTTAACGATGTCAAAATCTGATTTCTAGAAACTTACTCAGCTGTACAGAACACTTCATGGAGCATATGCCAAGATATTGGAAGTAATGCACTCAAGGAAGAGGCTTCTTGGAACCTTTTTCAGGGTGGCCTTTTATGGACAAGTAAGTATAGCCATGGGCTTTCCAGCTACCCCTCAGCAGGTGCCCTGGCCCCTAAAGCTGCTGCTCTGACAGGGCTGAAGTTGCAAAGCCTGCTAGCTTCTGGTACAGCCCCCGGCCCATCCACCTGAGTGTTCTCATACCCTTGAGGTGAAGCTTTGTGTCTCTGTCCAGGAGCACTTCATTTATGATCCTGCTGCTGGGCTTTTCAGAAAACAGCTGAGCTGGTAGGAGGTGGCTCAGTGGGTCCCCAAAACACCAGAATTTTTGTGGTTTCAGTTTTGTGAGTTGCACAAACACCACGCAGTGTGCATAGTATACAGCCACGGACAGGATAAAGCTATGGGAGAGAAACAGGAGTAACATTTTCTTCTACAGACAACTGCTGCTCCCTTCTAGATATTAGTAAAGGCTATGGAGAAGCTGGAGGCAGAATATCTGCCAGTGTTGGTTCCATACTTGTAGAATTTTTTGTTAGCTGGAAAAATGGAGGACAAACTGAGAGTCCCAAGAAGGAGGGTGATGTGTACCATACCTGCTGAGGTCCCCTGAGCTCAAAAGCAGTTGTGTTTTTTTCCTCCATCTCTAGCAGGTAATCTGATCAAGTGTGTTACTCCTCTCCTTTCTGTCTCTGAACTACCTGCTGCTCTGTAACCACGGGAGAGATGCAGAGCCCCCTTTGCAAATGCTGTGTGAGTCTAGCCCTGCCTTTCCTCCTTCCTTCTTTTAGAGGATATGGTGAACACCCTGAAACCATCCTGGGTTGGTAGCTTTCAACATCCCTGAAACCATCTTGGGTTTGTGCCTCTGAACACCTCTGTCACCACAGGCACAACTTAGCAGAGCTTTGGCTTTTGCTGCAGCAAACATTGTGGTTTTCATTTTGGCCCTAACTTCAGCTTTGGGGATGTAGAAAATACAGAAGCTTAGAAATAGGTAAAAGGAAACAACTGCCAGCTGAATTTTCTGGAAGCTGTAAAAATCACTAGATCAGCCTCTAAAATTTAGCTCTCTAGCATCTCACAAGCACCACTTGATCCACTTGTGCACTCCAGAGCTTTTGCCAGGTTTGCCAGCAGGAGCAGGGAAGTGACCAGTGCTGGGCACTGGTGAGGCCACACCTGCAGTGTTGGGTGCAGCTGGAAGGCTGCACTAAGGTCTCCCCAGAGCCTTCTCTTCTGCAGGCTGAACAGCACCAACTCTTGCATGTCCTCAGAGGTTACAACCATAGGTATGCCCAGGTTACCAAAGACACTGCTGGTGATCCCAGAGCTTGCTTTGTGCCAGCCTGCAGCTTCTCATGCCACAGCTCAGTACTGGCTCAGGGCCTGCAGTCAGTGTGGTCACGTAAGGACTGAGAGGCTCAGGCATGTGCTGCGTTGAAGGGTGAGGTGATAGGGGTCCCTTGTCCAGATGCAGCTTCTTTGGCACCAGAGGAGGTGTGTCCTGTGCCACACCTCCTTGTCTCCTGTGTCTGCTGGCAGCCCCTAAAATTTAGCTCTCTATCATCTGACAAGCAACACTTGCTGCAGTTGTGCACTTCAGAGCTTTGCCAGGCCTACATCCCAGCTACACACAGACAGTTCTGAGCCTCTCTCACAGCTGCTGACTGGAAGAGCTCCCCACAGCATGCAGCTTTCCTGCTGTTCCCATGACAGGGAGGACTGGTGCTGCAGGCACCACCTTTCTTGCAGTTTTGTCTCTGTTTACAACAAAGACACCAAGTTCCACTTCCCTGATTACAAGAGGACTCAGAGCAGAGGAAAGCCATTTCTTTCTTTATTGGTTGTAGTCCCTTTTAGCCTACACAAAATCCTTCTCTCCAGTCTGCCCTTGTGGCTCTGCTATCAGGGTTTTCCTCAGCTTCTGTGTCTTTCTGCTCCTTCTCTACCATGCCTTGGTTTTGTGGTTTTTTTCCCCTGCTTGCCTCTTTCCAGCCTTCAAAAAAGTCAACTGCTGGCCATTTTCCACATTGTTTAGATTTCTCACTGCTCCTGTTCAAGCCTTTGTGTTCAGTAAGGACATCCTTGTGTTGGTTGGGGAATTGTATGGGGTTTTCTGCACCATTTTTGAAGGACCCAGTTGAACAAGCCAAGTTCAGGGAGGCTTTATGCAAGCCACAGCCTTCTAAACCTTCTTGCCTTTCTGAAATCTCATAGAAACTTGCTTCCAAAGCAGCAGATCTAAAATACAGTTTTCCAAGTGAAGAAACCCAGCTGCCCCTCACTGCTTGCTTGTGATTAATGCCAGGCATTCTTTGAAGAAGAAGATGGGAAGGAATACATCTACAAGGAACCCAAGCTGACAGGCCTCTCAGAGATCTCCTTCAGGCTGCTTAAACTTTATGGAGACAAATTTGGGTCAGAGACTGTAAAGATCATCCAGGATTCTAACAAGGTAGAGCTCAACACTGTGTCCTGCAGCATCCTCCTGGCTGCTCATGGAATGTGTGAGGATTTGCTTCACTGGGTTAAAAACTGGCTGGCTGGGCCTGAAGAGTGGTGGGGAATGGAGTTAACCCCAGATGGTGGCCAGTCAGTCACCAGCGGTCCCCAGGGCTCAGTGCTGAGGCCACTTCTCTCTAATGTCTTTATGAATGGTCTGCATTGAGGGGATTGAGGCACCCTCAGTGAGCTTGCAGAGGACACCAAGCTGGGTGGGAATGGTGATCTGCTGGAGGGTAGGAAGGGTCTGCAGAGGGAACTGGCCAGGCTGGGCCCATGAGCTGAAGCCAATGGGATGAGATTTGCCAAGGCCAAGTGCTGAGTCCTTCACTTGGGTCACAACAACCACAGGAACCCTCCAGGCTGGGGGCAGAGTGGCTGGAGAGGTGCCCAGCAGAGAAAGGCTGAACAGCACCAACTCCTGCATGCTGTCCTCAGAGGTTACAACCATAGGTATGCCCAGGTTACCAAAGACACTGCTGGTGATCCCAGAGCTTGCTTTGTGCCAGCCTGCAGCTTCTCATGCCACAGCTCAGTACTGGCTCAGGGCCTGCAGTCAGTGTGGTCACGTAAGGACTGAGAGGCTCAGGCATGTGCTGCGTTGAAGGGTGAGGTGATAGGGGTCCCTTGTCCAGATGCAGCTTCTTTGGCACCAGAGGAGGTGTGTCCTGTGCCACACCTCCTTGTCTCCTGTGCCTGCTAGCATGTGGACAAGGCATCACAGCTGAGGTCAAAGGGAGGATTTGGTGTGGTGTTCACCAGCATGCAACAGGGCTGGGTCAGCAGGGAATTGCTTTCAATCAGATCCTAGGAGATAAATTAAATAATTATAAGTGAAGTTATTGACCTTTGCTCTCCTAGTGAGTAACCCTCCTGTTTCCCAGGTCAACATCAAAGATCTTGATCCCAAGTATGCCCACATCCAAGTGACCTATGTGAAGCCTTATTTTGAAGAGAAAGAAATTTCAGAAAGAAAGACTGAGTTTGAAAGGAATCATAACATCAACAGATTTGTTTTTGAAACTCCTTACACTTTATCTGGGAAGAAGCATGGCAGTGTGGAAGAGCAATGTAAGAAAAGGACCATCCTAACCAGTGAGTACATGAGGCAGGTTGTATCAACAGGCGGTTACAGACTCTTCCAGCTCATGAGAACATCCCTAGGGAGTCAGAAATGCTCTCAGCTACTTAGTGAGAATTCTGGTGCCATGTTCTAGGTGGGAGGGTCCTGTACCTTTGTATTTCTGTGGGCAGGTTTTTGCAGTTTAATAAATGGTGCTGGTAAGTTAAAGCCTTCTTTGGGGTTCGACACCCCCCCAGAAAAGCCCTGTGGGTAAGGACCTACCGGATGGCACCAAGCTGTGTGGTGCTGTTGATACACCAGAGGGACAGGATGGCATCCAGAGGGACCTGGGCAGGCTGGAGAGGTGGTGCCCAGGGGAACCTCCTGAGGTTCAAGAGCTCTGCACCTGGGCTGGAACAATCCTCACTGTCAATGCAGGCTGGGGGAGGAGGTGATAGAAAGCAGCCCTGAGGAGGAGGGCTTGGGGGTGCTGGTGGGGGAGAAGCTGGCCAGGAGCAGGCAGGGTGAGCTGGCAGCACAGAGGCAAATCCCAGCCTGGGCTGCATCCAAAGCAGCACTGTCAGAGACCCAGAGAGGTGATTCTGCCTCTTTGCTCTGCTCTGCTGAGACCTCTGTGCAGGTCTGGAGCCCTCAGCACAGGAAGGACCTGGAGCTGATGGAGAAGGTCCAGAGGAGAGCCATGAAAATGATCAGGGGGTTGTAGCAGCTCTGCTATGGGGCCAGGCTGAGGGAGCTGGGGGTGTTCAGCCTGGAGAAGAGAAGGCTCTGGGGACACCTTATAGCAGCCTGCCAGGACCTGAAGGGAGCTACAAGAACACTGCAGAGAGACTGTTTGCAAAGGCCTGCAGGGACAGCACCAGGGACAATGGCTTCAAATTGGAGAACAGATTTAGATTGGATATCAGAAAGAAGTTCTTCACTATGAGGGTGGTGGAACACTGGAACAGGTTGCCCAGAGAGATGGTTGAAGTCCCATCCTTGGAGACATTCAAGGTGAGGCTCAACAGGGCTCTGGGCAACCTGATCCCCTTCGGGATGTCCCTGCTGGCCACAGGGAGGTCAGACTAGGTGAGCTTTGAAGGTCCCTTCCCTCCTGGACCATTCTATGATTCTCTGAAGAGTGCTGCTGTTTGCATGACTTCTCAATCTGTACACTTCCTTTGCTGTTTCTGTCAGCTTTGAACTCCTTTCCATATGTCAAGAAGAGGATTCCAGTCAATTATGAACATCAGGTTAACTTAAAACCAATCGATGTGGCTACTGATGAGATAAAAGACAAGACAGCAGAGCTGCAGAAGCTCTGCTCTGCTGCTGATGTTGACATGATCCAGCTGCAGCTCAAACTGCAGGGCTGTGTTTCTGTGCAGGTAAGGCTCCATGGCCCTTCAAAAGCACATTTCTGCCCACAGCCCAGCGTTAAGTCAGCCCTTCCCGATGTTTCCTTCCCAGGACTTAAGAACTGCCTCATTCGCAGCTCAGCAGCCGCCAGCCTGCCAGCACAGGGCTGCATCAGCAGCTGGCTGGTGGTAAAAAACATTTTGTCCAGTCAGGTCCAAAGCAACTGCACACTGGTTGGCCACAGGTAAATGCTGAAATGTGTTTAGCTCTTGAAGGCTGTGTGAGCACAAACAGCCTTTCTGTGAGCCTGGCTTTCCAGGCTGGAGAAATGACCTCACAGCTCAGGCCATCTGCTTTTCCAAACGGAAGTGAGAAGGCAGTGTGAGGACACAGACTGCATCCCTGTTTTCATCTTGTCTTCACTTTAAGGAGTGAGGCAGATGCCCTTCCCAAAGGAGTAAAGGAAAAATGCTCCACACTGGATTGTAAAGAATGAGAAGTTTGAATGGAAAACTATTCATAACTACTGGTCTACCTTGGCCATGGCTCTCCAAAAACCTCCTTAGGCCAAAGCTTTAGAGTCCACCTTGGCCACACTTCTCCAAAACCTCTCTCAAACCAGGCCAAAAGCCCCAGGCCTACAATGCCCCCACCCCCCTGCCTCTCTACCAAACCCAAGTGATGCAGCTAAAATTCAGCTTGCCAGCTCCAGGCCCCAAGCAGGCTACTCTTGGGCCCACTCCCCCACATAGCAAAGAGAAGAGAGCCCACACCAGGAAAAGGGACAGAAAAGCAGAGGAGGGGGCTGGGCAGCTTGTGCTGTTGCTTATAAAGGGGAGATGCAGGCATTAGAGGAATGAAGTCACAAAGGATTACACTTTCCACTGTGCATCTTCCAGACTGTCTAGTCCCCTGGAAGACTTCTTTATGGTTCTTAAGGGCATCCAGCCCCAAACCATAACACATCTCCATTTATCTTTTGATCTTTATAAAACCTAGATTAAAAACGCCCTACTATTCAGCTTTTGAAGCTTCAGGTGCCATTAGGAATGCAGAGTTAGAGGCATTCAAATAATGTACTAATGTTGGGGGGTGTGGTGGTGAGAAGGTCTCTCCCCCCAGAAACCATGGCTAACAGTCGGAGGAGCAAGTGGATGAGAGCTCTATTTGACAAGCGGGATGGGGCGCAGTGAGTCTGTGCACAGCACGCGGTAGTTACAGTGCGTACAGGATACACAGCAAAGAATGTAGCAGAGGAAACCTGCCCTCCTCCAGCGAGGAGGGTGCCCCCCAAATCCCCTTCCTCCCTTTTTTCCCAAAAAGGGTCAGAGAGAGAGAAGTAATTATTAAGGAGGATGTTCTGCTAGCTCAAAGCGTGTGCTGAGGGAAGAAAAGAATTAGTTTCTTATCTGGTTAGCTCAAGGTCAGCACCAGCCAGCACAGAAGAAAGACAGCAGCTGCTCAGGCAGACTGAAAACAGACAAACTCAAACTGAACTAAAGCTAAAATGTAAAGTTGCATTCTACCAATCTGCCCATGACATTTGCTTACAATTATCTTTGATTTCCTTTTCACACCCAAACATTCAGCCAGGGCGCCTCAGTCACTGTCCCTTTCATAAGGCACAGCCTGGAACGGTCACGGGGGTAGAAAGGAGTTGTTGCTCCCTTCACAGCTGCCTTCATCAACTCAGCAGAAGCTCTAGGATGAATGATTTCTTGTTTCTTCGGCTCTAGGTTAATGCAGGTCCCTTGGCCTATGCCAGAGCTTTCCTAAGTGACAGCCAGTCCAGCAAATATCCTGCTAAGAAGGTGACTGAGTTAAAAGAAATGTTCAGGTAGGATTTCTGATGTGAGAAAAATCAGCTGGATGGAACTTGCTACCTGATTTGCTTGTGGTTTTGTCTGTCTCCAAAAGCAGCAGATGTGCCTTCTAAAGGTCCAGGTCTCCTGGGATTGTGGGTGCTCAGGCACGTGAAAAAGGAAAGCAATGGGTGGAAGCTGAGGCAAAGGAAGTGCCATGGAGACAGGAGGAAACATTTTGTCCCCGTGAGGGTGCCAGAGCCCTGGAGCAGGCTGCCCAGGGGGGCTGTGGAGGCTCCTCTGGAGATCTTCAAAACCCACCTGGGTGTGTTCTGTGTGGCCTGCTCTAGGTGCTCCTGCTCTGGCAGGGGCTTGGACCAGATGAACTTTCGAGGTCTCTTCCAACCCCTGACATTCTGTCATTCTGTATGTCAAGAGATCCTGAGCTCAGGGCTGTGATCTCCATGGAGAGGTTTGCTGGAGTCACCACATGAAGCAGCCAGAGGTCTTGTCTGCAAGGATCTCTCAGACTCTGCATTGTTTGCCAGCCTTTCCAGAGGGATGTTTTAGTACATAAAGATGTACTAGTGGTCCCACAGGTTGGGGTGAAGGTGCAAAACCACTGTGCTGCACTGCAGGCATGTCCCATCTCCTGAGCATCCAGGCTTGAAGGAGCTTCAGCAGAAAGCCCAGCATCTGTTACAGCCCTTCCCCAGTCCCTGATCCACTATGCCAGGGATGCTCCTGGAATGTGACTTGTCCCAGATGTTGGAGAAAAGGGGGAAAGAAATGAAAGTTGCCTCTCTGGTTGGTTGGCTGGTTCCTTGAGAAGACTGGGATATCGTAATGCCCAAAGTTCATTCTTTCCCTCCCCAGGAAATTCATACAAGTCTGTGGAATTGCCCTGGAGCTCAATGAGAGACTCATTAAGGAGGACCAGGTGGAGTACCACGAAGGGCTGAAATCAAACTTCCGGGACATGGTGAAAGAGCTGTCTGACATCACCCACGAGCAGGCACGTACCCATGGCAGCTCAGCCACTCTTCCTGTTGTTGAGTGTACAAGAGAGGCCAGAAGCTGAGCCTCAGGAGGAAACAATACCCCTGGGGGGCTCCAGGCCCCAGCCTGGTGCTGGTACGCAGTGTGCAAGGTGGGAGTCTGGCTGGCACATACCACAGCTTTACAGATTGGAAGGGACCCTCAAAGGGCATCTTGACCATCCCCCTGCAGGCAGCAGGGACACCTCCAACTAGAGCAGGCCGCAGAGGGACACAGCCAGGCTGAGCTTGGATGGCTCCAAGGACTGTGCATCGTTAGTTAGCTTCCCTTGTTAGTCTGGCTCGCGGGCACCATGTTGCTGGTGTGCACGCTGCCAGTGGAATCAAATCAGTATTTGGCCCATTCCACAGGCTCCTTTCCCCCACAGGCACTGCCTGCCCTGCGTACCCGACTGCTGAAGTCTGCTCAGAGATGTTTTTTTCACAGGAGCTGCCACCTGCTTGTTCTAAGCTGTTTGCATTAAACCTTTCCAAGGCATTTCATTTGCATGCAGCTTCTGGAAATTCCACAGCAGTCAAATCAAAAGCAAATGGCTCAGCAGCACAGCAGTTAGGGGGACCTTGGAACAAAGAAGGGTTGTTAGAGCACACTCCCAATGCCTTGATAGCTTTGCAAATTCACTGCTTTGTGTTTGGTTAATGGGCAAAACGTTGCAGCCACTGAAATGGCACAGCTCAGGGCTCCCGGGGAACGACACACTTCTCACTTTCTGCTTGTGTTGGATCAGACGGCAGCTTAAGGATCACGTTCAGGAGCACTGTTCTTTGTGATTATTCAACGCATCTGGAGCACTGGGTCCAGTTCTGGTCTCCCCAGTTCAAGAGAATGTCCAGTGCAGGTGATGATGATGATGAAGGGACTGCAACATCTGTGTGATGAGGAAAGGCTGAAAGCCCTCGGGCTTGTTTAGTCTGGAGAAGAGAAGGCTGAGATCAAAGATCTGATCAATGTCTATCAGTACTGAGGGGTGGGTATCAAGAAGAAGGGGTCAGGCTCTTCTCAGTGGTGTCCCGTGACAGGACAAGGGTCAGTGGACACAAACTGGAACCCAGGAGGTTCCACCTCAACATGAGGAGAAACTTCTTTGGTGTGAGGGTGACAGAGCCCTGGAGCAGGCTGCCCAGAGAGTTTGTGGAGTCTCCTGCTCTGGAGACTTCCAAGACCCATCTGGATGTGTTCCTGTGTGAGCTGCCCTGGGTGACCCTGCTCTGGGGCAGGGGGATTGGACTGGATGGTCTCTGGAGGTCCCATCCAACCTGTACCATTCTGTGATGACTTGGACTTTGTGTTGCCCTTTACAGCTCCTGAGAAGAGGCTGCAGTCAGGTGGGGGTTGGGCTCTGCTCCCCAGTCTCAGGTGATAGAAAGAGAGGAAATGTCCTGAAATTGTGCCATGGGAGGCTGAGGTCAGAGAGGAGGCAAAATGTCTTTGGTGCCAGAGTGGTCAGGGCCTGGCAGAGGCTGCCCAGGGAGGTGGTGGAGTCCCCATGCCTGGAGGGGTTCCAGACCCTGTGGCCATGGCACTTGGGGCCATGGTTGGGTGGCCATGGTGGGGCTGGGCTGCTGGTTGGACTCAGTGGTCATGGAGGGGCTTTTCCAGTCCAAACAATTCTCTGATGCTCTCTGAATGTTCCAGAAATGGCTAAACTGTTCTCTCTCCTTCCTTTGTCATGCTGCCTTTGTGAAACAGCTTTGAAGACCAGGTTGGCTCTCTCTTCTGCATGCTTTTTTTTGAGCAGCTTAATGACCCAGCATAAGCCTGTACTGAATCTGGTGCTGCTTTTCTTTCTCCCAGATCTGCCAGGAGGACACAGTGCATTCCCCCCTGGATGCAGGACTCCCTGCACGTCTTCTGCGCCATCAGCGGCACGTCCGGTGACGGAAGTTACTGCTCCCTCCGAGCCACTGCTGAACCATGAACACATCAACTCACCTTTCACACAGCTTTCTCAGGAATACTTGGAACTGTGCAGGCAGTGTCTGGAACAAAACACAAGAAAACAAAAAGCAAACAAACCAACCCCAACCCCGAACATGATGAGCAATGATTCCAGCTTTATTTCTCCCCCCGCACTGAAGCTGCCCATGCTTTCAAACAGGGTGCTTCCGCTTCTGCTGAGCAGCACTGCAAGTGCCTGGACATTGCACCACTGTGCTTCCTTTCTATCTTTGCTGTTGCTGATGGGTTTTGCTGGTGTGGTTTTTTTTAACTGAATGTAGAGGAGGCCATGGGAAGGGAGTTGTCCCAGTGCCTGTGGAACTGCTGACCTCTGGAGCCTGGCGGTACCGCTGCCCTGTAAAGTTGTACAGTGGGATGTAATAAAATGTGAAAGTCCTTTGTAAATAGAGAAGGAACAGAGAGGACACAGAGGTTAGCTTCATCATCTTTGCTGCTAAAAGCTTTGCTGGGCAGGGAACGTGAAGGAGAGATCGTAGTCAGTAACAGACATTCCCCCCTCTAAAAGGTGGCCTGGGGCCCAGATGCTTCTGTTGAACGCAGGAAAAGGATTAAACTGCTCCTGGTCTGCAATAATTGACAGCTAAATCAGAAATGATAAGCACTGTGCTGAAGCTGAATGTCCAAAGGTGTTTGGGTTTCAGTTAAAAATTCAGCTTACCCAGTGCTGATTTTGTTCATCTTTCAGCCACTGGCAGAGGCTGCCCAGGGAGGTGGTGGAGTCCCCATGCCTGGAGGTGTTCCAGCCATGGCAGCTGGGGGCACGGGTGGGTGGTCATGCTGGTGGTGGGCTGCTGGTTGGACTCAGGGATCCTGGATGGTTTTTCCAACTGAAAGAAATTCTGTGATTCTGTTTTTGTGCATCCTTGAGCTGACCACTCTAAAGTGACCCCATGAGAGCTGAGCTCACTGTAGCTCACCTTTCCCTTCCACAGGAGGATGTGCTGCTCACTGAGGACAACCAGAGGGATTTGTCATTAGATAGAATTACAGAATGGGTTGGCTTGGAAGGGACATTAAAGCCCATCCAGCTCCAGCCCCCTGCCCTGGGCAGGGACACCTCCCACCAGCACAGGCTGCTCAGGGCCTCATCCAGCCTGGCCTTCAACCCCTCCAGGCAGGAGGCAGCCACAGCCTCCCTGGGCAGAGTCTCCCCAGCCTGACACTGAGGAACTTCTTGTTGCAACTTTTTCTCCATACCACTCATGGTCACACACGTGTAAACTCTGAGGACACCTTAAAGTGAGTGAGGAATTATAAAATCTGTTAACACCTTGCAGCAAGATTGCACTAATCTGTGAGATGTGCTTAAAAAAAACCCCAAACCCCCAAGAATCAAACACCCAGAGAAGTGGCAAATGGAAAGAAATCCACAACTGTGAGGTTTTTTGAGCGTCACAGGAGATGTGTGTGCCCTCTGCTTAGGCAGATCTCTGTGTTTCCTGTCTGACAGGCAGTTGGAGAATCCTGCCCCCAGTTCTGGTGTCCCCAGCAGAAGGAGGACACAGAGCTGATGGAGTGAGGCCAGAGGAGACCACAAAGATGCTCCAAGGGCTGGAGCAGCTCTGCTGTGAGCACAGGCTGAGGGAGCTGGGGCTGTTCAACCTGGAGAGGAGAAGGCTCCAGGGGCACCTCAGAGCTGCCTGCCAGGACCTGAAGGGATCCTGCAGGAAGCTGCAGAGAGACTTTTGCTGAGGGGGTCTGGAGCCAGGCCAAGGGGGAATGGTTTGGAGCTGAGGCAGAGCAGGGTTAGAGTGGAGCTGAGGCAGAAGTTGTTCAGTGTGAGGCTGGGGAGACTCTGGCACAGGCTGCCCAGGGAGGTTGTGGCTGCCTCCTGCCTGGGGGTGTTGAAGGCCAGGCTGGATGAGGCCTTGAGCTGCCACTTCTAGTTGAGAGGTGTCCCTGCCATGGCAGGATGGTTGCGGTAGATGATCTCTGAGGTCCCTTCCAACCTGAACCGTTCTGTGATTCTTCCCCTCCCCAAACCTCTCTCTTATTACAGAGACACTTTCAGAAGCAGGCAGAAGCAAACACATCAGTAACTGTTTCAGTGGTTTCCCCAGCAGCATTTTTAGCGTCCTAACATTTGAGATGTTTAACGTGCTGAGGGACATTGTTTAGCACCAGACTTGGCAGTGAGAGACTCACAGATTCACAGAAGGGTTGGGTTGGAAGGGACCTCCAGAGCTCATCCAGCCCAACCCCCCCTGCAGTCAGCAGGGACATCCTCCTCTAGATCAGGTTGCTCAATGATCTTAAAGGTCTTTTCCACCCAAAAGGATTCTGAGTTTTTCAAAATGCCATCAGGTGTAATCATGGTTCCAGTGGTTCCTAGGGAGGTTCCTAAGGGTGTGTAGGAATATGCTGTAGCAGAAGCACTCCAGCTGGGCATTGAGCTTGGCTGTAGGGTCTATAAAATGCTAAGCTGCTGCTTTTCTGCCTTGGAAATGCTCTTCAAACAGTGGTGCACCATGCTTCAGAATGAATTCTCTTCTGACAATTAAACCATAAAGGCACCCAATAGCTGTTGCAAGCAAAATGCAGATGTGCCTATGGAACCAGCAGATCACATTTCTGCTTCCCTGTGTCTCTGGGCCAGGCAGGCTCTGAATTTAGCTCAACAGAAAGAGGCAGAGTGGAGTGTTTGCCAAGGATCACTACTTGATCGATGGTCATCCTGCAGCAAGGGATCTGTCAAAGCAGATAGTGACAGGTCTCTAAGTTCCTTGACTAAAAGGTGTTGAAGATGTTTGAAAGTGGATCCACTGCAAGATTGTTTTAGATCTCATTAAACTCTGAACATCAGTACTAAAGGCTTAGCTTGCTCTGCTCTGGGGAGACCCCACCTGCAGCACAGTCTCCAGCTCTGGTGTCCCCAGCACCTGGAGCTGCTGGAGTGGGTCCAGAGGAGGCCACCAAGATGATCATGGGATGGAGAACCTCCCCTGTGGGGACAGGCTGGGAGAGCTGGGGCTGTGCAGCCTGGAGAAGAGAAGGCTCCAGGCAGACCTCAGAGTTGCATTTCGAGATCTGATGGGGGGAGCTGCAGGCAGCTGGGGAGGGACTGCTCAGAAGGGGCTGTGGGGATAGGACAAGGGACAAGGGTTTGGCACTGGAGCAGGGCAGAGTTAGGTTGGACACCAGGAGGAAGCTCTGCACAGGGAGGCTGGGGAGACACTGGCACAGGCTGCCCAGGGAGGTGCTTGAGGCTCCATCCCTGGAGCCATCCAAGCTCAGCCTGGCTGTGTCCCTGTGCAGCCTGCTCTGGCTGGAGCTGTCCCTGCTGCCTGCAGGGCTTGGACAAGAGGGTTCCTTCCAACCCACTCTGAATCTGTGAATCAGTGAATCAATACAGCTGTATCTGCATATTTTTTATGGACTGCTCTGTAACCATCAAGTCTGCAGAAGGCTGCAGTGCTCATTGTGCAGAGAGGAAGATAAGATGGGATCAAGTAGCTGTCCACAAGGATGGAGGTCTTGGCTCCTTTCAGTGTCAGCTTTGGAGAACATGTTGGAACCAGATTGGTTGCAACTAGGACATATTCACAGATTCACAGAATGGTTTGGGTTGGAAGGGACCTCAAAGTTCATCCAGTTCCAGCTCCCTGCCATGGGCAGGGACACCTCCCACTAGAGCAGGTTGCTCAAGGCCTCATCCAGCCTGGCCTTCAGGCAGCTCCCTGTGTGCAAGAAGCTTGTAGAGATTTATACAGCAAGGCAGAGTAAGCCAAGAGTAAACACTGACCCTCTTCTTTGACTTGCTGCTTTTCTCTCTGCAGTGATATTAGAAACCACTATTTCAAGACAACTTCAGGGTTCCATTTCTTTGTCCCCCAGAAAACCTGGAACATGGAATTCACTGCAGCCAAGGATGTATTTTTAGATACTTCTTGGTGAGTTCAGGGTCTTCTGCTAACAGAGATCTTCATAAGAGAGGCCAACAAATGGAGAAGTGTGGATGAGGAAATACCTGTGGTGTGTAGGGTGTTATTTTGGCCCAGAAGCCTTATGAACATATGCCATGTGACAATTTGATCATAGAATAAGAGTTTACAGAAACATAAAACATTTTTTTCTGTCTCAAAATGGATTGACAGCCTGAGAGAGTTGGGGTTGTGCAGGCTGGAGAGGAGAAGGCTCCCAGGAGACCTTCTGGTGGCCTTCCAGGATCTGCAGGGGGCTCCAAGACAGCTGGGGAGGGACTTTTGAGGGTGTCAGGGAGGGATAGGACTGGGGGGGATGGAGCAGAACTAGAAGTGGGGAGATTGACATTGGATGTGAGGAAGAAGTTGTTGCCCATGAGGGTGGTGAGAGCGTGGCACAGGCTGCCCAGGGAGGTGGTGGAAGCCTCCTGCCTGGAGGTGTTTGCAACCAGGCTGGAGGTGGCTGTGAGCAACCTGCTGCAGTGTGAGATGTCCCTGCCCATGGCAGGAGGGCTGGAACTGGCTGAGCCTTCAGGTCCCTTCCAACCCCGAGCCTTCTCCTCTCCAGCCTGCACAACCCCAACTCTCTCAGGCTGTCTCCAGAGAGAGCAGCTCCAGCCCTCTGCTCCCTCCTCGGGGCCCTTCTCTGGACACCTTCCAGCCCCTCCAGATCCTTCCTGGCACAGAGGCTCCAGCACTGGACCCAGAGCTGCAGCCGTGGTCTGAGCAGAGTGGAGCAGAGGGGCAGAATCCCCTCCCCGGCCCTTCTGGCAGGTTGAACAGCTGCTGCTGTATGTTCATAACAGCAGTGCTCTTCTCTTGCCTGCTCTACAGCTGTGTTTTGTACCAGCCCTGTTGGGCTGGCTGTGTGTGAGGGCAGAGCAGTGCCCCTAGTGTGCCCTGGTTGTGAGCTGATGTGCCTGTGGCACCCAGTGACAGCCAGTGCTGCTGCAGAGCCTCCTGACAACACTCAGCCCACATTGCTCTTGTTTTGTTTGGGTTTTCTTTGTCTCAGAGTCAGTGCCTTTGACAAGGAGCCAGGACACAATCATGCTTCAGCTGGTGCAGATAAAAGAGAGTTCAGTGGAGGTCAAAGACACAAAACCAGGAAAAATAAGCTTAGCAATAAACATGTTTTGCTGAGGGGAGGTTTTGCCTTCACTGACAGGATGTGTGATCAAAAACTAATATTGGTGTCAGATTCATGGGACTGAAACCTTGCCAGGTGAGCTCTCAGACACAGCCAGGAGCAAAAGGCCTTGGGGGTGTCAGGTGGTGACAGAGTCCCCAGGAGCCAGCACTGGTCCCTGGCAGCCCAGAGCCAGCTGAGTGCTGAGCTGCAGCCAGAGCAGGGAGAGCAGCAGCACAGGGGAGGGGATTCTGCCCCTCTGCTCTGCTCAGCCCCCACCTGCAGCACTGCCTCCAGCTCTGGGCCCCAGCACAAGAAGGACCTGGAGCTGCTGGAGAGGCTCCAGAGGAGGCCACAGAGATGAGCAGAGGCTGCAGAACCTCCCCTGTGGGGCCAGGCTGGGAGAGTTGGGGCTGTGCAGCCTGGAGAAGAGAAGGCTCCAGGGAGACCTCAGAGCAGCCTGCCAGGAGCTGAAGGGCTCCAGGAGAGCTGGGGAGGGACTTGGGACAAGGGCTGGGAGTGCCAGGCTGAGGAACAATGGCTTTGAGCTGGGAGAGGGGAGACTGAGAGTGGAGCTGAGGAAGGAATTGTTGAGAGTGAGGCTGGGGAGACTCTGGCACAGGCTGCCCAGGGAGGCTGTGGCTGCCTTCTCCCTGGAGGTGTTCAGGACCAGGCTGGATGAGGCCTTGAGCAGCCTGTGCTGGTGGGAGGTGTCCCTGCCCATGGCAGGGGGCTGGAGCTGGATGAGCTTTAAGGTATCTTCCAACCCAAACCATTCTCTGGAGCTATGAGTCTATGAAGAGGGTTACTGTACTAGACCCTCAAACACTGAAGTGCATCAAATTCAGTCATTAAGGCCAAATTATTCAGTGCCAAATGGAAGATACAGGTTTGGAAATCCCACAGGAGTACAAGTGCTGCACATCCAGCTCAGGGGATCAAAACACAAGAATGATTCACCAGGAAACCACAGCAGTGCACAGAGATTTATAAATAGAAGGCAGGTGTGAATCATGGTAAGGAAAAGGTCCCAGCAAACCACCCTGCTTCGCTGAAGCATCGTTAGTGTTTGTGAGAAGGATTTGGCTGTCTTTTGTTGCTGCAGTTCCCAACAAAACACACTCCTGCTGCTTGGGAGCATCTCCAGCTAGCTCAGCTGACACGGTCAGGGTGCTGACAGATGTGCCAAGCCCAGACTCTTCTGGTGGCTGTTAGGTGATGTAGTGGCAGCCAAGTGTAACTGTTGAGACTCCCCTCACCAGTGGGTGAAGGACAAACTCCTTTGTCTACTGCTACCTGATCACAGATTCATAGATTCATGGAATAGTTTGGCTTGGAAGGGACCTTAAAGATCACCAGTTCCAAGTCCCTGCCATGGGCAGGGCAGGCCTCACCCAGCCTGGCCTTCAACACCTCCAGGCAGGAGGCAGCCACAGCCTCCCTGGGCAGCCTGTGCCAGAGTCTCCCCAGCCTCACTCTCAACAATTCCTTCCTCATCTCCAGTCTCAGTCTCCCCTCTCCCAGCTCAAAGCCATTGTCCCTTGGCCTGGCACTCCCAGCCTTTGTCAAATGTCCTTCCCTCCTCTGCCACTGAGGTTTCCTGAACAGGGCTCTGTAAAGCCATTGACAACTGCTGTAGAAGCAGGGTCCCATCTTGCCTGCCTTGATGGGTAAAGCTCTTGCTCCCTTGCCTCATTGATTGATTCAATGCCCCTTGGTGTTTAGGGAACCATGAGGCCAGAAATCGGTGCTGGGTTTCCAATGACGATTTATCGGCGAGGGAGTGCACAGCGCACTTGGTCCCACAGCTCCCCAGAAGGGCTTGCTGGGGGAGGTGAGTGTTTATTTCTCATGATTGCTGACCTGGGGTGGTGAGCAGCAGTGCAGACACAGTTTGCAGAGGCCATGGCCCTTTTGAAGCCACGGATCACAGAGCTCTGGAGCTCCCATGGAGGACAGAGAAAAGGGAGAGGCCCTGTAAGCCAGACCAAGTTTTTTCAGCTCTCAGGTTTGGATTTCTGTGTCCCAGACCCAAGTGTATTATAATTGAGCCCTTTTTTGGACTGACTCCAGCCATCTTCTGAAGCACTTGTAATCGTGTCAGCTGAGAACAGGTATTGAGAGAAGCTGCTGCAGCATCAGCAAGTCAAGAGCGGGAATCTCACCATCACTGTGGGGGGACTGAGGACTCCTCTGCTCCCATAAAGGAAACAGCCTCTCAGCTCTGTGCTGCTGATTCCCACTGCCTCCTGTTGGACCTGGTAACCACAGTGTCACAGTATCACTAAGGCTGGAAGAGACCTCGAAGATCATTGAGTCCAACCTGTCACCACAGACCCCATGACTAGACCATGGCACCAAGTGCCACGTCCAATCCCCTCTGGAACACCTCCAGGGACGGTGACTCCACCACCTCCCTGGGCAGCACATCCCAATGGCAAATGACTCTCTCTGGGAAGAACTTTCTCCTCACCTCCAGCCTAAACCTCCCCTGGCACAGCTTGAGACTGTGTCCTCTTGTTCTGGTGCTGCTTGCTAGAGAGAAGAGGCCAACCCCCACTTGGATACAACCACCTTTCAGGTAGTTGTAGAGAGCAATGAGGTCTCCCCTGAGCCTTCTCTTCTCCAGGCTAAGCAACCCCAGCTCCCTCAGCCTCTCCTCACAGGGCTGTGCTCAAGGTCTCTCCTCAGCCTTGTTGCCCTTCTCTGGACACCTTCCAGCAGCTCAACCTCCTTCCTAAACTGAGGGGCCCAGAACTGGACACAGGACTCAAGGTGCGGCCAAACCAAAGCAGAGTCCAGGGGCACAATGACCTCCCTGCTCCTGCTGGCCACACTATTCCTGATGCAGGCCAGGATGCCATTGGCCTTCTTGGCCCCCTGGGCACACTGCTGGCTCGTGTTCAGGCAGTTGTCAATCAGCACCCCCAGGTCCCTCTCTGTTTGGCAGCTCTCAGCCACTCTGACCCCATCCTATAGCTCTGCCTGGGGTTGCTGTGGCCAAAGTGCAGCCCCTGGCACTTGGACTTGTTGAATGCCATCCTGTTGGCCTCTGCCCATCTGTCCAGTCGGTCGAGGTCCCTCTGCAGAGCCCTTCTGCCCTCTGACTGACCAACTCCTGCCCCCAGCTCAGTGTCATCTGCAAATTTGCTGATGACTGTCTCAATGCCCTCATCCAGATCATCAATGAAGACATTGAAGAAGATGGGGCCCAGCACGGATCCCTGGGGCACACCACTGGTGCCTGGCTGCCAGCTGGCTGTGGCACCATTCACCACCACTCTCTGGGCTCAGCCTCCAGCCAGTTCCTAACCCAGCTCAGAGTGCTGCTGTCCAAGCCAGGGGCTGCCAGCTTGGACAGGAGTTTGCTGTAGGGGACGGTGTCAAAGGCCTTGCTGAGGTCCAGGTAGACCACATCCACAGCCTGCCCCACATCCACCAGGCAGTCACCTGGGCATAGGAGATCAGGTTGGAGAGGCAGGACCTGCCCTTCCTGAATCCCTGCTGGCTGGGCCTGAGCCCTTGGCCATCCTGCAGGGGCGCAGTTATTGCTGCCAGGATGATCTGCTCCATCATTTTCCCTGGCACTGAGGTCAGGCTGCCAGGCCTGGAGTTTCCAGGTTCCTCCATCTGACCCTTCTTGTGGCTGGGGACCACATTGGCCAGTTTCCAGTCATCTGGGACCTCTCTGGTGAGCCAGGACTGGAGGAAAATGATGGAGAGTGGCTTGGCAGCTCCTCTGCCAGCTCTCTCAGCACCCTAGGGTGGATCCCATCTGGCCCCAGGGACTTGTGAGTGTCCAAGTGGCTCAGCAGGTCCCGAACCAATTCCTCATGGATTTCCAGGGCATTACACTGCTCCCTGACCCCATCCCCCAGCTCAGGAGGCCCTCGTCCTGAACTCCTCCTGCCTTGCTGTTAAAGATTGAGGCAAGGAAGGTGTTCAGGACCTCAGCCTTTTCCTCATCTTCAGTCACAGTGCTCCCCTCCAGCTCCAATAAGGGGTGCAGGTTCTTCTTGCCCTCTTTGTAGTGTTAATGTATTTGTAAAAATGCTTTTGGTTATCCTTCCCAGAGGTGTTCAGCTTCAGTTCCAACTGGGCCTTTGCCTCTCTCATTTTTCTCCTACATAATCTAACAACTTCCTTAAACACACTTCAAGAAGCCTTCCCCTCCTTCCAAAGGTGATACAGCCTCTTTTTTCCCCTTAGTCCCTCCAGGAGCTGCTTGCTCATCCAGGCCCAGAGCCTTGCCCTCGGCTCATCTCTTGGCACATGGGCACTGCCAGCTCCTGTGCCTTCAACAGCTCCTGTTTGAAGCAGGTCCAACCAGCCTGGACCCCTCGGTTCTTGAGGGCTGGTACCCAGGGAACTTTGCCAATAAGTTTCTTAAACAGGCTGAAGTTTGCTCTCTGGCAGTCCAAGGTGAAGGTTCTGTTGGTGCTCCTCCCTATCTGCCTGCATATTGAACACTTCACCATCATGGTTGCTGCACCCCAGGCAGCCTCCCACAGTGATGTCTCCCACCAGCCCTTCTCTGTTGGAGACCAAGCAGGTCAAGCAGAGCCTGAACCATGCAGCCACACCATAGAATCACAGAATGGGTTGGATTGGAAGGGACCTTGAAGACCAATTCCAACCCCTCTCCTATGGGCAGGGACACCTCCCACCAGCACAGGCTGCTCAAGGCCTCATCCAACCTGGCCTTCAGCACCTCCAGGCAGGAGGCAGCCACAGCCTCCCTGGGCAGCCTGTGCCAGAGTCTCCCCAGCCTCACTCTCAACAATTCCTTCCTCAGCTCCAGTCTCAATCTCCCCTCTCCCAGCTCAAAGCCATTGTTCCTCAGCCTGGCACTCCCAGCCCTTGTTCACAAGTCCCTCCCCAGCTCTCCTGGAGCCCTTCAGCTCCTGGCAGGCTGCTCTGAGGTCTCCCTGGAGCCTTCTCTTCTCCAGGCTGCACAGCCCCAACTCTCCCAGCCTGGCCCCACAGGGGAGGTTCTGCAGCCTCTGCTCATCTTGGTGGCCTCCTCTGGAGCCTCTCCAGCAGCTCCAGGTCCTTCTTGTGCTGGGGGCCCAGAGCTGGAGGCAGTGCTGCAGGTGGGGGCTGAGCAGAGCAGAGGGGCAGAATCCCCTCCCCCATCCTGCAGCCTGAGTTCTTCACCTGAGCTGGGGAACCTGTCCGTTGGGGAATGGTTACTTGGGGTGGGAAATGCCTTGGCCAAGTCGCTGCACAGCCCCGCAGTCGCTGTCTGTGGCTGTGTGGGTGGAAGCAGCAGGAACACAGTCAAGGGCAGATCATTGGCACCACCATAAATCATTTAGAGCAGGCACGGGGCCGTGCCCCAAGAACTCCTTGAGCAGATCATTCCACAGATACCCAAGGTGTGTCTGTGCCAGCTGCAGCTGCCTTGCCCCCTCCACAACGTGAGCCAGCATGAGGCTTGCGACAGAAAGGTGCGGGACAGGGCTCGGTGCAGTTGCAAACAGGAAGTCTTGGGGAGGTGGCAGGGATCAGAGGCTGTGGCAGGGATCAGAGGCTGTGGCAGGGATCAGAGGCTGTGGCAGAAGTTCTGTTTGCTGTGCACGGAGGTGAGGATGTGAGGCTGAGTGCTTGGGCAGGAAGGAGAGAGCCCAGGAACAACCTTTCAGCAGCTCCCATAGCAGGCACACAGCCAAAAGCAGGTGAGCCATGGGATGTGTGCTTGGCGCCGGCTCTGCCAGCAGGAGGAGAGGACAGTGCAGGAGGAAGCAAGGAAAGAAAACATCATCAAGGAAACTGAAAGCAGAGATGGCTGCAGCTCAGCTCAGCTTTTCTGCCCGAGCTCATGGCTAGCAGGCAGCGGCCACAGCAGCTGATGGCAGGCACACAGCTCGAGCTTTCCGTGTCCTGGAACGTGACTGTTTGTATTGGGTTTCAAACGCAGTCCCTTGGGCATTTCCTAACAGCAAGTAGGAAATTTGTCAAATCCTCTTCTTTTCCCAGCTGCATAACCCCCAAAACTCACTAAACTAAATAACAAACTAAAATCCCCTTCAGCACAGGATATTCCCCACCCTGCCATAAAAGATCCACTTCCTCTTTCTTCTAAAATGAGTATCTAAAGGAGCAGAGGGCCTCTTGCAAACTCCTTGAAGAGTGACTCCTGCAGGCTGCTGTTGGCTCAGGAGCAAGCAATTCTCACTCACAACTTTTGAGATTGCCCTTGGCCCTTTGCCCCAGTTTCTTCCCTGCTGGATCTGCATGGTTTGGATAGTAGCTGTAGCTGCATGACAACCAGGAGCAAGCTTGCTAGCACCGCAAACATCTCCTTCAGAGGGAAAACTCTTACCCTGGAGGTTTTCTTGGCCTGGAATGCATCAAAATAGATTTTGCTTTCGATTCCTTCCTCAGTGAAAATCTGGGGAAACTGCTTGGCACATCACACCCTGCACCTCACACTAGATCAGGTTGCTCACAGCCACATCCAGCCTGGCCTTAAACACCTCCAGATATAGATATATAGACAAAGAGGTGTAAAATTGCATGTGACCATAGCATCCTTGGAGCTGGGGCAGGGAAAACAGAGGCTGAAGGAACTGGGGCTGTTGAATCTGGAGAAGAGGAGGCTGAGGGAGACCTCATTGCTCTCTACAGCTCCCTGAAAGGAGGTTGAAGTGAGGTGGGGGTTGGGCTCTTCATAAATATCAAGGTGACAGGAGAAGAGCAAATGGCTTCGAGTTGCCCCAGGGGAAGTTTAGGTTGGATATTAGAAAAAACTTCTTCCCCTGAGAGGGTTCTCCAGGCCTGGCACAGGCTGCCCAGGCAGGTGGTTGAATCCCCATCCCTGGAGGTGTTTCAGAAAGGCAAGAGATGTGATCATCAGTGTGCCCTGGTGGCCAAGAAGGCCACGGGTGTCCTGGGGGCATTCAGAGGAGTGTGTCCAGCAGAGCCAGGGAGGTTCTCCTCCCCCTCTGCTCTGCCCTGCTGAGACCTCCCCTGGAATATTGCATCCAGCTCTGGGCTGCCCAGCTAAGGAGGGACAGGGATCTGCTGGAGAGAGTCCAAGGGAGGCTGCAAGGATGCTGAAGGGACTGCAGCACTGTGGTCTCTCAAGTACTTGGAGAGGGCCAAAAAGAAAGGTGGGGACAGACTTTTGAGCAGGGCCTGTTGTGACAGGACAAGGGGTGGTGGTTTAAACTAAGAGGGAGATTTAGACAAACATACGGAAGACACTTCTTACAATGAACGTGGTGAAACTCTGGCCCAGGTTGCCCAGAGAGGTGGGAGATGCCCCCATCCCTAGAACCATTCCAGGTCAGGTTGTCTGGGGCTCTGAGCAATCTGTTCTAGCTGGGGATGTCCCTGCCGGCTGCGGGAGAGGTGGCCTGGAAGGTTTTTAAAGGTCCCTTCCAACCCGTAACATTCGAGGATCCTAAGCGGAACAGGGGCTGTGGTGGGCAGCTCGCTTGGCAGAGGCGCCGGGAGCCGGAGCCCAGCCCCGGGGCGGGCAGGGCGGTGCTGCCCAGGTAGCGGGGGCCGGGCTCGCCGCCGCCGCTCCCCCGCTCGGATCGGATTACCTGGGCGGGCCACGGCTTCGCTCTTCCCGTCTGGCCCTGCCCCTCCGACGGGAAGTGGGAGCGCGGGGCCGCGCTGCGGCCGCTGGAGCGATGGGGCTTGCCGGGGTCCCCCTGCTCCTCACCGTCTGCTGGCTGGGCACCGCGGGGGCAGCCGCCGCAGGTGGGCACGGGAATGGACGGCAAGGGAAGGGCAGGGACGGCAAGGCAAGAGAAAGGAAGGCAAGGGAAGGGACGGGACGGCGGGGAGCGGGAGCGCCGGCCGGCTGCCGGGCCGGCCCCTCTCGGCTTCCCCCGGCGCCGCTGGAGGGGCCGTGGCTGGGACAGTGCCGAGGCAGCCGCTGCAGAGCCCTTCCCGCCGGCTCGGTGCGGGCAGGTCCGTGTCCTTCAGCGAAACGCTTTCGTTCTGCGTTGGACACTGCCCGGGCGACAGCAGCGCCGGGAGCGCCGGGGGATCCGCTTCTCTTCCCAGGACGGCAGCGCTTGGCGAGACGGGCAGGAATCTTTTCATCTCCGTTCTCGGGGCGGTCTCTGCCCTAGAACCGCGGCAGAGCCCCTGCCTCGTCCCTCTGCATCGAGTTCCTGGAAATGAGGCGGAAGAGCCCGGAGCAAGACCCCGGTGCCGGGTCTCGGTTGCTCACCTCTGCGGTGCCTTTCGTTTCCAGTTTTTGTGCGCACAAACGTTTCGTGCATCCTAGAATCACAGAATCGTTTCGGTTGGGAAAAAAAGCCTTTAGGTTAGCTGCGGGGAAGGTGGGTGCGTGGCTGTCAGGGTTCGATAAGAAGCAGGGCTCCGAGCTTGAGTGTCGCTCTTTGGCTAACGTTACGCGGCGTTGCTTCTAAACATCAGCGAACTGCTCTTTTTTTCTCTCTTTTTTTCCTCTTTTTTTTTTTTTCTTTCCCCTTACTGGCTATGATTCGTCTTCTAGCCGTGAAATTTGCCTTAAGAAAATCAAGGAGGACGAAATACAGAGTCTTTTATTTTGCAACGCTTTGGGGGATAGTTGACGGGAAGGATTTGTTGCGGTTTCTCCAGGAGGGCTTTTGGAAATCAAAGGTTTGTTCCGCAGGCTCCTTAGCTGCGCTGAGCTCGGCTGGCTGCTGCGCGGTGTTTCCTCAGCTGCAGCGCCGTGGGGTTGAGGGTTAAGAGCGGAGATAATCTCTTGTTTATCTTTTGTGGTTGGTCTTTGAGTCGTTCTGCTGAATCGCTGTGGCCCGTAGATTTCATACAACGAAAGTATGAGGCTGTCCAGGACGATAAATAAAAGCAAATGTTAGGCTGAATGTGACGTTAAAGCATCAGGTTCAGATTTCGATAGGTTAAAACCTGCTAGATTTAAGCTTTTTGTGCTGATAAAATGCGTTGATTGATTTATGAACCTTGGGTGTTCCCCCTTTCGACTTTCTGTGCTTAGAAATCTCCAACCTTAAGCACAACTGCTTCTATTCATAAAGACCCAGACTGGCAGCTGGGCTGACCCTTCAAATTGTTGTAATGGTTTGTGCCTGTTGTGGGTCATGAAAACTCAGCTCCTGAAACGATAGACTGCTGGCAGCTGTCTAGGCTTATTGAGTAACTTTCTTTTTCACATGCTCTAAAGGACTTTAGTATTTGCAAACTTAACGCCTCCCTGCTCCTAAAACTCATCCTAAGCGTTTTCTTTTGGTAGTGGGATGGGTAACAGGCAAAAGTGTTCTGGGTGGGCTCAGTTTTCTCAGCTGCGTTTTGCCAGCTAATAACCGAACAAACAAAAATCCCCAGAACTTTAAATACTCCAAAATAGAAGCTAAGCATATTTAGACCAAAACAGTAACTCCTGGTAGTTACTCTTACTTTCAGCGTGAGCATGTGGCGCACAGAGACCCCGATGGCAGTGATGTCTGATCTCTGCCATTGCCTCTCCTTTAACCGTGCAAAGGTCTGGGAAAGCTCCCAGAGCCTGATGACTTCTCCTCCTGTTCGGGCAGCTCTGGGAAAGGTAAGCTCGTGGTGCACAGAGGTTTTGAGCGGAAGGGTCGTCTGATGAAGTAAGCTGCTTTGCCTTTTCATCTGCTCTCCTCCTTGTGCTAGCAGAAGGAAACATTGCTGCACCATCAGCTGGATGGGAAAACTCCTCTGGGTGGGATTATTCTGCCCTTTCCTTATGTGCTTCCTCAAACGTTAAGGTGTGTTGAGCCTGGTTTCCCGGGACAAGGATATTTCCTGGAATGAGCAAGACCAGCAGCACTAGAATCATAGAATCACGGAGTGGTGGGGGTTGGAAAGAACCATCGAGTTCAGCCCTCCTGCCAGAGCAGGATCACCCTTAGGTGACACAGGAATGCATCCAGATGGGTTTTGAAAGTCTCCAGAGGAGACTCCACAACCTCTCTGGACAGCCTGCTCCAGGGCTCAGCACCCTCACAGGGAAAAGGCTGATATCGGTTGGAAGAGTTGGTGAAACTGCTGCGTTTTGAGGGGGGTTGGTTGCTGCAAATAGGCAGTGGTGGCTCAGCAGTGTTGCTGTAGATACCCTTCAGGAGCAGCCTTGCTTGGTCTCTTACGTTAGAAAAGCCCTTTAAAACAAAGGATTCACTTTCGTTTTCTCAGGGAATTATCCTTTGGTCATTGCTTTTCCTAGAACTGGAGTCTGACACATACTTGACTTTTTTCCTGTCAGTTTCCTAGTTTCTGCCACGTTTCCCTTCTTGCTTTTCTCATCTGAGAGCTTGTGACTGTCTTGAGCAGACACTGACTCAGTGCACAAGAGCAGGCAAGGGTTCTATCCCAGCAACTATCTCGGTTTCATGGCTCTTCTGCTTCCATCTTGCTTTTGGGGAGATGAAAAAACGTGCAGCAGGAGTGTGCCTGCAGTAAATGACTGTGCCAGGCTGCCAGAGCACAGCAATAAACGTTTAATAGGTGAGTAATTGGCAAAGCACTGTGGTTTCTTTGTCGTTTCTAAATGTTCTCAGTTTTGCTTGGATTTGGCTTAAATAATTGAGGTTCTGACATCGGGCAAGAGGTAATCACTTGTCTTGTCCAAGTTTTCTCTCCAGAACTGCATTGTTGGGTCATTTTGGGGTGGAATAAAGCAATAATTGCTCTTCAAGATGTGTAGACTCCTTTTGCTAAAGATTGGAATCGGCTACCGGTGGAGGTGGTGGAGTTGCCTTCATTGGAGGCATTCAGGAGGAGACTTGCTGGGGTGCTTGGTGCCATGGGTTAGTTGTTCAGGTGGGTTGGATTGGTTGATGGGTTGGACGCGATGATCTTGAAGGTCTCTTCCAACCTGGTGCATTGTATTGTATTCAGCGTGCCTGATGTGAGCTCTCAGCAGGAAAGACCTGAAACTCAGGCTCATCTTCCCTTTCGTTACCGCAGTCACTACGTGGCTGCATCCTGCGATTTCTTTTAAATGTTCTTTTCTCCTTTGGGTGCACTTCTTAAAGTTATTGAACTGAATGATGGGCTGAGGTAACAGGAAGAGTAGAAGCAGAGTAGTGGGCAGTAACTTACCTGATAGTGAATCCGAGCTGAGGAAGTCGAGAAGTCATTTGCCTTCGTTTCTGTCAGTGTGACTAGTGCAAAAATGTGGGAAAACAGGACAGCTAACAGGGATAACTTCTCTCTTTCAGGAGTAAAAGTTCTTTCACCTCCATCCAACCTGAGCTACTCGTTTGTCCAAATCTGCACCCTGAACTGGACGTGGAACCCCCCAGAGGACGTCGGCAGTAGCTGCGACCTGGAGTATTCCAGCGAGGTTGTGATCGGTGAGGTCCCGCAGGACACCAGGGTAAGTGCATCGCCCCTCACAGCTCTGCTGTACCCCGCAGACAGTGCCTCCTGGGGATCAGTCTCTGTGTGTGCAGGGATACAGAAACACAGCCTGGAGGTTGTCAGGGGAGCAAAACCTTAGTCACAGCAGCCTGTGGGATGTGCAGATCAGAAAGGTCTGGCCGGCACTCTCTGACAGCTGAACTGCTGCTGCTGCGAACAAAAATGATGATGATGTTGTTATTGTCAGGGTTGGAAAATCTCCCCACTTCTAGTTTTGCTCCATCAACCCCAGTTCTGTCACTCCCTGACACCCTCAAAAGCCCCTCCCCAGCTCTCTTGGAGCCCCTGCAGATACTGAAAGGCCACAATCCTTTCCAGACTGAACAACTCCAACCCTCTCAGGCACCAGGACAGGTTCGAGGCTGCCCTGCTGGAGAGCGGCTCCCTGGAGAAACACCTTGGAGTGCTGGTGGACAGCAAGTTCTGCTAGGGACAGCAATGTACCCTGGTGGCCAAGTGGGCCAAAGGCATCCTGGGGTGCATCAAGAAAACTGTGGCCAGCAGGGCTAAGGAGGTTCATCTCCCTCTCTGCTCTGCCCTGGTGAGACCACACCGGGAGTATTGTGTCCAGTTTTGGGCTCCCCAGTTCAAGAGAGACAGGGAGCTCTGAATCCAGAGCCTCCTGAAGCAGCTGGTGGTGTTGAGCCCTATGGCAGTTCTGAGGCCCCATGTTCACAGTGGTCTCTCCACAGCAGCTGCCCCCCTCTTTCTGACAGCTCCAGGATATCCTGGGCCTGAGGCAAGGCTGTGGTTTCACAAACAGCTAAGATCACAGTGCTGAAAGGGTGATACTTAGATCTTTGGCACACCCTCCTTTCATCACTGGACCTTCAGATGAGCCTGGCAAACCTGCTAACTCAGCAGAAACTATTTACCTCTCCTGCTGGGTTCATTAGCAAATTGACACCTTGGGAATCTGCTTGGGTAATGCTCTGAGGGAGCTTGAGAAAGGCTCCAACAGATAGCAAGGTCAGATAGCATCAAGGAGTGGTGGGCCAGTGGTCTCCCACCACAGGATGGAGCAGGTTGTATCATCTAGTGGTCACTAGTAGTCACTAGTGGTGTGCCCCAAGGATCAGTGCTGGGCCCCATGCTCTTCAACATCTTTATTGATGATCTGGATGAGGGCATTGAGTCCATCATCAGTAAATTTGCAGATGACAGCAAGCTGGGGGCAGGAGTTGATCTGCTGGGGGGCAGAGAGGCTTGCAGAGGGACCTCGACAGGCTGGACAGATGGGCAGAGGCCAAGGGCAGGAGATTGAACACCCAAGTGCCAGGGGCTGCACATTGGCCACAGCAACCCCAGGCAGTGCTACAGGCTGGGGTCAGAGTGGTTGAGAGCAGCCAGGCAGAGAGGGACCTGGGGGTGCTGGTTGATTGTAGGCTGAACATGAGCCTGCAGTGTGCCCAGCGGGCCAAGAAGGCCAATGGCATCCTGGCCTGCATCAGGAACAGTGTGGCCAGCAGGAGCAGGGAGGTCATTCTGCCCCTGCACACTGCACTGGTTAGGCCACACCTTGAGTCCTGTGTCCAGTTCTGGGCTCCTCAGTTTAGGAAGGAGGTTGAGCTGCTGGAAGGTGTCCAGAGAAGGGCAACAAAGCTGGGGAGGGGTCTGGAGCACAGCCCTGGGAGGAGAGGCTGAGGGAGCTGGGGTTGCTTAGCCTGGAGAAGAGGAGGCTCAGGGGAGACCTTCTTGCTCTCTCCAACTCCCTGAAGGGAGGTTGTAGCCAGGTGGGGGTTGGTCTCTTCTCCCAGTCACCCAGCACCAGAACAAGAGGACACAGTCTCAGGCTGCACCAGGGGAGGTTTAGGCTGGATGTTAGGAAGAAGTTCTACACAGAGAGAGTGATTGCCCATTGGAATGGGCTGCCCAGGGAGGTGGTGGAGTCACCATCCCTGGAGGTGTTCAGGAGGAGACTTGCTGGGGTGCTTGGTGCCATGGGTTAGTTGTTCAGGTGGGTTGGATTGGTTGATGGGTTGGACACGATGATCTTGAAGGTCTCTTCCAACCTGATGTGTATTGTGTTGTGTTGTATTGTATCTTGCCGCAGCTTTATTTGCATTACCGCTTGTGGAACCTACTCTGTTCGTGGCCATTGGCTTTCCTTGCCCTCTCATCGCTGCCAATATGTTCTTTGATTGTTTTATTTTGTTATCATTTCACTTCATTATTTTTTAAATTATTTTCTTTAATTTGTTATTTGGGTTTTTAATTTTACTGTTTTATTGTTCACATTTTATTTCACTTTTCTTATTTATTGGCTCTTGGTTGGGTTGGGTCTCCCTCTCTCTCTTCCTTCTGTTCCCCTACATGAGTTGTTCCTCCATTCTTTGGTCATAAGGAGTTGTTTTTCTTTCTACTTTTCAATATTTTTTTTGGATCTTGTTTCCAGCTGAGCAAAGCCCATCCCCTTAGCCCAGTGAAGGCTGCTCAAGAAAGTGTATGATGAAGAGCTAAGCCTTTTTCTTGCCCAGGCACATTGCCTGCACTGTCTCTTGTGAAGATGGAAGCTGTGGTGTCACTGTGTTTGATACCCATTTGTGAATTTTTGATAGGCTTTTCTTCTGCTGCTGCTCCTTAACTGCCTACAAACTCTTCTAGTTGCTTTTTGCTGACAACTCCAAATGTTCTTTCTTCTGTTTGTCATGCATGTTTGTCTGTGCACACACAGAAGGCTGAAGGTTAGCTCTGTAAGCTCCTATTTATATCACTGTAGTAGAAACATGCTTGCCATAGAGTGGCTTCAGCTGAAGGAGGCTTTTAAGATCATAGAGTCCAACCATTCTCTAACCCTTACCAATGCTGGTGTTAAACCATGGCCCTCAGCACCACATCTCTGCATCTTAGTTTACTTTATCCATGAAGACTTACTCTTGGATTGCTTTAGCCCACATTGTGTTGGATGCTTTTAGTCAGGAAAAGAGCATGGGGGGGATCTCATCACTGCTGATCAATCCATAAGGGGTGGGTCTCAGGAGGATGAGACCAGTCATTTTTCAGTGGTGCCCAGTGGTAGGACAAGGGGTAACAGGCACAAAGTTGAATGTGAGAAGTTCCATCTAAACATGAGGAGGAACATCTTTAACTTAAGGGTGCTGGGGCCCTGGAGCAGGCTACCCAGAGAGTTGTGGAGACATTCAAAATGTAACTCGGCCTGTTCCTGTGGTATGTTCTCTAGGTGAACCTGCCTTGGACTGGATGATCTCCAGAAGTCCCTTCCAACCCCTACTATTCCGTGTTTATAGTTGTCCCCTGATCCCTGTGGGGCCTTTGCTTGTCACCAGAGCAGCAGTTTTCCTTTGGTGAGTTCTGGTGTGCCCCTGATGAGGACAAAGATAAGTGGTGGAGTCACCGTCCCTGGAGGTGTTCAAGAGGGGCTTGGATGTGGCACTTGGGCCCATGGTTTAGTTGTCAGGAGGTGTTAGGTAGTAGGTAATAGGTTGGGCTTGATGAGCTCCGAGGTCTTTTCCAACCTGGGTGATGCTGTGGTGCTGTGGCTTCCCACGCTGGCAGGGGCTGCAGTGCATTCTCACATCCCTAGGAATTCCCTTTTTCTCTCGATGCAGTCTGCCAAACGTTGTGGTTTTCTTTCCACCTCCCCTAAACGCAGGCGTGGAGCAAGAGCCGCTCCCGCGTGACTGAGACCTGCCTGAGCGAGGAGCTGCGTTTCAGAGTGAGAAGTGAGTGCAAGCACGACAACGCCACCCAGCCCAGCAGCTGGCTGGAGACCTCCTTTCTGCCAAAAGGTAACTCCTGCAGCAGTCAGCCCAGCCACAGCCCTGCCCCTCCTGGCCTGGGGAGGCACCACCGCCTGCTTTTCTCTGCTGCACAGCACTGGGGGAATGGTTGTAAGCCAAGGGTGGTGAGGCTCTGGAACAGGTTGCCCAGAGTGGTTGTGGGTGCCCCCTCCTTGGAGGTGTTCAGGGTCAGGCTGGATGAGGCCATGGGCAACCAAGTCAAGTTGAGAGGTGTTGCTGCCCGTGGCAGGGGGGGTTGTTGTAGGTGATCTCTGAGGTCCCTTCCAATTAGAGCCATTCTGTGATTGCCTGATGACAACATAGTAGCCAGTGTCGTGGGGGAAATGACATAATTTTACCGTAACAAATCATGGAGAGCTAGGCAGATACCAGGCCAGGGGCTGCTTCCAGGGATGTAATATAATTCCTCTGTTTAAACTCTCTTTAAACACAGCTGGAGTGTTCTGACACTTCCAGCCTTGCAGGCAAGCTTGTAAAATTTACGTACTCTTCCAAGATAGTGATGTGATTCCTCTTGTCCCTGCTCTGCTGCTGTTGTGGCATAAGAGGTAACTTCACAGAATCAATAAAGGTTGGAGAAAACCTCTTAAGATCATGGAGGAGGTGATGACCACACCTCTGAGACCACCAGACCATGTCCCAAAGCTACTGCAAGCAACTGCAAACAAGACACATACCAGAAAGATGTACAGAAGAATCTTCCTTATGGCTGAGGAATGGTGTAGCCACTCGTGTCGAAGATGAGAAGGGATCAGGTTGGAAGGGACCCTCAAAGGTCATCTTGTCCAACCCCCTGCAGGCAGCAGGGACACCTCTGATTTGATTGGGGTTAAATTAACGAGGCAGGAATTACCCAGAGTTATCTTTATTTTTCCTGACAGCCCTGCCCCAAATGAGCTACAAAACTCCTCTGGTTTCTGGCAGGGTCTCCTCAGTCCTGAGTCTGACCAGGATGCTTCTGGGCAGTTTAGAGAATTCAGGAGATGGAAAAGGCTGAGCCACAGAGTAGCTGCACCCCACTTGCACAGTCAGAGGCAAGCGGGAGCCTCGGGAAAGCCGATGGAACGCCAGGCTGTGCGCACCAGGACGGAGCAGGGGCTTGGCGCCGGGCCGTAGGTCTCGGCGGCGGCAGGCTCCCGGAGCCGCAGGTGTGGCTAACGCAGCAGGATCCAAAGGCAAAGCCCCGGCCGGAGCCGGCGGCTGCCGCGAAGGAGGCTCGGGCGGCGGCACTGCCTGAGCAGGGCGAGAAAGCCGCAGGCTCAGGGCAGGCAGGGAGCAGGACCCCAGGGCAGGCAAGCCTGGGGAGAAGCCAGGCAGCGAGCAAGGCGAGACAGGACCAGGAGAGCCAGAGCCCCGATGGCTTTCTGGCCACGCTGTTTGAGGTGTTCCTAGACAATGTGTCCAAGGCCAGTGTACACTGGGCGTGAGGCACCCCGCTTAATCGTAGCTCCCAAATCCAGCAAACCTCCCCCGCTGGTAAGTACCTGCGAGGGACCTCCCCCGGCGCGACAGGGGAAGGCAATTTCGCACCTTGGAAGGCAGTTTGGTGCCTTTGTCTTTCCCCATTCAAACCTCAGCTGGTGGAGGTGGGGAAGGGGGGTTTGGAGCACACCGTAACAACCTCCAACTAGAGCAGGTGGCCCAGAGCTACATCTTGAATGTCTTCAGGGATGGAGCCTCCACCACCTCCCTGGGCAGCCTGTTCCAGTGTCTCCCCAGCCTCCCTGTGCAGAGCTTCCTCCTGATGTCCAACCTAACTCTGCCCTGCTCCAGTGCCAATCCCTTGTCCTATCCCCACAGCCCCTTCTGAACAGTCCCTCCCCAGCTGTCTGCAGCTCCCCTGCAGATCTTGAAATGCAGCTCCTCTGGACCCTCTGCAGCAGCTCCATGTCTCTATTGTTTTGGGGGCTCCAGAGCCAGACCCAGCCCTGCAGGTGAAGTCTCAGCAGAGCAGAGGGGCAGAATTACCTCTGCTAACTTAGGAAATCACTGTCCCACTACTGAATTTAGAGCCTTCCACCTACTCATTCAGTGCATTAACCGAGCAGCCTCACAGCTTGTTCATTTGGCCCACCTTGGCCTTCCAGATGGTTTTGGTTATGTAAAAAGCGATGTTTTAAAACTTCTGGAGATGAGAGCAAAGACTTTGCTGGCAAAATAAATCTGAAGAGACCTTTCCAACTTCCCTTGCAGGTATTCCAGGTACTGCTGCTGCTAACTTGAGCTGTGTCTGGCACAATTTGGAGTCCATGGTTTGTACCTGGCGTGCTGGGGAGAATGCAAGCAGGGACACCAATTACAGCTTGTCCTACTGGTTCGTAGGGGCTCTTTGTTTCCCCCTGCCCCGAGTGCTTCAGTGCTGCTCTTCTGCAATACACATCCTTTGGTCTGCTTCCTGTTGCTTTGTAAGATCCTAGGGCATTAGTGTTGGGTCCTGTCCAAGAGAAAACTTCACTGCTGAAGGGTTAGGTTGCTGTTGCTGGGTCCTTTTGGAGAGTTAATGTAACTGATGTAGAGCACTGGCTGCTGCTGGAGCCCACTGACAAATAACTGCTCTTGCTGCCCAGTGCTTTCCTAATGGCGCACTCAAAAAAGGAAGGATGAAGAGCAGAGTGAGGCTAATATGTTAATTGCTTGCTTTGCAGCCCATCAGGCATGGGCCACTGATGGATGTGTCAGCTCCTGACCTGCTGCAAGCACTGACAGTGCTTGGCAGTGCTCTTGTTCGTGTCTTTGATGTCAGAAGTGACCAATTCACCTTGGAATCTCTTCGTCATCCTCCCCACTTGCCAGCTGGCTGCCATAAATGGGCTTGTGCTGGGGGGAGCAGACTGGTGGTGTGAGCAGGGCTTTGGCATCCGGACCCCTGCCTGCTGACCTCTGTCTGCTTCCTCGTGTCCGTGGGGCTTGTGCAGTGCCAGACTGCTGCAGCACCTGGGGACAGGATGAAGCTTTCTTTCCAGAAGCCCTTTCTGTAGTTTGAAATCGACTTTCTGCCTTATCTGAACCAACTGGAGGTGACAGGTTTAGGGCTGTGCTGTCTTTTAAAGGCAGTGCACAGCCAAAGCTCTCTCTCTGCTCTGTCTTGGAACCTGTGTATTGTCATCTCTATGGTGTGTGGGGGAGAGGCTTTCTCCCGACCGTGGCCGGCAGTGGATTTCCAGCTACAGCACAGGGCCTGGGGGGATGCAGTGTGGCTGTACCTGTGCCTGCTCAGGCTGAGGGGGGTGGAAGCTTTGAGAAAGCTCTGGAAGGTTGTGGCCTACTAGGCCCAGGTGAAAGACTGAGCCCAGTTTGTGAATGGATTCCTTCTCTCTGGATACCTTTTGTGTGTATTTGTAAATGGAGTTCCCATTTGAGCTTCCAATCCAGCACGGAGCAATTTCATTTTACTTCTTGGGAAGGAGGGGGAAAAGGCCACAGGCTCATAGGACGTTAGGGATTGGAAAGGACCTCCAAATATCATCAACTCCAACCCCTGCCGGAGCAGGAGCAGAGAACCCAGCACAGGTCACACAGGAACACATCCGGACAGGGCTGGGAAGGCTCCAGAGCAGGAGACTCCACAACCTCTCTGGGCAGCCTGCTCCAGGGCTCTGGGAGCCTCACAGTGCAGAAGTTCCTCCTCCTGTTCAGGTGGAACCTCCTGTGCCAGAGTTTCCATCCAGTGCCCCTTGGCCTGTCCCAGGGTGCAGCTGAGCAGAGCCTGCCCCTTCCCTCCTGACCCCCAGCCCTCAGATACTTATAAACAGCCTTCTCCTCTCCAGACTAAACAGCCCCAGGGCTCTCAGCCTCCCCTCATAGGGCAGTGCTGCAGATCTTTTCCTGTCCTTGTGCCCTGGGCAGCTCAGGGCTCAAAAACTAAGACAAGGTTTAAAAGCAAGCCTGCCTCTTCTGTTCTTTGGAATTCAACCCCCCTGATGTTTTTATCCCCTCACATTTGTATTCCTGTAGGTTCGATGGCTTGAACGACTCTAAGACGTGCAGGAACCACTTCATGCACCAAGGAATCTATGGATGCACTTTCAATCTCAGCTTCCCAAACATCACCAGAAGTTACCCAGTTGTAAGGATATTGATTAGAGATCACTCTGAGGAAATCAGGCCTGTGTGTGCAAGTAAAAATCCCACCACCATTGGTAAATAGGACAGCACCTTCTGAAAAATGATTGCTAGCCTCTTGCTGTGTCTGAGGAGCTTGTACCTCATAAGCTGTGGGTCAGGCAAGCTGATCAGATGCTCTCTCCTCCTGTTGATCTTGGATTTGGGAATGACACAGGGTTTGCTCTGGGGGCAGTAGGTTTGGGAGATGGCAGAGTCATTTTCTACTCTTAGCCATTAGTTGCTTTGCTTCTTTCTTGGCATTTCTTGGTGCTATCTCATTCATTTGTATTCTTCCTTGTCTTTTTTGGTGCTAATTTATTCCTTTTTATTCTTTCTTGACAGTTTTGATACTGACTTATTCCCTTCTATGCTTTCTTGAATTTTTTTGGTGCTAAATTATTCCTCTTTCTGTTCCTAGACTGGTGTAAGTGTAGTATTTTATGCCAACTGTACCTCGGGCTGCAGCCAGAGCAGGGAGAGCAGCAGCACAGGGAGGGGATTCTGCCCCTCTGCTCTGCTCAGAGCCCACCTGCAGCACTGCCAGGCTGGGAGAGCTGGGGCTGTGCAGCCTGGAGAAGAGAAGGCTCCAGGCAGACCTCAGAGCAGCCTGCCAGGACCTGAAGGGCTCCAGGAGAGCTGGGGAGGGACTTGGGACAAGGGCTGAGAGTGCCAGGCTGAGGAACAATGGCTTTGAGCTGGGAGAGGGGAGACTGAGACTGGAGCTGAGGAAGGAATTGTTGAGAGTGAGGCTGGGGAGACTCTGGCACAGGCTGCCCAGGGAGGCTGTGGCTGCCTCCTGCCTGGAGGTGTTGAAGGCCAGGCTGGATGAGGCCTTGAGCCACCTGTGCTGGTGGGAGGGGTCCCTGCCCATGTCAGGGGCTGGAGCTGGATGGTCTTCAAGGTCCCTTCCAACCCAACCCATGCTGTGAATCTATGAATAAGGACTTGAGTAATACTTGTAAGAGTGAAACACACTTTCTAATGAATTCTCCCATCTTGCATTTCAGTAAAACCTGCCACCCCAGGACAGCTCACACTGTCAAATGTCAAGGATGAAATATATGTAGAATGGAGTGAATCAGAAACCTTCCCAGAAAATTGTTTGGTTTATGAAGTTCAATATCACACTGGAGACTTGAACACTGCTCAGATAATCCAAGTTAGTCTTCATTACTTCCAGCTACCCAGTTTTATTATTATTATTACTATAACTTGTGTTGATGTTCACAGTAAGTCAAATATTTGTTGTTTAGAAATGGAAAATTAGATAATGCTGCATGTGAATGAGTGCTGAGCTGCAGCCAGAGCAGGGAGAGCAGCAGCACAAGGAGGGGATTCTGCCCCTCTGCTCTGCTCAGAGCCCACCTGCAGCACTGCCTCCAGCTCTGGGCCCCCAGCACAAGAAGGACCTGGAGCTGCTGGAGAGGCTCCAGAGGAGGCCACAGAGATGAGCAGAGGCTGCAGAACCTCCCCTGTGGGGCCAGGCTGGGAGAGTTGGGGCTGTGCAGCCTGGAGAAGAGAAGGTTTTGGGGAGACCTCAGAGTGGCATTTCAATATCTGCAGAGAACCTCCAGGGAGGCTGGGGAGGGACTGTTCAGAAGGGCCTGTGGGGATAGGATGGAAAGCAATGGTTTGAAACTGGAGCAGGGGAGATTTAGTTGGGACACCAGGGGGAAGTTCTGCACAGGGAGGCTGGTAAGAGACTGGCACAGGCTGCCCAGGGAGGTGCTTGAGGCTCCATCCCTGGAGCCATCCAAGGTCTACCTTTATGTGTCTCTGTGCAGCCTGCTCTAGCTGGAGGTGTCCCTGCTGCCTGCAGGGGGGTTGGAGAAGGTGACCTTTGAGGATCCCTTCCAACCCAATGCAATCTGTGAATCTGAAGAGACATCACAGGTATTTTTGCTATGGTCACCATTAGATCAACATTACTGCCCTGGCAAAGAGGCAAAGGCATAAAAAAACCAATAAAGGCATAGTTCCAGATACTGGCTCTCAGTTTAATCCTTGATGCCAAATGCTATGTGATGGATGTAGCAATGAATGAAATCAGCTCTCAGTTTTGGAGTCTGTTTGGGCAGTGTGTGCTGGTTAAATACTACTTGGTCCTTTTTATGAAGTTCAGCATTCACAAGACAATCTCCACCAAAACACTCAAGTTGCTACCTGGGCATGGTGAAAATAGGCTTGAGAATGGCTGGGAGTTCCTTGCTGCTTGAAATAAATAACAATGTTCTTTTTGCCTTAGGTTGAGAGCAATTATATGTCAGTTCCCAGTGTTGATCCCAAGAGCAAGTACACCTTCAAAGTGAGAGCAAACCCAAAGCCTGAGTGCTTCAGCAGCCACTTCCACAGTGACTGGAGTGAAGAAAAGAGTATTGGTGAGAAGCAGCATCCCTGCAGCCTGTTGCACCTTGTTTACTTCTGTAGGGCCTCTAATATCTTTAGTCTGATAAACAAATGGGAGCTGAAGATCATCTTCCATGAGTAAGGAGATTCTGCTCCTCTTCTCTGCTCAGAACCCATCTGCAGCACTCTGTCCAATCCTGCTGCCTCCAGCACAGGAAGGACCTGGAGCTGCTGGACAAGATCCAGAGGAGGCCACCAAGATGATCAGAGGGTCTCAGAACCTCCCCTGTGGGGCCAGGCTGGGAGAAGAGAAAGCTCCAGGCAGACCTCAGAGCAGCCTGCCAGGACCTGAAGGGCTCCAGGAGAGCTGGGGAGGGACTTGGGACAAGGGCTGGGAGTGCCAGGCTGAGGAACAATGGCTTTGAGCTGGGAGAGGGGAGATTGAGACTGGAGCTGAGGAAGGAATTGTTGAGAGTGAGGCTGGGGAGACTCTGGCACAGGCTGCCCAGGGAGGCTGTGGCTGCCTCCTGCCTGGAGGTGTTGAAGGCCAGGCTGGATGAGGCCTTGAGCAGCCTGTGCTGGTGGGAGCGTGTTGGAACTCGATGATCCCTGTGGTCCCTTCCAACCCTGACTGATACTACGATCTAGTTCTGACCCCCCTTACCATGGGGGAGTGACATTGCAGGGCTCCACAGAGCATTTTCTAAAGCTTTGTTGAGTATGTGTTGTGCAAAGCAATTCAGCAGTAATGTGGATAGAAATTCTGTTCCCATCAATGAAACTTGTTCAGAAGCTGAAGAGCACCGAAGGACTCAACCCATCCTGGTGGCCGCAACCCATTCCTCTTTCACCCAACTCTGCTGCCATTTTCACTCTCAGAGGGACTTTGGTTTTCTAAATACTCAGTGCCCAAAGAATTTTCTTTATTTGGTTAGGACTACAGCATCTTAAAGGGACTGACTAAAAACAAACAAACAGAAAACCGAAAAAGCCTGAAGCGCCTGCTTCACACGCTCCTTAACAAACCCAGGGAGTAGAAGTTCCCAAGGAGCAGACACTTGGCACTTTCTCCCTCTTCCCACATCTCTGTCACAGTTTGTTGATATTCTCAGGACAGTGTTTGAGGAGCTGCCCCATATAGGCCTTGAGCACAAGCTCTGTGAGGTGAGGCTGAGGGAGCTGGGATTGTTTAGCCTGGAGAAGAGGAGGCTCAGGGGAGACCTCATTGCTCTCTCCAACTCCCTGAAAGGTGGTTGTAGCCAGGAAGGGGTTGGGCTCTTCTCTCTAGCCACCAGCACCAGAACAAGAGGACACAGTCTTAGGCTGCACCAAGGGAAGTTTAGGCTGGAGGTGAGGAGGAAGTTCTTCACTGAGATAGTCATTCGTCATGGGGATGTGCTGCCCAGGGAGGTGGTGGAGTCACCGTCCCTGGAGGTGTTCCAGAGGGGATTGGACGTGGCACTTGGTGCCATGGTCTGGTCATGGGGTCTGTGGTGACAGGTTGGACTCGAGCTTTGAGGTCTCTTCCACCTTGGCGATACTGTGACACTGTGAGGTGTCCCTGCCCATGGCAGGGGGCTGGAGCTGGGTGGTCTGTAGGGTCACTTCCAGCCCAGCCCACTCTGATGCTTTGCATCTGTGTAATGCTGCATTAAAAGAGGACAAGAGAGTTCCAGTCCTTCAGCAGTGCCAGCGAGTGTTGCCCGTGCTGCTGTGTGCTGATGGGGCTGCCGTGCCTGGAGCTGGCCAGGGACCCCTTTCAGTGCCCTCAGTTTTCCAGCCCTGAGTCTTGCAGCATTGCATTTCCTTGCCCAGTGTGCCTGTGTGCCACGTCACGCTGTGACAAATGAGCCCTTGTCTACCAATGTGCTTGGCCATTTGCCAAACCATCTTGTCTGTGCACAAGTGAGTGAGGTAATTAATTTGTCATCATTATTCCTAGAGAGCCTCTGCAAGCATCCCTGAGTTTCTAGTTTTTGTTTTCCAGGTGAGAAGATGGACTCCACATTCCATTTTGCTTTGCTAATCACCATCCCATTAACTGTAGCAGTGTCTACAATAGTTCTCCTAGTCTATCTGAAAAGGTAATTCATGAGCTTTCCCTTTTCAGTCCCTTCCAACTGCTGTTTGGCTTCCTCTGCAGCTCCTCTCTCTTGCAGGTAACTGCTCATGATGTGGCATGGTTCAGGACCATGCATTGCACCACAGGAACGGCAGCACCGTTGTGCCTCAGGGGGTGCCTTAGGGGTACAGCCTGGATATACAGCCCAGATACACCTGGACTATTCAGCAGCATCTTCAACCCCTGCTTGTGGGCACTGTCAGCAAGTTTGCTGATGACACCAAACGGAGCAGTGGTGACAGCCCTCGGGCTGTGCTGCCATGGAGCCAGACCTGGACAGGCTGAAAGCTGGGTGGGGAGAAATGGAATGAAATCTAGCAAGGATGTGTAGAGTCCTGCACCTGGGAATGAACAACCCCATGGAGCAGGGTAGGCAGGGACTGAGCTGTTGGACAGCAGGTCTGAGGAAAAGGACCTTAGGGTCCAGGTGCACAGAAGGATGCTCATGAGCCAGCAATGTGCCCTTGTGGCCAAGAAGGCCAAGGGCAGCCTGGGGTGGATTGGAAGGGCTGTGGTCAGTAGGTCAGAGAGGTTCTCCTCCCCCTCTGCTCTGCCCCACTGTGAGAGACGATCCGGAGACACCCACTGAGGCCACAGCTGGAATATTGTGTCCAGCTCTGGGCCCTTCAGCTCAAGAAGGAGCTCAGGGAACTGCTGGAGAGAGTCCAGCACAGAGGCACAGAGCTGCTGCAGGCAGTGCAACATCTCCCTGTGAGGCCAGGCTGAGGCAGCTGGGGCTGGGAGCTGGGAGCAGAGGAGCCTGAGGGTGACCTCATGGCTGGGGATAAAGCTGTGCAGGGCTGGAGCCAGGCTCTGCTCAGGGATGGCCAAGCACAGCACAAGGGGCCCTGGGGGCAAGCTGGAGCAGAGGAGGTGCCAGGGGAAGAGGAGGGAAACCTTTGTCCCTGTGAGGCTGCTGAGCCCTGGAGCAGGCTGCCCAGAGAGGTTGTGGAGTCTCCTGCTCTGGAGCCTTTCCAACCCCCCTGGCTGTGCTCTGTGTGCCCTGCCCTGGGTGCCCCTGCTCTGGCAGGGGCTGGGCTGGGTGAGCTCTGGAGGTCCCATCACCTTTCTGTGATGCTGTGATTTGCATGCTCTGGTTGTGCCTGGGTAACCTTGGTGGTGGCTGCTGGCCATTCTTGTTGCACTGTCTCTTGAAACAATGAATTCTACATTCAGAATCAATCTCAGGTGCCAAGGACATGTTGCTGGTATCTAGTTAGCTATTGACATTTGCTGCTGGCTTTGGCAACAGGGAAAGAGCCTTTCCATAGAGCACTTCCCTGCCCCCTCTCCCTCTCATGCCCCCCCATTTTCTTGACTGCACCCCAGGGATACTTTTGAAATGGGGATTTTTCACATGGATTTCTTTCATGCTAATATATTTTTCCTTCCTGCTCTGAAGGCTGCAGATTTTAATTCTTCCACCAGTTCCAGACCCTCGAGAAATCCTGAAGCGTATGTTTGGAGAGCAGAGTGAGGATCCCCAGGTGAGTGAGAAGCTGTTGGGACAGATAATCTGCTGAACCAGCCTCTGTAAGCTTCTGATTTTCTTTCTCCTCATGCCTATGTCTAGCTTGGCACCAACTGGATGTAAGTGTGCAGATTAAGTTCTGTAGCTGACAGACTGGAGGGGAAGGGATTTATCCAGAGGGACTTGGAAAGGCTGCAGAGGTGGCACCAAGCTAACCTCAGGAAGTTCAACAAGGCCAAGGGCAAGGTCCTGCCCCTGGGTCTGTGAAATCCCAAGCACAAATCCAGGCTGGGTGAGGAGTGGCTCAAGGGCAGCCTTGAGGAGAAGGCCTTGGGGGTGTCAGGTGGTGACAAAGTCCCCAGGAGCCAGCACTGGTCCCTGGCAGCCCAGAGCCAGCTGAGTGCTGAGCTGCAGGGAGAGCAGCAGCACAGGGAGGGGATTCTGCCCCTCTGCTCTGCTCAGCCCCCACCTGCAGCACTGCCTCCAGCTCTGGGCCCCCAGCACAAGAAGGACCTGGAGCTGCTGAAGAGGCTCCAGAGCAGGCCACAGAGATGAGCAGAGGCTGCAGAACCTCCCCTGTGGGGCCAGGCTGGGAGAGCTGGGGCTGTGCAGCCTGGAGAAGAGAAGGCTTCAGGGAGACCTCAGAGCAGCCTGCCAGGAGCTGAAGGGCTCCAGGAGAGCTGGGGAGGGACTTGTGAACAAGGGCTGGGAGTACCAGGCTGAGGAACAATGGCTTTGAGCTGGGAGAGGGGAGACTGAGACTGGAGCTGAGGAAGGAATTGTTGAGAGTGAGGCTGGGGAGACTCTGGCACAGGCTGCCCAGGGAGGCTGTGGCTGCCTCCTGCCTGGAGGTGTTAAGCCCAGGCTGGTGGGAGGTGTCCCTGTCCATGGCAGGGGGAGTCTCTTCCCACTCTGTTCTGCCCTGCTGGGACCACACCTGCAATACTGTGTCCAGCTTTTGCTCCCCAATTTAGGAGAGAGAGAGAGATCTGCTGGAGAGAGTCCAATGGAGCCTGCAAGGATGATTTGGGGTCTTGAATATCTCTTCTGTGAAGAAAATCTAAGGGCTCTGGGACTGTTTAGTTTGGAGAGGACAATGCTGAGAGGGGATCTGGTCGATGTTTGTTGATGTCTGAGGGCTGGGTGTCATGGTGAAGGGGCCAGGCCCTTTTCAGGGGTGTCCAGTGATAGGACAGGGTACAACAAGTACAAACTGGAACCCAGGAGGTTCCACCTCAACATGAGGAGAAACCTCTTTGCTGTGAGGAGAAAAGGAGGCCTGGAGCAGGCTGTCTAGAGAGGTTGTGGAGTCTCCTGCTCTGGAGACTTTCACAACCTGCCTGGATGCATTCCTGTGTGCTCTGCTCTAGATGACTGCTCTGGCAGGGGCTGGGACTGGATGATCTCCAGAGGTCCCTTCCAACCCCTCCCATTCTTTGATCCTATGAAATGTAAACAATGTTCTGGCAATTCTGATTCCTGAAGGAACAGCCCTTTATAAAGTCCTAAGGGATGTCTGTGACCACTTCCATGCTCTGGGTCTCAGTGAGAGCTGTGCTGAGTGTGTGCATCCTCACTTCTGCATCCTCCTGCCTGAGCTTCACCCAGTGGCTGTCTCTGAAAGCATTCCCTAGGTGGGGACCAACCTTCATCTCTTCCTCTCCTCCAGAGAGGACAGTTCCTCTGTCAAGCAGACCAAAGCCATGCCCCTGTGAAGCAGAGTTTGTTGCCCAGCTACCTTGGCTTGTTCAGCACAGCCCAGGCCATGTGTTGTGAACTGGCTCTGGCAGTAAGGGCTGAAAACAGCAATGAAGTTGCCAATGTTCTTCCCTTTCAGAGCTGCGCCAAGGATGACTCCCTGAACACTTGTGACATCAAGGAAGAAGAAATCCATTCTTTAATTGTGACAGAGACTCCAGTGTGTGCTAATGCTGACAAGGAGACCTGAGGAGCTCTGCTCTGCCAGTGAAAGGGAGGAAGCTTTCGTTCCTGCCTTGTGCTCAGGTGGCAGTGTCGATGCGAGGAGGCCTGCAAGACCTTCGCCAGCTGCCACCTTACTCAGTCCTCTCCCAGGCTCAGAAGATGCATCACTAGCCATGGTCATTCCTCCATCTCTGCTAGAAATGCTCCATCTTGGAGCCCTCCAGATGAGCATGGACATAAATTTCATGGGAGTGCACTGCAGCCCCTCTCCTCCTGGCTCCAGCCAGCTCTGCCCTGTTGTCATTTGCACTTGGTGTTTGTGCCTCACGTTGCACTGCAGGCGATTTGTGGAGCAAGCACTGTGCCCCCTCGGAGCTGTTTGGCAGCAGTGAGGTGAGGCTGGTTTGCAGTACAGCTGTAGACTGCCAGGTAGGAAGGGCCCCAAGGATGCTCTGCTCCAGCCTCTCCAGTGACAGTGCAGTTGCCATCAGCTGGCTCAGCACCCTGGCCAGCTGAGTCTCAACCTGCCAGTGCAGGGCACTCCACTGCTGCCCTTGGGAGGTGATCCCAGTGTCTGTGCTCATGGTGGCAAATGTGGATGGCTCATATGCTTCCAGAGAATGGATCCTGTGTGGATGGCCTGGCTGGCTGTGCTCCAGGGCAGGGCATTTTCCAGAGGGCATTCAGGGACCAACCTTCTTACACTTTGGGCTGATGGGTGTCAGCTGTGGCCTGGTGAAACCCTACAGAAGAGGGTTGGTTGTTTTTTTCTTTCAAACTGTGCCTGCAAAGCCTCTCTGCTTTCCAGCTGGGATCAGACTGTTCATTTTATTTCTGCTTTCAAGTGCCTGTCCTTGGATGCCTTCATGGATGCTTGGGTGAATTATCACACTTTGTTTAAAATGGTAAATAGCATTTTGAACTTGCTTTGTGCAGTGGCAGCTAACTGTGCTGAGTCTCATCAGACTCTGGTTCTACTTTGGCCATATTGGCCTCAAAACCTCTGATTTTTGCAAGCTGAAGTCATCCTGGCTCAGTCCTGCAGAATTCCCAGGGTGGATGCATGAGGCTGAGGCTCTGTGCTCACAGTGATCAGCAAATGCTAAACCACTGAACCTGAACTGATGCCAAGGCTTCAGGACCTCACTGCTGATCTGCTGGGTGTGGGGGAAGAGATGGAGGCAGCCTCGGACTGCCCCCTGAGGGAGAAGATTTGCTCTTTCTGTAGCGGTGAGGCTGTGATTGGAGACTCCCCTCCAGGAGCTTAGCAGTTTAAAGCAAGGTGCTGGCTTGGAAAACAAATTCTTCTGGATTTTACTGCAGCAGCTTGCTTTCTTTCCCTTCCTCCCTGCCTTTTTTCCTTGTTTTGTTTTCTATGCCTTGAATTGATCTGTTGATTCTTTTTCATGGCTTTGTTCTGAGCTTCCTTTGCCCAGCAAGTCTCCAAAGCCCCTTTCTGTGACCTTGCTCTGCCCTGAACTCTAAGCATTCTTTTCTGCCCTGTTGTTGCAAGGGTGCTCCCAGCAGTGCCTCTGTTGTATTGGAGGCAGAAGGTGCTGGGATGGGAAGAAAGGGATTCATGCAAGCTGCTCATGGTCAGGAATCTCTTGCTCCTCCTTGTGTGTCCACAGTGATGAAGTCACTCTTAGGCTGGGAAAAGATCTCCTCAGAAGCTTGCTAGGAGCAAACACAGCTCAGCCCTGCCCTCAAATTCCCAGGATCTCAGGTTTGGAGTGGACTTTTGAAGGTCATCCCTGCAGTAAGCAGGGGACATCTGCAGGTAGATCAGGCTGCTCTGAGCCCCAGCCAAGCTGCCTTGGAATGGTGCCAGGGATGGGGTTTCTACCACTTCTCTGGGCAAACTCTGCCAGGGTTTCAACAACCTCAGTTTAAAAACCTTCTTCCATCTCTTGAATTCCATCCAACCTCCCAGATGAAGTGCTGCCTTGCCAGGACATCTGGTTCTGTCAGAACTAAGGAAGCTGCCTCTACAAATCAGCCTGCTTTCCCATCTGATGTATCCCCTCCCTCCCAACACATCAAGTTTTTTTGCCCACTCCTCACTGAGCCTCTCAAGGGTGAAGTTTCCTCTACGTCTCTTCTCTACCTCTTGTTCCTGGGGGTAGAAAGGGGAGGAAAAGTGTAGCAGAACTAGCAGACCTCATCTTGGCTGACATCTTTCACTTGGCCATCAGGCTGAATAATAAAAGTTCTTGTAAAAATTGGGTAAAAAGACAAAAGCCTCAGGGATTTCAGTGAGCTCAAACAAGACTCAGGTTCTACCAAGTCAGCTAGCAGCACTGTCAGGTGTTCCAGAGGTGAAGGACCAGTGTGGGAGGGGAGAACGGGTCATTAAATTCCTTCTTTTCCTCTGCCCTGCAACCCTGCTGCCATGATAGCAACAGCAATACTCTCCCAAACCTACCTCATCTCCAAGGTTGCTCATCACAGAGCAGCAGACAAAGAGCTGATTTCAAGGTAAGAGCACAACAGCAGCCTAGGAAGATGATCCTTGGTACTTTGCCTGCGTGCTGCGGGCTTGTGTTTTAGGTAAGGCCAAAGCATGTGTGCTTGAAAACATCAACATAACCCCCCAGGGAGAAAACCAGAGGGAAAATGCTCCACCAGAAGAGAAGAGTGCAATGCTGGGATGGTTTCAATGGCCACACAGACATGTTAGGGCGAGGTCTGTCTCCTGAGTTGTAATTGCCACACTTCCTAAGGGATGGACTTCTTGAGCCTTGTTCTGGGGGTGGGGGTGTCAGAAGTGTCTGGCTGTATTTCCACCTCTCAAGTACTTTTTTTCCCCCCATGGTTATGTTTTGTTTTGTGCTGTTTTGGATTGTAAGTTTCCAAGGTTTGTCATTGTTTCCTTGTTCTCCGCTGCACTTACTTGATCTGTAAGGTTGTTTAAAGAGTGAATAAATGCACCACAATGTTTATCAGTACAGCTGTGTCGTGTTCCATCCTTGGGTTGAGAATCATAGACTCACAGAACTGTCAGGGCTGGAAGGGACCTCAAGGCTCAGCCAGCCCCAACCCCCTGCCATGGGCAGGGACACCTCACACCACAGCAGGCTGCTCACAGCCACCTCCAGCCTGGCTGCAAACACCTCCAGGCAGGAGGCTTCCACCACCTCCCTGGGCAGCCTGTGCCAGGCTCTCACCACCCTCATGGGCAACAACTTCTTCCTCACAGCCAATCTCAGTCTCCCCACTTCTAGTTCTGCTCCATCCACCCCAGTCCTATCCCTCCCTGACACCCTCAAAAGTCCCTCCCCCAGCTGTCTCGGAGCCCCCTGCAGATCCTGGAAGGCCACCAGAAGGTCTCCTGGGAGCCTTCTCCTCTCCAGCCTGCACAACCCCAACTCTCTCAGGCTGTCTCCAGAGCAGAGCAGCTCCAGCCCTCTGCTCCTCCTCGGGGCCCTTCTCTGGACACCTTCCAGCCCCTCCAGATCCTTCCTGGCACAGAGGCTCCAGCACTGGCCCCAGAGCTGCAGCTGTGGTCTGAGCAGAGTGGAGCAGAGGGGCAGAATCCCCTCCCTGGCCCTGCTGGCCACACTTCTCTGGCTGCAGCCCAGGCTCTGCTTGGCTCTCTGGGCTGCAGGTGCTGACTGCTGGCTGCTGCTGAGCTTCTCCTCCCGCACCCCCAAGGCCTTCTCTCCAGGGCTGCTCTCCAGCCAGTGCCTGCCCAGCCTGTGTCAGTGCCTGGGGTTGCCCTGCCCCAGCTGCAGGACCTTGCCCTTGGCCTTGTTGAACCTCCTGAGGGTGTCCTGGGCCCAGCTCTGCAGCCTGTCCAGGACTCTCCAGCATGTCTGTAAGAAGATAGACTTGGACAGAAGAGATGGTAGGGGGTTAGTGAGAAACCATATTTGAGGCATGCAGAATGCAGAGAAGAAAAACTCGAGTGTTGCTTTTATCCTCTTTTTCCAGAGTGACCTCAGCCCAGAGGGGAATGTGACAGCTCCTGGCTCTCGGGCCACGGGAATAGAATCACAGAGTGCTTTGGCTTGGAAGGGACCTTAAAGGTCATTGTGGTTGAGCCACACTCAGTAAGTGTGCCAATGACACCAAGCTGAGTTGATAAGACTCAAGGACAGGATGGGAACCATCCAGAGGCACCTGGGGCAGGCTGCAGAGGAGGCTGAGGAGATCCTCAGGAGGTTCACCAAGGCACAGTGCAAGGTCCTGCACCTGGGTCAGGGCAGCCCTGGGCACCAACCCAGGCTGGGGGTGGTGAGACTGAGAGCAGCCCTGCAGGGAAGGCCTTGGGGGTGCTGGTGGGGGAGAAGCTGGGCAGGAGCCAGCAATGGGCACTGGCACCACAGAGGGCCAAGGGCAGCCTGGGCTGCAGCCAAAAGCAGTGTGGCCAGAGCTGGAGAGAGGATCCTGCCCCTCTGCCCTGCTCTGGGGAGACCTCACCTGCAGGGCTGGGGCCAGATATGGGACCCCCAGCATGAGGGACCTGGAGCTGCTGGAGAGGGTTTAGAGGAGGCCACCAAGATGCTCAGAGAGCTGGAGTACCTCTGCTATGGGGAGAGGTTGAGGGAACTGGAGCTTTTCAGCCTGGAGAGGAGAAGGCCCCAGGGAGACCTTAGAGCTGCATTTCAGTATCTGGACACAATGAGCTGTGAGGGTCTCTTCCAACTCAGTGCACTCTGTGAACCTCCAGGCACGGCAGCCCCATCACCACACAGGCAACACTCGCTGGCACTGCTGAAGGATTGGAACTCTCTTGTCCTCTTCTAATATAAAATTAAATGTACACAAAGGAACCACAGAATGGGTTGGGTTGGAAGGGACCTCAAGGACCATCCAGTTCCAACCCCCTGCCATGGCAGGACACCTGCCACCAGCACAGGCTGCTCAAGGCCTTGTCCTTGCTCAGGGCCTGGCCTTGGACACCTCCAGGCAGGAGGTAGCCACAGCCTCCCTGTGCAGCCTGTGCCAGAGTCTCCCCACGCTCCAGAATTTCTCCCTGATGCTAGAGATGGAGCTCTGCAGAAGCCTTCTGCTCTCATCTGCTCTGGACTCGGCAGCCTGCTGCCTCCTGGCACTGGGCTGTGCTTGCAGCACGCAGGAGAGTTGATAACCTCTCGGGCTGGGGTTTAGCTGAGGCTGCTGCAGCCTCAGCAAAGCTAACTGCAGTATTTGATGTGCTTGCTGGCTGCTGAAGCTGGAGTCCCACTGCTCCCAGGGTAGAACTACTCACAGGTTGGGTATTTCCACCCACTGGAAAGTATTCAAGAAGCTTCTTCTGAACTGGAGCTTCAAACATTCAGAATTTCCCCTGGAAGGGAAGTGCTGATGTAGTTTTTCACCAAAATAAATACAGACACCTCCAGTTTGGGAGGGGTTTCCCCTCACCAAGCAAGGGCAGGAGGTAGGTGAGTGGAAGCCCAGGTGTGGGTCAGGGCAGCTCTCTGCCGCCTTCTCTCCCCGTGGCTGGGCACTGACTGAGCTTCACGTCCAGGAATGGGCATTGTGGGGCGGAGAGGAGCAGGCAGAGCTGCCAGGGTTGTTGAAGGCTTAGCAAGATCTTAGGGAGAAATTCTTCACTAGGAGGGTGGCAAGACTCTGGAATGGATTGTCCAGAGGGGTTGTGGCTGTCCCCTCCCTGGAAATGTTCCAGGCTGGCTGAGGCTTTGAGCAACCTGGGCTGGTGGGAGGTGTCCCTGCCCACGGCAGGGGGTTGGATTAGAGGATAAGGTCCCTTCCAGACTAAGCCATTCCCAAATGCTTCAGTTTTCCACTTGACATTTCAAACAGCAAGCAAATATTAAGGAGTGAGCCCAGGGCCTGCACTGCCAGCGGTGGAAATGTGGCTTCTCGGTAAGGCTTCAGATCAACACCAAACTGTACTGAAACCTCCCTCTTTGGACGAGCTTCCTGCTCGCTACCTGGAATCACAGTGACAGCAGGAGACTTGAGATCATTTTGATGCAACTCCATCCACCCTGTGTCACTTTGATGCAGCTACATCCACCCTGTCACCACAGCAAAGCCCTGTGGGTTTGGGTGGGAGGCACAGGGGAGAGGCAAACCTGCTTTCAGGTCCGGAAACTCTGCCTTAGATTTGGAGCACACACACTCACAAAAAACCCTGAAAGCTTGCTGATGACTTCAGGGTTTGGGCTTTTTCTCCCCTCTCTGTTCTCCAGCTCTGCTGGTGAAAGTAATGCAATCTGTTCTTTTTGCTTCTAAGACCCGTGATGTTGATGAAGCAATAGCCCTTCTCCGGCTGTACTCTGGCTTCTTGCCAACTAGTCTTCTGAAGGTCGTAACTCAGCAGGGAGGGCTGATTGCTGCTGTCGCTGCAGTGCTGTCCAACCACCAGTGCCTCCTAGTGATGCTCTCTGCTCCTTCTTTTGCTTTTGCCAGAGTGCTGCAATAGTTTTGATGGCTCTTGCACAAAGCATCTGCAAAGAGATGCTTTCCAGCAAGCCAGCAGTGCTTCCAGTAAGCACAGTCTGGACTGGAAGTTTTCCTCTGTTTGGTTTGGCTCAAACTCCTAAAATGGACTTGGCTAAGAGCAGGAGGAGGTCGAAAGCTTAGTGAGAAAGAGGTTTAGTTAAGCTCAGGCACTGTCAACTTTTTTGGGCAAAAGTTGCTGAGCTCAGATCAAGAGTTGGAGTTAAACTAATGTCTTCCTTTAAAAGCAGAGCTGGACCAGCCTCAGTGCTAAAACAAAACCCAAGTGAATCAGAGATTCACAGAATGGGTTGGGCTGGAAGGGACTTAGAAGCTCATCCAGCTCCAGCCCCCTGCCCTGGGCAGGGACCCCTCCCACCAGCACAGGCTGCTCAGGGCCTCATCCAGCCTGGCCTTCAGCACCTCCAGGCAGGAGGCAGCCACAGCCTCCCTGGGCAGCCTGTGCCAGAGTCTCCCCAGCCTCACTGGGAAGAGTAGGAACACGAGCTCCATGCTAGGAACAAATGCTGTGTGCAGCCTTCCCTACTGATCTCAGGAAGGCTCATGTAGATCTCATGCTGCCTTAGAGCTCTCTGCACATGGACATTGTGACTCTGTCAAGGCTGAACTACCAGAAATGAGGCATTCCTAAGGCTATGCTATTGCCACTGCTCCTAACCTGTTTTAATGTATCAAGCTGAAACAAAATCCACTGATTTTTCTGGCAGTGGCAGTGCAAGCACCAAAATCAGCTTGTGTCTGTTTTGTCTGTTGGAGCCTTTCTCTCCTGCACTTCAAAGCCTCTCAGCCTCACTGAGCTTCCTTCCTTCACACAAAATGTCAGTGTGGAAACTTCAGAAATGCCAGCTGGGGTCTCTTGAAAGGTGAAACTATCCAGCCCTTCAAATGTCAAAGTCATGTAGAGGAAAAGTATTTCAGGTTATGGCCCAGGGCTCTCAGCCTCTCCTCCCCAGGCAGTGCTGCAGTCCCTTCAGCATCCTTGCAGCCTCCCTTGGGCTCTCTCCAGCAGATCCCTGTCCCTCCTGAGCTGGGCAGCCCAGAGCTGGATGCAATATTCCAGGGGAGGTCTCAGCAGGGCAGAGCAGAGGGGGAGGAGAACCTCCCTGGCTCTGCTGGACACACTCTGAATGCCCCCAGGACCCCCGTGGCCTTCTTGGCCCCCAGGGCACATTGCTGTGCCCTGCAGCACTTGCTGCCCCCCAGCACTGCCAGGTCCTGCTCCTTGGGGCTGCTCTCCAGCAGATCCCCTCCCAGGCTGTGCTGCTGCAGTTTGTTCTTCCTGCCCAGCTGCAGCACTCTGCTCCTGTCCTTGCTGAGCCTCAGCAGGTTCCTCCCTGCCCAGCCCTCAGCCTGCCCAGCTCTCACACAGCCTTCAGGTGTCTCAGCCAAGCCTCCCAGCTTGGTGTCATCAGCAAACCTGCTGAGCAGCCTCTGTCTGTCTGTCTGTCATTGCCACCAATGTCATGGATGAGGATGTGGAGCAGGACTGGACCCAGCACTGGTCCCTGGGGGACTGCACTGGTGCCAGCTCTCCAGCTGGACTTGGCACCACTGAGCACCACTCTTTGGACTCTGTTTTGTGGAGGTGTCCTTTGCACAGCCCAGAGCTGATTGAGCTCTTGTGCAGCATTACTGCAGTTGGGGAAGGCTGCCCCCCGGCCTGGCGCTGGGAAAGGCCAGGCTTGGAGTTTTACACATAGACATGGTTTTTGAAAGCAGCCAGGAAGAATAAGCAGCCAAGAGCTTTGTCACTGGTGCAGAGCAGACCTCCACCAATCTCTTCTTCCCTCTCACAGGTAAGGGCAGGCAACCCAGGCAGTGGGCTCATTCAGAGCTGAGGTATCTACAGCATCTGGGGACAGATTTTTGAGCGGGCCCCGTTGTGGCAGGCCAAGGGGTAATGGTTTGAACTAAATGAGGGAGATTAAGAGTGGAGAGAAGGAAGAAATATTTGACACTGAGAGCGGTGAGAGCCTGGCCCAGGTTTTCCAGAGAGGTGGTACATGCCCTGTCCCTGGAACCACTCAAGGTCAGGTTGGTTGGGGCTCTGAGCAACCTGCTCTAGTTGCAGATGTCCCTGCTGACTGCAGGGGGTTGGACTAGATGACCTTGAAAGGTCCCTTCCAACCCAAACCATTCTATGAGTCTATGAGCATTCCAAGCCCCTTCAGCTGAGGAGCAGCTAAGGAGCCAGCAGGCATCCTGCTCTGCTCAGCCTGCAGTGTGGGGCAGCCAGGGCAAGGGAGCTGGGGCAGCAGATCTCTGCTTGCTGCAGCCCTGCAGTTCCTCCCTGAGCACCTGCCAGGGTGTTGTGCCCTGCGCACCGCTGCTCCCAGGCTTTCAGCTTTTCTTCTGCTCTTTACTGGGCAGTGTGCAAGGCAGGAACTCCCCTCCTGTACTGGTCTTGCTGGAAGATCTGGAATGTGGCCATCTTCATCTTTCAAGAGCAGGCATGGCAAGGCAAAGGCATTGCCCGAGCTGGGTGGGTGGGCAGAGGGATCATGCCGGCGGACAGCGTAACGCCAAGTGCTTTGCTCTGGCGCCAGGGAACAGGGACCAGTGTCCAGGGCACTGCTCCACTGAACACCATTTCAAGCAGCATTTATACAGTTTTGGATACAACTTCTTATCATAAACGTTTTCATTCTCAGCAGTAACCTTTAAGATCAGGGGATAGGTATCTCCAAAACACATTCCGCAGGATTACATAAAAGTCTACAGACACTTGGTGCTGAGCACAGTTCTTATCTGACATTAGGAGCTGCCAGGTCTTAAAACATTGCTACACAGAGGCTACAGCATGTTCCAAGTACTGCAAACCTAAGTGCAGATCATAAACAACTAAGTGCTCTGGTTTCACAGTCTTAAGTGTTTAGATTTCAAAACATTTCTAATGTTAACATCTCTCAGCAGCTGTGCTTCTGCTGATATTGTAGCACAGTACCACAGAACACAGAGCAGAGCTTGGAAGGGATCTCCTGAGACCATCCAGTCCAACCCCCTGTCAGAGCAGCATCACCCAGGGGAGTCTGCACAGGAACACATCCAGGAGGGGTTTGAATGTGTCCAGAGCAGGAGACTCCACAACCTCTCTGGGCAGCCTGCTCTAGGGCTCAGCAGCCTCACACCAAAGAAGTTTCTCCTCATGTTGAGCTGTAATCTTCTATGTTCAAGCTTGAACCTCTTGTTCCTTGGCTTATTCCTGTGCACCACCCAAAAGAGCTTGGCCCCCTTCACTTGACACCCACCTCTCAAGTGTTGATAGCCATTGATCAGATCCCTCTCAGCCTTCTCCTCTCCAGACTAAACAGCCCCAGGGCTCTCAGTCTCTCTTCACAGGGCAGATGCTCAAGTCCCCTAAGCATCCTCCTGGCTCTCCCTTGGGCTCTCTCCAGCAGGTCTCTGTCTCTCTTGACCTGGGCAGCCCAGCACTGGACACAGGATTGCAGCTGTGGCCTCAGCAGGGCAGAGCAGAGGGGCAGCAGAACCTCCCCAGCCCTGCTGGCCACACTTCTCTTGCTGCCCCCCAGGACCCCATTGCTCTCTTGGCCCCCAGGGCACATTGCTGTCCCGTGCAGAACTTGCTGCCCACCAGCACTCCCAGGTCTTGCTCCACGGAGCTGCTTTCCTGCAGGGCAGCCTCTAACCTGTCCTGGTGCCTGCTGTTGTTCCTTCCCAGATGGGAACACTTGTGCTTGTTGTCCTTCTTTTACATGTATCTCCTTCCTTGTCCGTTCTGTTCCCACTCCTATTACTTGCTGGGTCAGATAAATGAAACAGGCTCGCAAAAGCAGCATCTTCAGCACGCACAGCTCATGCCGGGACAGACTTTGCAGCAGCTCCCCCTCCCATAGCCCCGTAAGTGAGTTGTGTGCGGCCTCTACAGGATCTGGAGCAGAATCACAGAAAGGGAGGGGTTGGAAGGAACCTCCGAAGATCACCCTGGCCAACTCCCCTGCCCCTGCAGGATCACCTAAAGCAGGTCACACAGGAGCACATCCAGGTGGGTCTTGTAATCCTCCAGAGAAGGAGACGCCACAACCTGTCTGGTAGCCTCAAAGGCAAGAAGTTCCTTCTCATGTTTAGATGGAAGTTCCTATGCTCAATTGTATTCCCATTGCCTCTTCTCTCATCACTGGGGACCACTGAGAAGAGCCTGGCCCCATCTTCCTGATGCCCACCCCTTAGCTATTTGTAAGCATTGATAATATCCCCTCAGCCTTATGGCCCTGCTTAAGAGGTGCTCTGGATGAGTGGCAGGGCACCAGAGTGGGTGGGGTTGGAAGGTAACCTGAAATTCTTCCACTTCCACCCCCCTGCCATGGGCAGTCATGTGCAGGCTCAAACTGTGCATTTCATTTTGAATCTTGAGCAGCAGGAGTAAAACCTGCCACTTTGTCAGGAAAAACAAAAAGAAAGGGGAAAAAAGAGAGAGGAAAAGCAAAGGGGGAAGGAGGGGGGGAAGAAAAAATAATGGGGAAATGGGGGAGGGGGAAGGGAAAAATAAAAACAAAGAATAAATGAAGAGGAAATAAAGGGGGGAATCAAAAAAGAAAAAGAGGGAAGGGAGGGAGGGAGGGAGGAAGGAAGGAAGGGAGGAAGGAAGGGAGGAATGGCAGGCAGGGAAGGAGGGAGGGAGGAAGGAAGGAAGGAAGGAAGGAAGGAAGGAAGGAAGGAAGGAAGGAAGGAAGGAAGGAAGGAAGGGAGGGAGGGAGGAGGAGGGAGAAAGGGAGGAAGGAATCAAGGAAGGAAGGAAGGAGGAAGGAAAAAAGGAAGGAAGGGAGGAAGGAAGGAAGGGAAGGCAGGAAGGGAAGGAAGGAAGGACGGGAGGAAGGAATCAAGGAAGGAGGAAGGGAGGAGGAGGAAGGAAGGAAGGAGGAGGGAAGGGAGGAAGGAAGGAAGGATGAAGGGAGGAAGGAAGGAAGGAAGGAAGGAGGAAGGAGGGAAGGAAGGAGGAAGGAAGGAAGGAAGGAAGGAAGGAAGGAAGGGAAGGAAGGAACGAAGAAAGGAAGACAGGATAGGAGGGAGGGAGGAATCGGAAGGAAGAATCAAGGAAGGAGGAAAGGAAGGATAGGAAGGAAGGAAGGAAGGAGTAGGAAGGAAGGGAAAGGAAGGGAGGGATGGAGGAGGAGGAATCAAGGAAGGAAGGAAGGAAGGAAGTCTCTATTTTTTAACGCCCATCCGGGCCCACTGATCTCTTCATCATGTTGTGTTCCCCCAAAACACCGAATCCAGGTAACGCTGACAGCTGTAGCGTGCTGTGTCTCACACACTGACACCCCTGGATCATTTAAAAGCTGCCTAGCTGTGGTGCTGAAGGATGTGCTGTCCTAATGGCCCTGGCAGAGTTAGGTGATGGTTGGAGTTGATGATGTTAGAGCTCTTTTCCAGCCATGGGGATCCTGTGAATACAGAATCCAAACTGGCTGATCAGGATGAGGGTCCGGGGTCCAGTGCTGTTTAGCAAAGGCTGTGGTGGACATTGTCTAAAGGCTGTGGATATTGTCTAAGGTAGTGTCTACCTAGACTCTGGGAAAGCCTTTTACACTGTTCCCCACAGAGTTCTCATGGACAAATTGGCTGCTGATGGCTTGGGTAAGCAACAACCTGCTGGATAAAGCCCTGGCTGGCTGGACAGGCCCAAAGAGTGGTGCTCAGTGGAGTTACTGCAGGCAGTGTTTAACAAGGTGTTGTAGTGAGGTGGGGGTTGGGCTCTTCTCCCTAGCAACAAGTGACAGGAGGAGGCTTCAAGTGGCCCCAGGGGAGGTCTAGGTCGGACATGAGAAGAAACTTCTTCCCTGAGAGGGTTCTGGAAGCCTGGCCCAGGCTGCCCAGGCAGCTGGCTGAATCCCCACCCCTGGAGGTGTTTCAAAGAGGCAAAGCTGTGCTGAGCTGAACTCCCCAGAGTTAGAGAATGGTTGGACTGGATGACCTTGACAAGCTGCTGAGGTGGTGCCTGCAAAGCGCAGCGCAGCCGGCAGCGGGGAGCGCAGGCAGCACAGGCAGCAGGCAACAGGCAGCAGGCAGTGGAGGGAACGCAGGCAGCAGGCAGCACAGGCAGCAGGCAGCAGAGGGAATGCAGTCAGCAGGCAGCAGAGGGAACGCAGGCAGCACAGGCAGCAGGCAGCAGGCAGCAGAGGGAACACAGGCAGCGCAGGCAGCAGGCAGCAGAGGCAACACAGGCAGCATGCAGCACAGGCCATGCATGGCAAGACAGGAATGCAGGCAGCCACAGGCAGCGCAGGCAGCGAGGCACAGCAGCAGAGGAATGCGCAGGCAGCAGCACATGCAGCAGGAGCAGAGGAATGCAGGCAGCAGGCACACAGGCACAGCAGCAGGCAGCAGAGGGAATGCAGGCAGCAGGCAACGCAGGCAGCACAGGCAGCAGGCAGCAGGCAGCAGAGGGAATGCAGGCAGCACAGCACAGGCAGCAAGCCGCAGAGGGAACGCAGGCACAGGCAGCACAGGCCGCAGCAGAGGGAATGCAGGCAGCAGGCAGCACAGGCAGCAGGCAGCAGAGGGAAATCCAGGCACAGGCAGCAAGGGAACACATGCAGCAGGCAGCACAGGCAGCAAGCAGCAGAGGGAACGCAGGCAGCAGGCAGCACAGGCAGCAGGCAGCAGAGGGAACGCAGGCAGTGCAGGCAGCAGGCAGCGGAGGGAATGCAAGCAGAAGGTAGCACAGGCCGCAGGCAGCGCAGGGAACGCAGGCAGCAGGCAGCAGAGGGAATGCAGGCAGCACAGGCAGCAGGCAGCGGAGGGAACACAGGCAGCACAGGCAGCATGCAGCGGAGGGAATGCAGTCAGCAGGCAGCAGAGGGAACGCAGGCAGCACAGGCAGCAGGCAGCAGGCAGCAGGCAGCAGAGGGAATGCAGGCAGCAGGCAGCGGAGGGAACACAGGCAGCGCAGGCAGCAGGCAGCAGAGCCAACACAGGCAGCAGGCAGCACAGGCAGCAGGCAAGAGAGGGAATGCAGGCAGCACAGGCAGCGCAGGCAGCGCAGGCAGCAGCAGCAGCGCAGAGGGAATGCAGGCAGCACAGCAGCAGGCAGCAGAGGGAATGCAGGCAGCAGCCAGCACAGGCAGCAGCAGCAGGCAGCAGAGGGAAAGCAGCAGGCAGCACAGGCAGCAAGCAGCAGAGGGAACGCAGGCAGCAGGCAGCACAGGCAGCAGGCAGCAGAGGGAATGCAGGCAGCAGGCAGCACAGGCAGCAGGCAGCAGGCAGCAGAGGGAACACAGGCAGCAGGCAGCACAGGCGAAGCAGCAGAGGAACGCAGGCAGCAGGCAGCACAGCACAGGCAGCAGAGGGAACAGCATGCAGGCAGCAGGCAGCGGAGGGAATGCAAGCAGAAGGAAGCACAGGCCGCAGGCAGCGCAGGGACGCAGCAGCAGGCAGCAGAGGGAATGCAGCCACAGGCAGCAGGCAGCGGAGGGAAACCAGGCAGCACAGGAGCATGCAGCGAGGAATGCAGTCAGCCGGCAAGCAGAGGGCAACAACAGCACATGCAGCAGCAGCAGGCACAGGCAGCATAGGGAAGGCAGCAGGCAGCGGAGGGAACACAGGCAGCACAGGCAGCATGCAGCGGAGGGAATGCAGTCAGCAGGCAGCCGAGGGAACGCAGGCAGCACAGGCAGCAGGCAGCAGGCAGCAGGCAGCAGAGGGAACGCAGGCAGCAGGCAGCAGAGGGAACACAGGCAGCACAGGCAGCAGGCAGCAGAGGAAATGGCAGGCAGCAGCAGCACAGGCAGCATGCAGCAAGGCCGCAGGCAAGAGAGGAATGCAGGCAGCACAGGCACACAGCGCGAGAGCAGGCAGCAGGCAGCAGAGGGAATGCAGGCAGCAGGCAGCACAGGCAGCAGGCAGCAGAGGGAACACAGGCAGGCAGCAGGCAGCAGAGGGAATGCAGGCAGCATGCAGCAGGGATGCAAGCAGAAGGTAGCACAGGCAGCAGGCAGTGCAGGGAACGCAGCAGCAGGCAGCACAGGCAGCAGGCAAGAGAGGGAATGCAGGCAGCACAGGCAGCAGGCAGCAGAGGGAACGCAGGCAGTGCAGGCAGCAGGCAGCGGAGGGAATGCAGGCAGCAGGCAGCAGAGGGAATGCAAGCAGAAGGTAGCACAGGCAGCAGGCAGTGCAGGGAACGCAGGCAGCAGGCAGCAGGCAGCAGAGGGAATGCAAGCAGCAGGCAGCACAGGCCGCAGGCAGCGCAGGGAACGCAGGCAGCAGGCAGCAGAGGGAATGCAGGCAGCACAGGCAGCAGGCAGCGGAGGGAACACAGGCAGCACAGGCAGCATGCAGTGGAGGGAATGCAAGCAGCATGCAGCACAGGCATCAGGCAGCGCAGGGAGCAGGTAGCGGAGGGAATGCAGGCAGCAGGCAGCAGAAGGAATGCAGGCAGCAGGCAGCACAGGGAGCAGGCAGCAGAGGGAACGCAGGCAGCAGGCAGCACAGGGAGCAGGGAGCAGAGGAAATGCAGGCATCAGGCAGCAGGCAGCAGAGGGAACGCAGGCAGCAGGCAGCACAGGGAGCAGGCAGTGGAGGGAACGCAGGCAGAAGGCAGCAGGCAGCAGAGGGAATGCAGGCAGCAGAGGCAGCAGGCAGCAGAGGGAATGAAGGCAGCAGGCAGCAGGCAGCGGAGGGAACGCAGGCAGCACAGGCAGCATGCAGTGGAGGGAATGCAAGCAGCATGCAGCACAGGCAGCAGGCAGCACAGGGACCGCAGGCAGCAGGCAGCAGGCAGCACAGGGAACGCAGGCAGCACAGGCAGCAGGCAGCACAGGGAACGCAGGCAGCAGGCAGCAGGCAGCACAGGGAACGCAGGCAGCATGCAGCGGAGGGAACACAGGCAGCACAGGCAGCATGCAGCACAGGCAGCATGCAGCGGAGGATACGCAGGCAGCGCAGGCAGCACAGCGCTGGCTGAAGCTGACGCTGGGGGGCAGGAGCCTCCCGCGAACAGGTCCTGCCTGGGCCGTCCCTTGCCGGCCTGTCGCCAGGGGATGAGCTCTCTCTGCACCCCCTAGGCATGCCCAGGACCCCTCATGCACATCCGGCCACCCCCGCACATGCCCCGGCACCCCCCGTGCACGCCGAGCCCCCGCCCCATGCGTTCCCGGGCAGCTGGCAGCCCCGAGGGGCTGGGTGTGCAGCCGTGCCCACGGGCGGGCAGCACTGCTTGGGGGGGTGCAGGTGTGCTCCCACAGCACCACCTGCTCTGGGGCACGGCCGGGGCTGAGCAGAGGGAGTGCATCCCTCCAGCTGTTCCAATAAACCGGAGGTTGTCCAGCCCTGAGGAATTGGCAGCTCCAAGAACTTCTCAGAGTATGAGGACCTTCCATCTGGGAATGAGCCAAACCTACAGCCTCCTGCCAAACTCCTGCTCTCCCCACTTCTCCACTCGGCCACAGCCCTGGTCCCAGGCACTGAGTGGCACCTGGAGAGACCAGAAGAGACTTTGGTCAAGGTGCAAAATGCAGCCCAAGGGTGAGAGAAGAGCAGATGGATGGATGGAACTGCAACAGCAGAAGTTCCATCTAAACCTGAGGAATTTCTTTTAAGGGTGCTGGAACCCTGGTGTGGAGTCTCCATCTCTGGAGACATTCCAAACCCCCCTGGATGCATTCCTGGATGACCTTCTCTAGGTGCCCCTGAGTTGGCAGAGGGGTTGGATTCGATGATCTTCAGAGATCCCTTCCACCCTCTCCCTCCCTGCAGTGGCTGAAAGTTGCCCGTGGCTGCATTAGGCCAAGAGTTCCCTGCTGCCAGCAGCAGGTCTCTTGTTCTGCTTTGCAGAGAGGGCTCTTGCAGTCCCATTTCAACCCCTTCTAACTGGCAACAGCCAACCTCTGAGCTTCAACACAATCAGTTTTCTTTGTTTAACTGAATCTGTGTTTTCTAACAAGCAGGACTGAGCAGGCTGTGGCCTGTGACCAGCCACTCTGGGATGTTTGACCACATGCTGCACCCTGCTTTAGGGCTCGAAGGAGCAGAAAATGGGATGCTGCGGTCATGCAGCATGAGACAGTGAGGAGCCACCCCTGCTGCCACAGCTGGCAGGTTACCTGTGCACCATGGGCTTCTGGGGTGGGTTGAAAATCCCCCCCAGCATTAAATTGCCAGACCAGCTCTGCTGGAAGCAAATGAAGCCGTATTTACAAGCACAACTACAATCTGCCACGAAATGAAAGCAATATAACACACAATATTTACAGGTATTTACAACTGACAAGCAGCACAGGAACCCCCCCTGGGCAAACCAGGGGAGCCAGCAACAGCTTCTCCACTGCCTGCCCGCTCCCCCTGCCCCTGTACACAAGGAACAAGACCAAGAGCAGAGAGTTGTTTGTTAAGATAGTCAGCCACAACAAAGAGCACAGTGAGGTCAGCAAAGCCAGCAGGAAGCACAGGTTAGTGCCTCCCAGGGCAAGGAAGCTGAAAAGAGAGAAAGTTAATTTACCTATCTAAGTTTTACAGCAGAGAGCTGACCAAAGGGATTGTTTGGAACTTACATCAGTTTCCTTTGTACACCCAGGAGTATTTTATTTATATTCTACTACTTTCTGTTCAACATCTGTGGAACATTCTCTAGGCACTGCCCAAAACTACCACAGCTTCCCATGGGGTTGTGGACATGCAGTGCTGGCACCTGGAGGAACACAAAGGGGATTTCTGCTCCTGCCAGGTCAAGAGAAATCAGTGCAATGGGACAGATGAATAGGAAAGAACCTGGGGCTGCTGCACCAGCACAGCCTGAAGAGGTAAAGACAAAGGACATGAGTGCCATGGATGGACCCTTCAGTGAATACAGAACTGGCTTGATGGCCACACCCAGAGAGTGGCTGGCAGTGGTCCATTCCAGTGGAGGCCAGGGACAAGTGGAGTCCCTCAGGAATCAGGGCTGGGACCAGGCTTGCTTAACATCTTTGTTGGTGCCATGGACAGTGGCACTGAGGCTCCCTCAGCACCAAGCTGTGTGGTGCTGCTGACAGCTGGAGGGAAGGATCCATCCAGAGGCACCTGGGCAGGCTGCAGAGCTGGGCCCAGGACACCCTCAGCAGGTTCAGCAAGGCCAAGGGCAAGGTCCTGCAGCTGGGGCAGGGCAATCCCAGCCCAGAGAGCCAAGCAGAGCCTGGGCTGCAGCCAGAGAAGTGTGGCCAGCAGGGCCAGGGAGGGGATTCTGCCCCTCTGCTCCACTCTGCTCAGACCACAGCTGCAGCTCTGGGTCCAGTGCTGGAGCCTCTGTGCCAGGAAGGATCTGGAGGGGCTGGAAGGTGTCCAGAGAAGGCCCCGAGGAGGAGCAGAGGGCTGGAGCTGCTCTGCTCTGGGGACAGCCTGAGAGAGTTGGGGTTGTGCAGGCTGGAGAGGAGAAGGCTCCCAGGAGACCTTCTGGTGGCCTTCCAGGATCTGCAGGGGGCTCCAAGACAGCTGGGGAGGGTCTTTTGAGGGTGTCAGGAGGGATAGGACTGGGGGGATGGAGCAGAACTAGAAGTGGGGAGACTCAGATAGATTGGCTGTGAGGAAGAAGTTGGCCCATGAGGGTGGTGAGAGCCTGGCCAAGGCTGCCCAGGGAGGTGGTGGCAGCCTCCTGCCTGGAGGTGTTGCAGCCAGGCTGGAGGTGGCTGTGAGCAACCTGCTGCGGTGTGAGGTGTCCCTGCCCATGGCAGGGGGGTTGGGACTGGCTGAGCCTTGAGGTCCCTTCCAGCCCTGACAGTTCTGTGATTCTGTGACACTGGGGAAGTCCCTGAGGGCCAGAGGGCCTGTTTGAAAGGCTGAGATGCCGGGGAAGGGTGCCATTTCGTTCACCAGCCGCTAATGACCATCTCTTTGGCATTTCCTGCAAGCTTCCTGGGTCGGCTTTGCCCTGCCGTCTGGTGGGGAGCGCTGATCTCAGCCGCCAGCAATGCTGCCCAACCGGCCCGGCTGGCAGGGACTGAGAGTCAGCTAATCTGCTGCCTTATCTCCCCTCCGCCCCCGAATCCCCATCCCCTTCAGACATCAGAGGGAAGCTAATTGACTCTTGAGCTTCCTTTTGGTGCTCAGACACCTCGGGTGACTTGCTCAGCTTCTCTGGGGTTTTGTTTCCTAAACACTCGGGCTTCAAGGAGGCTCTGCAGCTGGTGTGGGTGCAAGCTGATAAGCATCTGCCAGAGGGAGAGGCTTTGCCGTGCTCCACCAGGTGCTCTCCACCTCTTCCAGACATTTGGCTGCACTTCAGCTGCCTCTCCCAGCTAACCACAGCTGGGCAGCCTGCTGCCCCAAGTCCCTTTCCCCTGGAGTGGAAAGTGGAGACCTCTGGGTGGAAAGGGAGCTTGTGCAGTGGTTTCCAGGGCATGGGACCTGTGCAGGGACATGCAGTGCTCCTCAGAGGAGGTTTTCTGAGAAGGGCAGATATCTATGGGGATAGTGCCCTGCTTGGGGACTACCCCACACAGGAATGCTTCCATCTCCATCTTGCCTGACTGAGTAAGGTCTGACTCCGACCCTTGCTCTCCTCCAGCCTGCAGGGTGCTGGCCCAGGCTGTGTTTTCCTTTCCCAGCTTGGAGATGCAGCAGAAATTTGGAGGAAGGTGGGACATACTGAGCTCTTGCCCTGGCATCAGCTGGGGCAAACTCAGCAGTGTCCAGTGACTGGACAAGGGGCAAAAGACACAAAGTGGAACACAGAAGGTTCCTGGTAAACCTCTCTGGGCAGCCTGCTCCAGGGCTCTGCCACCCTCAAAGTGAAGAATTGTTTGCTTATGTTTATGTGCAATCTCCTGTGCTCCAGTTTGTGTCCATCACCACTCATCCTGTGCAAGGGCCACTGCACAGCCCCTTGGTGCTGTGGAGGAGACAAGGAGATGGGGGAGAAGCAGGATATGCTGCCAGTCGCTGTTGACACTGCCTGTGGCAGGAGCAGGAGGGGCAGGAAGCATATGGGCAGGGAGAGCAATAGGACTGGCATGAGGAATGCCAGTGTCCTGGCTAGTGCAAACCTACAGCCCCTGTGGAGCAGTGCCATGGACTCTGCCAGGGGTCATCCACAGCTGCTGGCCATGTCCCCAGTCCCTCTGCAGCCCATCACCAGAGAAAAGGAGATTTCCTCCCTCTTTGACCCTCACAGCAGGGAGAGGTGACAGGAAGCACTACAGATCAAAGCACAGGGCAGTGGTCTTCCCTCCCTGTGGGATAACACGGCCTTGTCAATAGCAGGCAGGTCAAACCCTGCTCATCAGGTTGGCATTTTCACAGGGGCAAACCATAACAGCAGCTAAGAACCACCAAAGCACAGCACAGGAAGATGTGCCAGAGAAGGCATCTTGAACAGTAAACTGGCCAGGTGGGACCTACCCAATCCGTGGGGGCATCAGAGCAACTATCTTCATGGTTGGGCTTGTTCTTCAGGGCTTGGTACTGCCCTGAGCAACTCACAGGCTGAGGAAAGACTGTGGGAAGCAGCTGAAGTGGGAACCTCTGCAGCCTGGAACCGTGTTGGGCCAGCCTGGGGACATGGCTTGTCCTTTCTGACCTCACACTTGCAGACCTGTGACCTGTTTTTGCCTTGAGATCTGGCAGGGCAGACAGAGCACTTTGCAGGGTTTCCCCTTCCTGGCAGCATGAGGTGCGGCAGGGAGGACATTTGGGGGTGTCTGCTCACCCTGCCCAGCAACATGTGGCAGTCCCTTGTCCCTGTGGCAGTGGCATAGGTACAGGCAGCATGGATGGACAGTGGAGCTGAGACATCAAGTACACCACATTCCCCTTACTGGGCCCCACTACCCAGGCTAATGCCTCCTGTCACCACCAGATTCTCCATCATGGAATCATAGAATGACAGTCACAGAATGGCTCAGGTTAGAAGGGACTTCGGAGATCATCTACTCCAACCTCCACGGGCAGGGAAGCCTCTCAACTAGCCCAGGCTGCTCATCCAATCTGACCTTGAACACCCCCAGGCAGGAGGCAGCCACAGCCTCCCTGGGCAGCCTGTGCCAGAGTCTCCCCAGCCTCACACTGAACAACTTCTTCCTCAGCTCCACTCTAACCCTGCTCTGCCTCAGCTCCAAACCATACCCCCTTAGGCTGGCTCCAGACCCCCTCAGCAAAAGTCTCTCTGCAGCTTGCTGCAGGATCCCTTCAGGTCCTGGCAGGCAGCTCTGAGGTGCCCCTGGAGCCTTCTCTCCATGCTGCACAGCCCCAGCTCTCCCAGCCTGGCCTCACAGCAGAGCTGCTCCAGCCCTTGGAGCATCCTTGTGGTCTCCTGCCAGGTGCTCAGCCTGCTCCTGCAGTCTCTGCATTTGATACAGGTCTGTGTGGTCTATGCCAAACATTTCATCCCTTTGGCTCATATAAACCCTGTCAGGAGGCTCTTTGCATTCTTTTCTCTGTCAGTTGATGGAGAACCAATTCTGTTACACTCTTTCTGCATTGGCTCTGTTGCCCTTGAGCCTTCCCTCTTCTCCTCCCCTGATTTTTTTTTTCCATTCTCTCAGCATCTTCCTTGACTTGCTCTGCCAGGAGCACAGGCTTGTCAAGGTGCCACTGTACTTCATGTCCACATCGTCTGGAGTCTGTCTGGAAAGTGGAAAGATCTGCTGGGGAAGGCTCCTGTGCAATCCCAGGCATTTCCCACACAATCCATAAGCTGCCATGGGAGCTGTATAGTCTTGGGTCCCTTTCAGTGCAAAAATGAGAGGGCAAGTGCAGGAGAGGTGCAGTGGAATCACAGAGTCATAGAACTGTTGAGATCACCAAGTCCAACCTCACAATCCACCACTGCTGCTGAGCCACTGAACCACAGCCTTCAGCATCACCTCCAGGGAGCCTGGGACAGTGCCTGAGAACCCTTGCTGGGAAGACATTTTTCCTAACACCCAACCTGAACCTCCCCTGGCACAGCTTGAGGCTGTTTCCTCTTGTCCTGTCACTTGTTGCATGTGAGAAGAGTCCAACCCCCACCTGGCTCCAGCCTCCTCTCAGGGAGCTGTGGAGAGCAAGGAGGTCTCCCCTCAGCCTCCTCTTCTCCAGGCTGAACACCCCCAGCTCCCTCAGATCCTGCCCAGCCCTGTTCTCCAGACCCTTCCCCAGCTTCGATGCCCTTCTCTGGACACTCTCCATCCTCTCAATGTCCTTCTTGGACAAAAAACTGAACCCAGACTCAAGCCATGGCCTGACCAGCGCTGATTAGAGGGGAACAACCACATCCCTAGACCTTGCGGCCACAGTGTTGCTGATCCAGGCCGGGATGCCAATGGCCTTCTTGGCCACCTGAGCCCACGGCTGGCTCCTGTTCAGCTGGGTGGAGATGTGCTGTTGCAGCACCTGGAAGCAGTCAGGCAGGCATAGTGCAGAACTACAGCACACCCAACCTCCTTTCTTCAACCTGCCAGCACAAAAGTTCTTTTTGCAAGCATGCACAGCTCTGCTGAGCTTGTTTCCTCCTCAGGGTTACAAAATCTGCTCCCAGGCCCCTGTGTGCCCCTCTCAGCTGCACAGGCAATGCTGTGCTCTGGTGGGATGTTCTCATGGCAGGAGGCCTTTCAGGGAGTGTGCTATAGCCTTTCAAAGGAGTGCTGAGGCCACCTCTTCACAGCTCTGCTGTGCATTTTGTCCTGCACGCCATGAGTACAGTTTTGGACAATGAAATTGGTGTGTGAAACGAGGTTAGCCACAGGACTTCCTGGCAGGGCAGCTCACAAACAAGCTTTCCTCACTTCCCTCTTATGAAAGCTCAGCCCTCTTCTGCTGCACGGACTTCTTTGTTTCCCTCTTCTCCCCTTTGCCCCCCCGATTCCCATTCGTATCTGAGTCAGTCCAGTACACATTTCACCCTGTGGCAGCCTCTCCAAATCTATCAGGAAGATCAGGCTCTGGACTACACTCTTGACACGTCTCCCGGGGTTCCTTCAGCACTGGCTGCCAGGTTGTGTCGCTGTCCTTCCTCATTCACACATCGAGAAAGAGGGAACCGATGGCCCAGGTATTCAGCAGCTCGTTAACAGGGTCTGCGAGGCTTCCTCTTCTCTCCCCTTTCTCACTCATCCTCCCCACAGTTTAACCTTCCTAGTGGCAGGTTCCTGGGCGGAGAGTGCTGATCAATATCTGCTGCTGGAAAGTGGTACTCAGCCACGTCTGACCATGGAGAAGGAGCAATGGCTTTGAGCAGGGATTGGAGAGATTGAGACTGTTCAGCCTGGAGAAGAGAAGGCTGCATCTTACAGCAGTATCTGAAGGGCTCCAAGAGAGCTGGGGAGGGACTTGAGACAAGGGCTGGGAGTGCCAGGCTGAGGAACAATGGCTTTGAGCTGGGAGAGGGGAGATTGAGACTGGAGATGAGGAAGGAATTGTTGAGAGTGAGGCTGGGGAGACTCTGGCACAGGCTGCCCAGGGAGGCTGTGGCTGCCTCCTGCCTGGAGGTGCTGAAGGCCAGGCTGGATGAGGCCCTGAGCAGCCTGTGCTGGTGGGAGGTGTCCCTGCCCATGGCAGGGGGCTGGAGCTGGAGGATCTTGAAGGTCCCTTCCAGCCCAACCCAGTCTGTGGTTCTATGATTGTGCAACCCTGTTTCAGTGAAAGCAACACACACTTTCCTGGGAGCAAAGGTGTTCCTGCAGCAGCACACACAAGGGACACATGAGTGGTGTCCTGTAGCACACGGGTCACCCTGTCACCATCAGGGCAGCTGCAGTCTCAGGAGCCTTGCTGGCCTCGGTCCACATATTTATGTGTGACCTGATGGCTAAGTGTACATAGCAGTTGGACCAGACAGAGGAGAGCTCCCAAAGCAGCCTTTGGAGTGATGTGCACTTATGAGTCATCTGCTTTTTGGTTTGCTTCTAGCTGGCAGAAAAGTGACTCTGTACACACAGGGCAGTAGTGGAAATTTCCCTTCCTTGCTGCAGCCTCTGTCAGTGAAGCCGCTCAGGTCCCCACAGTCCAGGGTGCTGGTGCCTTGGACTCGCACATTGACCTGGAGAGCCCCTAGCCCTTTCCTGGAATTACACCTTACCTGCCAGGCTTTGCCTGTGCTGGTTGGATGGCTGAACCTGGACTGAGGCTTGCCACCTCTGTTGTCACCCCCCTTTGCCCCCCAGCTAGTTGCAGCAGTGCTGGCAGCTGGGTTGGTTTGCAGCCTTGCTGGAGCGTTGGTTTCCTAGAAGCAAGAATCCTGAGGGCAGGAAATCTTTCAGCTCCCCTACTTGTGTATTCAAATGGAGATGAACCCCCGGCAGACGTTTCCTTTTGCCCTCTTGCTGCAAACCTAGCACAGCTCTGAGCTGCCCTCACCTCATCTCCACATGGCCCTCCCTTTCCCTCTGACTGTCCTGGCTGAAGTCTGGAGCACCTCCTGATTTCCTCTGTGCAGGAGTCACCATCTGTGATGTCTCTGCAGCGCACCAAAGCTGGGTGCTTGCTGTTCCTGTCAAGTGGCAGCCCGACTGGGACGCAGATGTCGAGCCTCAGTTCCCACAATCCAGTGGTTTTGGGACATTTTTCCAGGAAATTTGTTCCATCCTCTCCTCTTGCTCAAGTTCCTTTTTAACAACCAAGTCCACTCAGTGTAGCTTTTATGCAAAGAGTTGTTTCCTTTGGAAGCTCCCAGCGAAGGCTTTGCTTGTCACTCTGGGAGGGACTTGAGTGAATTGCACTGGAGACAAAAACCTTTCTGTCCCCTCTACCTAGGAAGGTATCAGATTCCTGCATTTCATCTGCATTTCTGCACTGAGCAGGAGCTCAGTAGCAGCAGTGTTATCAGGCTGCCCCTTCACATTGACGCCTGCCTCAGCCATCTCCAACCCACTCATTAAAAAGACTTTTTGCCATCATTACTAAGTTCCTCCTGGAGGCTCAATCAGGTGGATCTCCAGGAGCCAGGCTATGGGTTTGTCCCCTCCTAAGGCATTATCATTGATGGCAAAGGGTGTACACAGCAATGCAGTGCTTGGCTGTGCTGGCTGAGACAGTGACACCATCCCAACAGTGCTCAGAGCTCACTGCCCTCTTTGGACTCAGCTCAGTGTTGTGTCCTGGTGCTGTTCTGCAGGGCTACATGAAGGCAAAGCTACAAACAGGGAGTGGAGAGGTTTGCATTTAAAGTCCCAGTTTGGCCTTGCAGGAAAGCAGCTCCATGGAGCAAGACCTGGGAGTGCTGGTGGGCAGCAAGCTCTGCATGGGACAGCAATGTGCCCTGGGGGCCAAGAGAGCAATGGGGTCCTGGGGGGCAGCAAGGGAAGTGTGGCCAGCAGGGCTGGGGAGGTTCTGCTGCCCCTCTGCTCTGCCCTGCTGAGGCCACAGCTGCAATCCTGTGTCCAGTGCTGGGCTGCCCAGGTCAAGAGAGACAGAGACCTGCTGGAGAGAGTCCAAGGGAGAGCCAGGAGGATGCTTAGGGGACTTGAGCATCTGCCCTGTGAAGAGAGACTGAGAGCCCTGGGGCTGTTTAGTCTGGAGAGGAGAAGGCTGAGAGGGATCTGATCAATGGCTATCAACACTTGAGAGGTGGGTGTCAAGTGAAGGGGGCCAAGCTCTTTTGGGTGGTGCACAGGAATAAGCCAAGGAACAAGAGGTTCAAGCTTGAACATAGAAGATTACAGCTCAACATGAGGAGAAACTTCTTTGGTGTGAGGCTGCTGAGCCCTGGAGCAGGCTGCCCAGAGAGGTTGTGGAGTCTCCTGCTCTGGACACAGTCAAACCCCTCCTGGATGTTTTCCTGTGCAGACTCCCCTGGGTGATGCTGCTCTGACAGGGGTTGGACTGGATGGTCTCTGGAGATTACCTCCAGCCTCTAATGTTCTGTGGTACTGTGAAGAAAAGGCAACACACTCCTGCCTCCCCTGAGTGCTCCTCAGGGAGTTGCATGTTAGCTGAGAGCCATCAGAGACATCTCTCTCTGTGCATGGGTCCCAGGCCTGAGGGCACTTCCACAGCCACCCCCCACTGCCTGCCTGCTCTGCCTGTGGCGAGGAGACGGGGAGAGACCATCTGTGGGCTGGGGTGATGTGCACACCCCCAGCCTCCTGGAAGGAACCACAGTGCCACTGGCTTTTCCTATCTGCCAGTGTGGCTGCAGGCAGCTCCAAGGGAGCTTCCTAGCTTGGATCAAAGTTTTCTCTACTGCCTGACCCCGTCCGCTCCCTGCCCCCCGTGCCCCGGCCACCCTGCCAGCCTGCTTGCAGCAGGTAGTGAGAGCCATGATGTGCCAGGAGCCCTTTGGAGGGCTGCCCATGCATTTTGTGAGCCCTGTTGCCACGATACTGGAGGCAGAGCACATGTTTATTTCAACAGAGTCGGCTTTGACTCCTTTTCAAGGTGTCTCTGGAGCTGCCATCGTGGGTGAATGCTTCCCGGCAGCCAAGTGCTGTCAGGGCCCTGCAGGCAGCCAGCACGGAGGGGAGCAGGACGGAGCGGCGTGGGGCAGAGCAGCTCAAAGCAAGCTGATGGTGCTGGCCTCTCAGGAGGGATAGGTGAGGCTCTGCAGAGACTGCTCCTGTATGAGGACATCCACAGGTTTGCATGGCCCCTGTTGGTGCTGACAGCCTGGCAAGGCTGGGGGAAAGCAGTCTCCTGCTTGCAGCTAGGGCTCCCAGCACTTCATCTCTTGTTTCTTTTCCTCCTGGTCACCTTCACCAGATGACTACTGCCCTGCTGCAGATCTGGACCAGCATGACTGGGGCCTGACCTGATGAGACCAAGAGAAGCCAGACACACAAAAATCATTGCAGATATGGCAGAAAAGGTAAGGAGACCTGTTACTTTAGGACACTAGGATCTACTGAGAAGGGACAGCAGTGCTGGGGAGAGACAGCAGTGCTGGGGAGAGACAGCAGTGCTGGGGAGGAGAGGACAGTAGTGCTGGGGGAGAGACAGCATGCTGGGGAGAGACAGCAGGTGCTGGGGAGAGACAGCAGTGCTGGGGAGAGACAGCAGTGCTGGGAGGAGAGACAGTAGTGCTGGGGAGAGACAGCAGTGCTGGGGAGAGACAGCAGTGCTGGGGAGTGACAGCAGTGCTGGGGAGGAGAGACAGTAGTGCTGGGGAGAGACAGCAGTGCTGGGGAGAGACAGCAGTGCTGGGGAGGAGAGACAGCAGTGCTGGGGAGAGACAGCAGTGCTGGGGAGAGACAGCAGTGCTGGGGAGAGACAGCAGTGCTGGGAGAGACAGCAGTGCTGGGGAGGAGAGACAGCAGTGCTGGGGAGGACAGCAGTGCTGGGGAGAGACAGCAGTGATGGGGAGGAGAGAGAGCAGTGCTGGGAGGAGAGAGAGCAGTGCTGGGGAGAGACAGCAGTGCTGGGGAGGAGAGACAGCAGTGCTGGGGAGAGGACAGCAGTGCTGGGGAGAGACAGCAGTGCTGGGGAGGAGAGACAGCAGTGCGGGAGGAGAGGAGAGCATGCTGGGGAGAGACAGCAGTGCGGGGGAGGAGAGACAGCAGTGCTGGGGAGGAGGAGACAGCAGTGCGGGGAGAGACAGCAGTGCTGGGAGGAGAGACAGCAGTGCTGGGGAGGGAGAGACAGCAGTGCGGGGGAGAGACAGCAGTGCTGGGGAGAAGAGAGCATGTGGGGGAGAGACGCAGTGCTGGGGAGGAGAGAGAGCAGGCTGGGGAGAGACAGCAGTGCTGGGGAGAGACAGCAGTGCTGGGGAGAGACAGCAGTGCTGGGGAGGAGAGACAGCAGTGCTGGGGAGAGACAGCAGTGCTGGGGAGAGACAGCAGTGCTGGGGAGGAGAGACAGCAGTGCTGGGAGAGAGACAGCAGTGCTGGGGAGAGACAGCAGTGCTGGGGAGAGACAGCAGTGCTGGGGAGAGACAGCAGTGCTGGGGAGGAGAGAGAGCAGTGCTGGGGAGGAGAGAGAGCAGTGCTGGGGAGAGACAGCAGTGCTGGGGAGAGACAGCAGTGCTGGGGAGAGACAGCAGTGCTGGGAGGGAGACAGCAGTGCTGGGGAGAGACAGCAGTGCTGGGGAGGAGAGACAGCAGTGCTGGGGAGAGACAGCAGTGCTGGGGAGACAGCAGTGCTGGGGAGGAGAGACAGCAGTGCTGGGGAGGAGAGAGAGCAGTGCTGGGGGAGACAGCAGTGCTGGGGAGGAGACAGCAGGCTGGGGAGGAGAGAGAGCAGTGCTGGGGAGAGACAGCAGTGCTGGGGAGGAGAGACAGCAGTGCTGGGGAGGAGAGAGAGCAGTGCTGGGGAGAGACAGCAGTGCTGGGGAGAGACAGCAGTGCTGGGGAGGAGAGAGAGCAGTGCGGGGGAGAGACAGCAGTGCTGGGGAGGATGAGAGGCAGTGCTGAGAGGAGAGACAGCAGTGCTGGGGAGAGGAGCAGAGCTGGGAGGGGGAGAGACAGCAGTGCTGGGGAGAGGACAGCAGTGCTGGGGAGAGACAGCAGTGCTGGGGAGAGACAGCAGTGCTGGGGAGGAGAGAGAGCAGTGCTAGGGAGAGACAGCAGTGCTGGGGAGGAGAGACAGCAGTGCTGGGGAGGAGAGACAGCAGTGCTGGGGGAGAGGACAGCAGTGCTGGGGAGAGACAGCAGTGCTGGGGGGAGAGAGAGCAGTGCTGGGGAGAGACAGCAGTGCTGGGGAGGAGAGAGAGCAGTGCTAGGGAGAGACAGCAGTGCTGGGGAGGAGAGACAGCAGTGCTGGGGAGGACAGCAGGTGGGGAGAGACAGCAGTGCTGGGGAGAGACAGCAGGCTGGGGAGGAGAGAGAGCAGTGCTGGGGAGAGACAGCAGTGCTGGGGAGAGACAGCAGTGCTGGGGAGAGAGACAGCAGTGCTGGAGGAGAGACAGCAGTGCTGGGGAGAGACAGCAGTGCTGGGGAGGAGAGAGAGCAGTGCTGGGGAGAGACAGCAGTGCTGGGGAGAGACAGCAGTGCTGGGGAGGAGAGAGAGCAGTGCTGGGGAGGAGAGAGAGCAGTGCTGGGGAGAGACAGCAGTGCTGGGGAGAGGTACTACTTCTTAAGCCTCACCCCTGGAGGTGTTTGCAACCAGGCTGGATGTGGCTGTGAGCCACCTGTGAGGTGTCCCTGCCCGTGGCAGGAGGTTGGAACTGGCTGATCCTTCCAGCCCTGACAATCTGTGGTTCTTCCTGAATTCATTTTCCAGCCTTTCCTTTCCCCTTCCTTTTCATTTCCCTGTTGAAATACTTTTTTAAGCAATCTCTTTCTTTTATAGATATTTTCTTCTCCAGCCTTTTCTTGGTGCTGGTAGAAGTAGATGCTGGGAGCAGTCTGCCCCTACAAGTAGCCTGCCCCCAGCCCTGCCTGAAGCTGTCAGCCTGTGCCTCTCTGGAGCAGGTGCTGTGCTCTTGCAGCCTTTGTTGCTGGTTCCTTTGCACACAGAGCTGTGGATGATCAGGAAACAAGCAAACAAAACCCACACAGCCCCCCAAACCCCAATTTGAACAAGGGAATGGTTGGAGCAGCTTTGCAGGGACAGACTGCTCATGGGGCTGGCATTTTGTTTGCCCACTGGCAGGGCCTCTCACTCACTTCCTTCACCCCTTCCACTCTTGTGGCCAAACTATTTTTGGCATTTCAAGAGTGCAGGCTTTGCTGAAATGTTGGTTTCCTGCTAAGGGAAGAAATTAGAGCAAGGAAGAGCTATTTAAAAGAATGAAATCTATTTGCAAGCAGGAGTCTATGAGACCATTGATGTGAGAGGCTCCACCTTGTGTGATGTGAGGCTCCTGGGTTTGGACACAATTACCTCTGTGTGTGGTTTGTTCCCCAGGTGGAAGTGTAAATGGAGTGTGTTTGTAATGGAGATGTCAGAAACATCACCCCAACCCCACCGCGCTGGCAGGATCAGAGGCTCACAGTATGTTAGGGGTGGGAAGGGACCTCTTCCCTGTCCCTTCCTTCCTGGCCCCCAGCCCTCAGATATTGATAGATTGATAGATATTGATAGCCTTCTCCTCTCCAGACTGAACCAGCCCCAGGGCTCTCAGCCTCTCCTCCCCAGGCAGTGCTGCAGTCCCTGCAGCATCCTTGGAGCCTCCCTTGGACTCTCTCCAGCAGATCCCTGTCCCTCCTGAGCTGGGCAGCCCAGAGCTGGATGCAGTATTCCAGGGGAGGTCTCAGCAGGGCAGAGCAGAGGGGGAGGAGAACCTCCCTGGCTCTGCTGGCCACACTCTGAATGCCCCCAGGACCCCCTTGGCCTCCTTGGCCCCCAGGGCACACTGCTGTGCCCTGCAGCACTTGCTGCCCCCCAGCACTGCCAGGTCCTGCTCCTTGGGGCTGCTCCCCAGCAGATCCCCTCCCAGGCTGTGCTGCTGCAGTTTGTTCTTCCTGCCCAGCTGCAGCACTCTGCTCCTGTCCTTGCTGAGCCTCAGCAGGTTCCTCCCTGCCCAGCCCTCAGCCTGCCCAGCTCTCACACAGCCCTCAGGTGTCTCAGCCAAGCCTCCCAGCTTGGTGTCATCAGCAAACCTGCTGAGCAGCCTCTGTCTGTCTGTCTGTCATTGCCACCAATGTCATGGATGAGGATGTGGAGCAGGACTGGACCCAGCACTGGTCCCTGGGGGACTGCACTGGTGCCAGCTCTCCAGCTGGACTTGGCACCACTGAGCACCACTCTGTTTTGTAACCAGTTCCTAATCTCTCTCAGCTTGCTCTCTGAGCTTGCTCACTTGGCTTCCAATCTTAGAAGTACAGGACTCTCCTACAGGAGATTGGCTTCTTTAAGCCAAGTACTATATGGAAACACAAAGTCCACCAGGACAAGGATCTGTTTTTGCAGTGAAGGTGAAAAGCTTACCCTTGAACTTGTGAGCACTGCACTCAGTTTATCACAACCCTTAGTCAGGCAGTGACTCACCATTCACCACACCAGCACAGCACACGCTGGATGTTAGCTTAGCACCTGTGCAAAGACAACTCACTGGTTTCTTTATTTTTCCTGTTTTGGAAAACTAAAGGTTGCAGGATCACAGGACCACAGGATGCTAGGGATTGGAAGGGACCTCTGGAAATCTTCCCCCTGCCAGAGCAGGAGCAGAGAACGCAGCACAGGGCACACAGAACACATCCAGATGGGTCTTGAAAGTCTCCACAGAAGGAGACTCCACAACCTCTCTGGGCAGCCTGCTCCAGGGCTCTGGGAACCTCACAGTGCAGAAGTTCCTCCTCCTGTTCAGGTGGAACCTCCTGCGCTGGAGTTTCCATCCAGTGCCCCTTGGCCTATCCCAGGGCACAGTGAGCAGAGCCTGTCCCTGTCCCTTCCTTCCTGGCCCCCAGCCCTCAGATATTGATAGCCATTGATCAGATCCCGCTCAGCCTTCTCCTCGCCAGACTGAACAGCCCCAGGGCTCTCAGCCTCTCCTCCCCAGGCAGTGCTGCAGTCCCTGCAGCATCCTTGGAGCCTCCCTTGGACTCTCTCCAGCAGATCCCTGTCCCTCCTGAGCTGGGCAGCCCAGAGCTGGATGCAATATTCCAGGTGTGGCCTCACCAGGGCAGAGTAGAGGGGGAGCAGAACCTCCTTCAAAGAACTCATCCACGAAGAACTCCCAAGAAAGAAGCAAATCTGTGCTGTGGACTCACCTAGTGCCATGGGCACCATGTCTGCTTTTCCTGTCAGCAGTATAGCTCTGCCCACTGTTGCAGGACACTTCTGCCCAGCTGGGCTGGGTACTGTTTGGCCAAATGAGAGCCCTCCAGGATGAAATTTGAACAGGAGAGCGAGTCAAGCATGTGAGAACACAATCTGTCTGCCACAGCAGTGGTGGGATCAGGAGCTCCAGGTGAGCAGTTGGACCTGGTGACCTCAAAGGTCTCTTCCAACCTCAACAGTTCTATGGTTCCATGGTTGTATGTTTCTATGGTTCCATGGTTATATGATTCTATGGTACCATGGTGTTATGTTTCTATGGTTCCATGGTTCTGTGGCTGTATGGTTCTATGGTTCCATGGTGCTGTGTTTCTATGGTTCCATGGTTCTGTGGCTGTATGGTTCTATGGTTCCATGGTGCTGTGTTTCTATGGTTCCATGGTTCTGTGGCTGTATGGTTCTATGGTTCCATGGTGCTGTGTTTCTATGGTTCCATGGTTCTGTGGCCATATGGTTCTAGGTTCCATGGTGCTGTGTTTCTATGGTTCCATGGTTCTGTGGCTGTATGGTTCTATGGTTCCATGGTGCTGTGTTTCTATGGTTCCATGGTTCTGTGGCTGTATGGTTCTATGGTTCCATGGTGCTGTGTTTCTATGGTTCCATGGTTCTGTGGCTGTATGGTTCTATGGTTCCATGGTTCTGTGGCCATATGGTTCTATGGTTCCATGGTGCTGTGTTTCTATGGTTCCATGGTTCTGTGGCCATATGGTTCTATGGTTCCATGGTGCTGTGTTTCTATGGTTCCATGGTTCTGTGGCTGTATGGTTCTATGGTTCCATGGTGCTGTGTTTCTATGGTTCCATGGTTCTGTGGCTGTATGGTTCTATGGTTCCATGGTGCTGTGTTTCTATGGTTCCATGGTTCTGTGGCTGTATGGTTCTATGGTTCCATGGTTCTGTGGCCATATGGTTCTATGGTTCCATGGTGCTGTGTGTTTCTATGGTTCCATGGTTCTGTGGCCATATGGTTCTATGGTTCCATGGTGCTGTGTTTCTATGGTTCCATGGTTCTGTGGCTGTATGGTTCTATGGTTCCATGGTGCTGTGTTTCTATGGTTCCATGGTTCTGTGGCTGTATGGTTCTATGCTTCTGTGGTTCTATTTTATGCCTCTCTGCTGCTATGAGCACTCTGCACCCATGCTGCTTGTGCTTGCTACCCCTTGTGTGGCTGATGTTGTTAACCCTTAAATATCTGAGGCATAGCTCAGTTAAAAGAAAGCTCTAGGGAGAGATAAAATCCTGTTTCAGCTTGGGGTTTCCCACACACAGCCTTTGCTCTCAGCTGGTCATTGCTTGGCTTAAAGCCTTAAGGTGTCTAAGGTAAGAGAGGGAACTATGCAGCTTCTCTCCTCTGTGCAGCTGACCACTTTTTTGGGGTAGAGATTTGATGGACTCACCTCTGGCATTTCCTGGAGAGGAAGAGGCTCAGAGGAGACCTCATTGCTCTCTGCAGCTCCCTGGAAGGTGGCTGCAGTGAGGTGGGGATTGGGCTCTTCTCTCTAGTGGCGGGTGACAGAATGAGAGGAAATGGCCTCAAGTTGCACCAGGAGAGTTTTAAGTTGGAGGTTAGAAGAAATTTCTTCACTGGAAGGGTTCTCCAAGCCTGGCACAGGCTGCCCCAGGTTGTGGCTGAATCCCCATCCCTGGAGGTGTTTCAGAGGCAGAGCTGTGGTGCTGAGGGCTGTGGTTTGGCACCAGCCGTGGAAAAGTTAGAGAATGGTTGGACTGGATGATCTGAAAGGGCTTTTCCAACCCAAATGATTCTGTGGCTCTCTGATAAGAAAACTATTCTGTGGATATGTTAAAAGCAAAGTCTGCCAATCTGGGCTTTAAACTGCCTGATCTCTGGTCACCATCCAGCCTTGCCTTGAATCTCTCCTGATTTCTTTGTGTTTTTGCTGACATTTCAAACCTCCCTGGAGGTGTTCCAGAAACCTGGCACTTCAGGACATGGTTTAGTGGCCATGGTGGTGTTAGGTTGATGGTTGGACTCAATGATCTTAGAGGTCTCTTCCAATCAAAAGAGTTCTATGGCTCTGTGATGCCATGATGCTATGTTCTCTGAGGTCTTCTCCATGCAGCAGGGGCTTAGGGGAGCATCTGAGAAGGGAGTGAGCAGGGGCAATGCCTGCACTGGCCTGCAGGGATTTGAAGCTCACAAACTTCCTCAACCAGAGGTGCTAGTTTTACAAATGGTATTTCCCAATGCTGTTGTTTTTCCCTTCCATTACATCATCCAGGCACTTGTGGCCTGTAGGAAGGAGCTCCCCAGCTTAACTATCCCCTGTGCGAAGAAGTGCCTACTGCTGTTTGCTTTGAACCTGGCACCTGCTTGTTTCATTTAATGATCCTTAGTCCCTGCACTGAATGAGATGGTGAAGCAGCATCCCTCACCCATGTTTTCCATCCTAGGCATTTACCTCAGCCTGATGATGTCCCTCAAAAGCACAGAGTGTCAATTAAAAAATAGCTCAGCTGTCTCTAAGAAGATCTCTGGAAGATGCATCATTTTGCCCTGCTAAGAAGTAGCATTTTGCCCCCTTGCTTTTGAGGGAGGATGTGGAATGTTGGTGAACATCCTGGTGTCAGGGATGTGCCACTGCTGACTCCTGGGGGAAATGCACAGGTTGCCCACAGGGCAGGAAAATCTCCATTTATGAGCAGCTGCTCGACACTGGCAGACCCTGGCAGATGAATTCTCTCAGTAAGCCTTTTGTGCTGAAGGAGCTCCCTTCACCTGCTCCAGGAAAATGGTAGAGCTGCCTCCTCCAGGGCAACCCAGAGTTGGAGAAGGCTTTTGCCAACTAATTCTCCTTGTGGCATTGGGCTGCTGGCTGCTGAGAACGATAGAATCATAGAATGGTCCAGACTGGAAGGGAGCTCCAAAGCTCATCCAGCCCAACCCCCCTGCAGGCAGCAGGGACGTCCTTCATGGGACCAGGCTGTGCAGAGCCCTGTCCAGTCTCACCTTGAATATCTCCAGGGATGGGGCCTCAACCACCTCCCTGGGCAACCTGTTCCAGTGTTCCACCAACCTCATGGTGAAGAACAACTTCCTGATATCCAATCTAAACCCACCCTTCTGTAGTTTGAAGCCATTGTCCCTGGTCCTGTCCCTGCAGGCCTTTGGGAACAGTCTCCATCCTTCCTGTAGCCTCTTCAGGTACTGGAAGATTGCTATTAGGTCTCCCCAGAGCCTTCTCTTCTCCAGGCTGAACACCCCCAGCTCCCTCAGCCTGTCCCCATAGCAGAGCTGCTCCAACCCCCTGAGCATTTTTTGTGGCCCTCCTCTGGACCCTCTCCATCAGGGCCATGTGCTTCCCATATTAGAACAAGGAAGCCCTCTGCTTTCTGTCCTGGCACTCACCTGCATGCTCCCAGGCTGCAGGAGGCTGAACAGCCATGCCATATCTCCTTGGAGATATTCAAGGTGAGGCTGGACAGGGCTCTGATCTAGTTGAGGATGTCCTTGCTGACTGCAAAGGTGGGTTGGACTGGATGAGCTGTGGAGGTCCCTTCCAGCCCAGCCCATTCTGTGATTCTACGGCTCTCTAATTCTATGACTCTCTGATTCTATGCTAAAGAGCAAGGACAGCAGGGAAAATCAGATGAAGGGAGGCAAGGGGGGGTGGATGTTGAGCATGGGAAGGAAAGTTGTAGGCAGAAGTGGCTGAACTGTGGCACTGTTTCTAGTCCAGCTGGAGGGGATTCTTATTTAAAAATATGAACTGGACACAGAAATATTGAAGCTGTAAAGCATGGGACTGCTGTCAGCTCCATCGCCCTCCCATGTCAGCATCAGCAGCACCCAGGGGTAGTGTGCAGAACTCTGCAGCTGCTGGCAAGTTGTCTCTGAGGCAAAGTGATTTCCCTAATGCCAGTGCACCAGAGACTGATTGATGTTGAAGAATGGAGAAACTGTATCCTTGCAAAAATATTTTCATTCTTCCTTTTCTATCTCTGATGCTCTTGCAGCCATTCCCCTCCTGATCCCAGCCATCTTTTCACCCCCACAGCTGCTTTGGCAAGGTGTTTGAATGCCAAAACATGAAAGGCCTTGAATATTACCAGTTTGGGAAGGTATCCCCCACTTTTGTGTGATGACCTATTAGCTGTGCTGCTTGTGTTGAGAGAAAGGGGCAAGGAGAACTCTGGAGTTGCCTCTAAATGCATTGCATGGGACTGCATCAAAAGCAGTGTGACAGCATGACAAGGGAGGGGATCCTGCCCCTCTGCTCTGCTCAGAGCCCACCTGCAGCACTGCCTCCAGCTCTGGGCCCCAGCACAAGAAGGACCTGGAGCTGCTGGAGAGGCTCCAGAGGAGGCCACAGAGATGAGCAGAGGCTGAAGAACCTCCCCTGTGGGGCCAGGCTGGGAGAGCTGGGGCTGTGCAGCCTGGAGAAGAGAAGGCTTCAGGCAGACCTCAGAGCAGCCTGCCAGGAGCTGAAGGGCTCCAGGAGAGCTGGGGAGGGACTTGGGACAAGGGCTGGGAGTGCCAGGCTGAGGAACAATGGCTTTGAGCTGGGAGAGGGGAGACTGAGACTGGAGAGGAGGAAGGAATTGTTGAGAGTGAGGCTGGGGAGACTCTGGCACAGGCTGCCCAGGGAGGCTGTGGCTGCCTCCTGCCTGGAGGTGTTGAAGGCCAGGTTGGATGAGGCCCTGAGCAGCCTGTGCTGGTGGGAGGTGTCCCTGCCCATGGCAGGGGGCTGGAGCTGGAGGATCTCTGAGGTTCCTTCCAACCCAAAGCATTTTCTACTTCTCTGGTTCTATGACTGTCACCATGAGCCTGGGTCAGTGCTGCATCAGCCAGCTGAGCTTTGTCCTGAGGCATTAAAGGTTTCAAACCCAGATCCACCCAGATTTGTATGAACTGGGTATCACATTTCCTAGACAGATGTGTGACTCTGATAGGACCTTTCCTAATGTGAGTCTGCACCATCTCTGCTGGAACCAGGTCAGACTCCCTCCTCTCCCCCCGGCAGGTCACTGTGAGTCCCTGGAGCTGCCAGGTGCAGCACTTTCCTGTTTAGCAGTGTCAGTAATTTAATTTTATTCATTTAGGTTTGGAAATTTGAGAGGAAGGTGGCAGGTCTAAACAGCTAACCTGCTATAGGCACTCTCAAAGAGCCCAGTGTGTTTATTTGCTGCTTGCAGCCTTCTGATGGAAACACAATTCTATTTTCACACCAGCAGCACCAGCCTGGCAGTAGTTAAATGCACGGAACAGTAGGAGGCCTGATGTGGGTCCCAGTGCTGCTGCTGGGCCCTGTGAGCTGCCCTAAGTGAATTACAGACACCTTTTAAGCCTTGGAAAACAGCAGCAACAGATATTTACAGAGAGCAGGCTGCAGGGGGTAGGGAAGGTCTTTCACCCAGCAATATCAGCAGCTGACCCTCAGAGTTTCTTAACACACCAATTAGAGCTGGCTAATAACAGAGTGGCGTGCAATGTCACAGCCCTTCCTGAGATGTTGTGGTGCCAGCCTACCTCCCTTCACAGCCTGGCTCCATGATTCAGTCACTACGTGACCAGCTGATTACCTAAGGTTCTCTGACAGATTTCCCTCCCTGGCTTTGCTCACCACATCATCCCGAGGCTTTCTGAGCCACTGTGGCCTCAGCAGCACTGCCCTGTGCAGGACACTCTGCTGTTTGCTTTTGTCCCTGCAGTTCCCTCGGCCAGTCTGCCACGGTGGCAGTTAACTACAGACACATATACAAATCCAGGCTGGGCGAGGAGTGGCTCAAGGGCAGCCTTGAGGAGAAGGCCTTGGGGGGTGTCAGGTGGTGACAAAGTCCCCAGGAGCCAGCACTGGTCCCTGGCAGCCCAGAGCCAGCTGAGTGCTGAGCTGCAGCCAGAGCAGGGAGAGCAGCAGCACAGGGAGGGGATTCTGCCCCTCTGCTCTGCTCAGAGCCCACCTGCAGCACTGCCTCCAGCTCTGGGCCCCAGCACAAGAAGGACCTGGAGCTGCTGGAGAGGCTCCAGAGGAGGCCACAGAGATGAGCAGAGGCTGCAGAACCTCCCCTGTGGGGCCAGGCTGGGGACAGCCTGGAGAAGAGAAGGCTTCAGGGAGACCTCAGAGCAACCTTCCAGGACCTTCGGGCTCCAAGAGAGCTGGGGAGGGACTTGGGACAAGGGCTGGGAGTGCCAGGCTGAGGAACAATGGCTTTGAGCTGGGAGAGGGGAGACTGAGACTGGAGAGGAGGAAGGAATTGTTGAGAGTGAGGCTGGGGAGACTCTGGCACAGGCTGCCCAGGGAGGCTGTGGCTGCCTCCTGCCTGGAGGTGTTGAAGGCCAGGCTGGATGAGGCCCTGAGCAGCCTGTGCTGGTGGGAGGGGTCCCTGCCCATGGCAGGGGGCTGGAGCTGGATGGTCTTTAAGGTCCCTTCCAACCCAACCCATTGTGTGTCTTTATGATAAGTACTGGAGAATACCTTATCACATGCATAGCAACTGCTCTGCTCTTACTCTGTGCCACACATTTGTTAGGGTCCCTTCCATGTGATATTAAGCTGCCTGCAAGTCAGATATACAAAAAAATAGCAAGCCAGAAGCATTTGGCTTCTTTTGCTAAACCAGGAGGAGTGGATTGGCAATTAGCACTCCCCTGATACAAAGCAGTCAGGTGCCTTTGAAAGAAAACACCTGAGGGAGAGTATAAAGTGCAGACAAGCCTGAGGTAAGCAGTTAGCAGGATCTGGGGAGAGAAATCAAAGTAACAAATGGACAGAAAAAGAAAAGCAGAGCCTCAGGGACAGAACAGGAGCAGAGGGCTGCTGATGCATTAGCAGACTGAAACAAAAATCCTCCTGTTTCATTTCTCAGGATGTTTTCAGGGGTCATACTCTACAGAGCATTAAAAGGTAAGCTGAGAGGTGACTTAAGTGTGTTAGCTCTGGAGCCCTCAATACAGGAAGGACCTGGACCTGATGGAATGGATACAGAGGAGGCCACGAAAATGATCAGGGGGTTTGGAACACCTCTGCTACAAGGACAGGCTGAGGGAGCTGGGGGTGTTCAGCCTGGAGAAGAGGAGGCTCTGGGGAGACCTAATAGCAGCCTGCCAGTATCTGAAGGGGGCTACAGGAAGGATGGGAGAGACTTTTTACAAGGGCCTGCCATGATAGGATGAGGGACAATGGCTTCAAATTAGAGTAGAGCAGATTGAGACTGGATGTGAAGATGTGGGGCCCCATCTTGTTGAGTATCTTTATTGATGATCTGGAGGAGGGCATTGAGTCCTTCATCAGTAAGTTTGCAGATGACACCAAGTTGGGGGCAGGAGTTGATCTGCTGGAGGGCAGGAGAGCTCTGCAGAGGGACCTCGACAGGCTGGACAGATGGGCAGGGGCCAAAGGCAGGAGATTGAACACCCAAGTGCCAGGGGCTGCACATTGGCCACAGCAACCCCAGGCAGTGCTACAGGCTGGGGGCAGAGTGGCTGAGAGCAGCCAGGCAGAGAGGGACCTGGGGGTGCTGGTTGATGGTAGGCTGAACATGAGCCAGCAGTGTGCCCAGGGGGCCAAGAGGGCCAATGGCATCCTGGCCTGCATCAGGAACAGTGTGGCCAGCAGGAGCAGGGAGGTCATTCTGCCCCTGCACACTGCACTGGTTAGGCCACACCTTGAGGCCTGTGTCCAGTTCTGGGCCCCTCAGATCAGGAAGGAGGTTGAGCTGCTGGAAGGTGTCCAGAGAAGGGCAACAAAGCTGGGGAGGGGTTTGGAGCACAGCCCTGTGAGGAGAGGCTGAGGGAGCTGGGGGTTGCTTAGCCTGGAGAAGAGGAGGCTCAGGGGAGACCTTCTTGCTCTCTCCAACTCCCTGAAGGGAGGCTGTAGCCAGGTGGGGGTTGGTCTCTTCTCCCAGGCAGCCAGCCCCAGAACAAGAGGACACAGTCTCAAGCTGTGCCAGGGGAGGTTTGGGTTGGAGGTGAGGAGAAAGTTCTTCCCAGCAAGAGAGATTGGCCGTTGGAATGTGCTGCCCAGGGAGGTGGTGGAGTCACCATCACTGGAGGTGTTTAAGAAGAGGCACTTGGTGCCATGGTTTAGTTGATCAGATGGTGCTGGGTGAGAGGTTGGACTTGATGACCTCGAAGGTCTTTTCCAACCTATTCTATTCTGTTCTAACTTCTGCACCAGGAGGCTGCTGGAACACTGGGACAGGTTGCCCACGGAGGTTGTTGAGGCTCCATCCCTGGAGATAGTCTAGGTGTGCCTGGACAGGGCTCTGGGCAACCTGATCCAGTGGAGGATGTCCCTGCTGCCTGCTGGGGAGTTGGGCTGGGTGACCTTTGGAGGTCCCTTCCAATCCAAACCATTCTGTGATTCTGTGGTTCTATGTTAGATGAGAAGGAATTGGGCAGGGTGCAGGAGTTCCATGAGTGGATGCTCATTCATTTATTTACTATAACACTGTACAAGAACTGAGAAAGCTTTCTGCCAGCAGAAACCCTTCTTTCTTCCCTCCCAGATGTTTATTAATAAAATCCCCTTTTTAAAATTCAAGGATATGGTCTAAACTTGCAGAAAATACCGACCTGAAAAAGTCCACTCATCCAAATGAGCTCCTTCTGGGCTCTTGGGTAAGTCAGACAGAGCTAGCACATAGAAGTCTTGTTATGTTTTAAAGGGTGCAGAAGAAAGTAAACATTTCGGTAACAGCAAAGGCGTAACAAACTGGTGCGTTGGGGAAACACAATCGTACTCCAGCACGAGCCACAGGCCTGTCCTTAACTAACACCGCTGTGAGTTTGGGTTTTGGTCAAAACCACAGTGAGTTAAGGATGGAGACTGCCTGCCTAAATTTTTGGCTTTAGTCCCTTCTAACACAACCTCACCTTGAACAGCGATGTTTTGTGCTCACTGCCACAGTGCAGTGCCTCTCTGAGTCGCAAGGGAGGAAGGCTGTCTTTTGACACATCCTTTCTGAGCCAGGCAGGGCAGCTCAGCTATGGCCAGCAAGCCAACATCTGCAGCTTGCTTTCTGTTCTTTTGGCTTTTAGACATATAAACTGTGAATTTGACTTAGATAATGGTTGGACTCCACAATCTCAAGACCCCTCTTGAAAACACTTCCTACGAGGAGCAGCTGAGGGATCTGGGGTTGCTCAGTCTGGCCTGCATCAGTATGAGTGTGGCCAGCAGGAGCAGGGAGGTCATTGTGCCCTGTGCTCAGCACTGGTTAGGCCACACCTTGAGTCCTGTGTCCAGTTCTGGGCCCCTCAGTGTAGGAAAGATGTTGAGATGCTGGAAGGTGTCCAAAGAAGGGCAACAAAGCTGGGGAGGGGTCTGGAGCACAGCCCTGTGAGGAGAGGCTGAGGGGAGCTGGGCTTGCTTAGCCTGGAGAAGAGGAGGCTCAGGGGAGACCTTCTTGCTCTCTCCAACTCCCTGAAGGGAGGCTGTAGCCAGGTGGGGGTTGGTCTCTTCTCCCAGGCAGCCAGCACCAGAACAAGAGGACACAGTCTCAAGCTGCGCCAGGGGAGGTTCAAGCTGGAGGTGAGGAAGAAATTCTTCCCAGCAAGAGAGTTTGGCCACTGGAATGCGCTGCCCAGGGAGGTGGTGGAGTCACCATTCCTGGAAGTGTTTCAAATAATCCTGGATGAGGCACTTGGTGCCATGGTTGAGTTGATCAGATGGTGCTGGGTGAGAGGTTGGGCTTGATGATCTTTGAGGTCTTTTCAAACCTGGTTAATTCTGTGATTCTGTGAAGGGTAGGCTGAGAGGCTCAGTCCTCTCTACAGCTCCCTGAAAGGAGGATGGAGACAGGTGGGGGCTGGGCTCATCTCCGGGTTACAGGTGATAGATGAGAGAAAATGGCCTCAAATCACAGCAGGGGAGGTTTAGGTAGATATCAGGAAAAATGTCTTCACTGACAGGGTCATTGGGCACAGGGGCAGGCTTCCCAGGGAGGTGGTGGAGTTGTCATCTCTGGAGGTGTTTAACAGCTGTTTGGATGAGGAACTCAGGGACATGGTGTGACAGCTGTGTTGCAGATGGTTGAACTCAACCATCTTAAGGTCTTTTCCAACCCAAGTGATTCCATGAAGCCTTGCATACACACAAGGGTATTTGCTGGGCCCCTGTGGAGGGAGGTCCATTTGATGGGAGGTGGTTGAGTCAGCAGCCCTGGATGTGTTTAAAGGTAGTTTGGATGCGGTGCTTGGGGTGAACCTTGTAGAGCAGGGTCATGGGTTGGACTTGGTGATCCTGAGGGTCTTTTCCAATCTGAATGTTTCTGTGATTCTTGCTCAGAGGGGTGAGGGGAAGACCAGTGCCATAAAAGCTGTTGCATTTAGCTTTGCCTGGGTAGCTGGCAAAACCTCCATGCCCAGGAATGTGAATCATGCACACTCCCAGGTGACTCATGTATGAATGGGAAAAATGTCACCTGAAAACACTGTTATTTTATCCTCCCCAGGTCCTGGCAGTTATATCCCTGGAAGCATTCCAGGTCAGGTTGGACAGGGCTTTGAGCAACTCGATCTAGCTTAAGATGTCCCTGCTCACTACAGAGGAGTTGAACTCTACAGATGACCTTTAAAGGTCCCTTCCAACCCTAACCATCCTATGACTCTACGATTTTTCTACCCTCCCCCTGGCAACCCAACCCAGCTCACTAGGGAAGAAGATGGTGATGAGGGACAGAAGCCTGCGGCCGCAGAGCCCTGCAACAGCTGGGGGAGGGCTGGTGGAGAGGTGGCATGGGTGGGGAAATCCTTCATCCAGCCACCCCCAGCTGCCAGCTGAACCTCCACAGCCACGTCGGACTTGCTCACGCGGCTGGCTGCCAGCAGCTTCCTAAGGCACCACTTCTGGGTGTCACAAAAGCAAACAAGCCCCCAGATACCCACTCGGTTGTCTGCACTCCTGGGTCTCTGGAGAAAGGGAGCCAAGGGTGCGGGCACGGGGGTGACAGGGTATGAGGGGCCGAGGCTGTGTGTACAGTACGTGTGTGGGAGGCCAGGACCCCGAGGCGGGGCCTGAAGGGGCTCGAGAGCAGTGTGGAAGCCCCCTAGGTGCCCAGGCTGGAGCGACAGGGCCCGACGGGTGCACGACGTCACGCAACGCCGGCCCGGTCCGACACCGAGGGGCCGGCGGCACCCGGGCCGCCCGCGCCCCGCCCCCCGCGCCCCGCTCCCTGCCCACCCACCGCTGGCGGCCCGCGGCAGGCAGGAGGCGGGGGAGGCAGTGACGCCGAGACCCGTGCGGCGGCGGCTCCGCCCCACAAGGCCGGAGCCGAGACGGAAGAAGCCGCCGCACAGCAGCCACCGACGTCTCCTCCTGCTGCCGGAGCCTGATATGGCGCTTTGAGCCCAGCCCCGGCCGTCCCGAGAGCCGTCGCTCCGCACGCTTCCGCAGTGCCCAGAGCAGCCACGTCCGCGCAGGCACCGGGCAGGGGGGGAATGGGCAGGGCGAGCGGCTCTAGCCGGCAGGGCCGCTGCTAGGAGCCCGGCGGGCATGGCAGAGCGGCGCTAGGGACTCCCCCTTCCCGCCCGCGTCGCGCAGCTCGGCCGCGGCCCCGAGGTGAGCCGGCGGCCGGCGAGGGTTGCCGGGCAGGGCGGGCCGCGGCGGGGGAAGGTGGGAGCGCGGCCCGCGCTAAAGCCGCCTCCCCGCCGCTTTGTCCTTCCAGGCCCCGTCGCCGCCGCCGCCCAGGAGCAGGGAGGCCGAGAGAGGAGCAGCGGGCGGCGCCCGGCCGCCGCAGCCCGCCATGGCCCACTCGCCCGTGGCGGTGCAAGTGCCCGGTATGCAGGTGAGCGCCGCGCCGGACCCAAAATGGAGGCCACGGGCCTGGGCTCGGCCCCGGCTCCGGAAGCGGCGCTTGCGGCCCCGCCGGCTGGAGGCCGCCGCCGGAGCGCAGGGGCCGGGGGACAGCGGGTGGGCGATGAGGGGCGGTTGGTGCGGCCTGGCCGCGGAGAGGCTTCCTTCGGCCTCGGGAGGATCGAGGCCCGGAGCCGTTGCCGGGCTGGGGGTGCTCTGAAGCGAAGGGAAGCCATGGAGGGGTCCCGCTCCCTCGGCGTGCCCCGGCAGCGGCGGGTGGGGGGCCGCGCACCCGTAGCCAGCCCCTCGGAGGCGAAGGGTTCCCCCTCCCTTCCTCCCTCCCTCTTTCCCCTCTTTGTTCAGGGCTGGCCACTCTGCGTTCAGGAGCACGTAAGAGCTTCTAAAACCGATTAAAGACGAAATGAAGTTAATCGCAGGGCGTGTGGGTGTGCTGTAAATGACATATCAGGCTCGCTGGCAAAGAGAACCTCCTTGCAGGACTTCCCCACCAGGCTGCACTTGGTGCTGGGCCTGGGCTCCTCTAAGAGCTTGCATTGGTGGAAAGGTGCTAAAAGTGAGGCCCAGGAGTGGCAGAGCACAGCGGCCGTCTGTCAGAGCCGTGTCCGTCTCTTCGGCAGGGAGTGAGGCCTGGTGGCATTTCTCTGTGTTCTGGGTGACTGCTTAGGAAATAAACAAGCTTGTAGGTCACTGATTTTCATAGGAGAGTTGGAATACCTCTGCCTCTTTGTACTCGTTTTGCTGGGCAAGCTCTTAAAAGCTTGGTCAGGGGTCTGTATCAAAGCTAAGGGAGCTGAAGACCAAACACGTTTTAGTGTTGATTGTTTGCTTGTCCAGACCCTGTTAGCTCAGTCAGTTGTGAGCTTTCTCTTCTGGGTTAGCCATACCTGTGTGACTTTGGAAGTTCTTTTAGTTAAAACCACGTAGGACACTCTGTGTGTGAGAGAGATGTGCAGTAAACAGTTCAGGAGGTTTCAGACCCAGGTTCCTGGGTCAGGTATTTTCAAGAGTAGCACTGATGTTTCAGCAACATTTTAGACTGGCTGCAATACCAAGGTTTGGTTTCCTCTCTGATCTCTAATGATCTGCAGATTTTCTGAAATAGGTTAAATTTCCCTCAGCCATGGGCTTTATGTTGATACAGGAGGACCGAAACCACATTTCCTCAGCCTCCTTGTGCCATTAATGTGTCAGGGTTAGTGTTGCATTGTGACATCCTAAAGAAATGTTGTGCTAGAAGATTCAGAGCTTTAGCCTTCGCTGCTTTTTGTACACCTTTTGAGGGTTTTTGGTCTCTTTGCATTCAGAAGACTTTTATCTCAAAAGCCAAGTTTGAGAATTTCTTCATTTTAGATCTGCTGAATGTATTCCTCTCCAGTTTTCTGTGGCTGCCCTATCAGCACAAAAAGACCTTGAAATTATTTCAGGTCCTGTTCTCTATTTTTCTACCCATAAACTGTATGTCCTGGCCTACTCAGTTGCACAACTACTGTTGTTTCAACCCAGACTCCGTAACGTATATCTGCAAAGCGTTTGTGACTGCCAGATAGCTGCACAGAGTTAAAAGGCACTTTTTTCCCCCTTGGTGACCTTTTTAATGCAGACTGTTACACAAGTCCTGAAGGTCTTAAAATACAGAGAAATAGAATTTGTTGCAAAATTTTTCTGCTCACTCTTAATAAAAGAAGAGTCCTGATACACATTTGGGGTTTTTTGTTTGAATTAAAACCCCCAACAAACCAACCCCTTGTTCTAGAGGAGTGTGGTAGTTTGGGGTATAAGGGTTGCTTCTGTTGGGGGGTGGGGGTGTTTTCTTTAAGGTAGTTGAGTGATTCAGTGAGGACCATCCAGTGCTGATCAATGTCCCTGCTTCTGCTCAGTGTGAAGGTAAATGCATGGTGATTGATTGAAAAAAGCTCTTCCTGCATCGCAGAAGAATCTGAGTATTCTTATAAGTTACACCAAAATTAGCACAGTGGGGAGGTGTCTGTAGTGTCAGAGCCCTTGGTGTGCAGTCTGTTGAGGGAAGCATTTTATTGACTGTAACAGCTGGAAACTGAAATGCCCAAGGAGAGTGTGTTAGAGGTTTGATGTGTTCAGTTTTATTGTGATCTTCTATTTCCCCTCCCATTTCATTGCACAGAAGATGCAGGAATACTGTATTATGTAATTCCCACACTCCAAAAAGAGGACTTTGGCAGTTTAGCACTAAAGTATAACAGAGGCTTCTTGGGACTATTTTAAGGCCTTTCATTTTAGGAAGCATCAGGTTCCCTTAGAAATAACCCAAAGCACCATCCCCAAAAACTATCCAAACGTGGAAAATTACTGAAAGTCACAAAGAGTTATTCTGGAGGACTTGGAGTCTGACTTGTAGTACCCTGGCAGCAATGGAAGGGCCAAAGGTAGCATTATCTGTTGCCCTTATGAGTAGTTACAGGTCCATCTGTTTGCACGGTGGTTGTGTTCTATTTAACCTGTCTTGTATTCCTAACAAAACCAACTTTGATACCTAACAATTCCTGCCTGTGCAGACAACTTCCTAAACACCTCACTCCTCTGGAAAGCCTCCTCTTGATCCAGCTGTGTGACTTACCCCGCTGCTAAATGTCAAAGCCCATTCAGTAAACTGGAAGTATTCAGTGAAAGCTTCAAGTGAGTGCTCTGAAGCTGAGCACCATACTCCCAAGCGATGGCATTTCACATAGAATCCAAGATGGGGCTGTTCAGCCTGGAGAAGAGAAGGCTCTGGGGAGACCTCAGAGCAGCCTTCTAGTAACTGAAGGGGGAATACAAGAAGGCTGCAGAGGGACTGTTTCCAAAGGCCTGTAGTGATGGCATGAGGAGCAAGGCTTGAAATTAAAAAGAGAAGATTTAGATTAGATGTTAGGAATAAGTTTTGCACCGTGAGGCTGCTGGAACACTACAACAGGTTGCCCAGGGAAGTGGTTGTGCCCCCATCCCTGGAGCTATTCCAGGAGAGGCTGGACAGGGCTCTGGGCAACCTGATCCAGTGGAGGATGTCCCTGCTGAGTGCAGGGGGGGTTGGACTGGATGAGCTCTGGATGTCCCCTCCAATCCAGACTGTTGTATGGTTCTGTGAGAGGGGAAAAGGAAAGGTTGGTGGAGCTATGTGAGCACAATGAAGAGAGCAGTTTGCACATCAGGTGGGAGTGTGTTCATAATATCACTGTAACTTTGTTCCTCGTGTTAACAATATTGCAGTGCTTTGAGGTCTCACAGTGAGGAACTTGTCCAGTGGGCCCTATTTCCAAGGAATCCTCTTGAGCTCATACACAGCATTTCTGCATGGGGCTTGCAAGAGAGATGTTAGAGCCTGCCTGTGGTGTTTACCAACACAGGACCTGTGCTGAAAGCAGAACTGAAGTGAAGGTGTTGGCCTCCTAGGGTGCTCCTTTTCCCTTGCCCAGCAGGCAGGTTGCATAGTTCAGAGGGTTGTGTTTGTTTCAGGTGATTGGAATGTTTAAAGGATGCCATTAATTTTTGGATGAATGTGGTTGCACTTCTGTCATACAGTACCCCAAAACTTACTTCTCTTTACCTCATCTAAACACTTCTTGCTCTCTTTCTGATGGCTGTGCTGGTATCTCCTGATCCTGTATGGCAATGGTCTTGAGTGCAGTCAGGGAGGCTGTTCAGACCTGACCTGCATCTGTTTTTATTGGCATTGAGATTGTCTTGCAATAAAGAGCCTAACTTCCTCTAAAGGCAGAGCAGCCAGGAGCATGTGACCTGTCAGCCAGTGTACTCTGATTCACAGCTGAAGGGTTGCTGGATTAGAGACAAACTTGGATGTAAAGGTGAGCTTTGCTCTCTGTGCTGCCAGGGTGCTGCAGCCTGGCAGCTGGAGAGGCTCTTCCTGCAGCATGCTCAGAGACAGAACAGTTCATGTGGCTCTTGGATGAGTACAGACAGAGTAAAGGAGAGGTAACATTTCTTTTTCATAGAATAATCTGGGTTGGAAGGGACCTACAAAGCTCATCCAGCCCAACCCCTCTGCACTCATCTGGGACATCCTCCACCAGATCAGGTTGCTCAGAGCTCTGTCCAGCCTCACCTTGAATATCTCCAGGGATGGGGCTTCACCTACCTCCCTGGGCAGCCTGTTCCAGTGTTCCACCACCCTCCTGGTGCAGAACTTGTTCCTAGCATCCAATCTAAATCTGCTCTAGTTTGAAGCCATTGTCCCTCACTGCAGGCCGTTGGAAACAGTCTCTCTGCAGCCTCCCTGTAGCCCCCTCCAGGTACTGGAAGGCTGCTATTAGGTCTTCTCCTCTTCAGGCTGAGCAATCCAATCTCCCTCAGCCTGTCCTCACAGGAGTCATCTCCAGGTCCCTAATCATCTCTGTGGCCTCCTCTGAACCCACGTAGACCTGGGAAGAAAAAGTTTTCTCTGAAGTTGGTGCACCTGTAGAATTGGGCTCTTCAGTGCCTAAAGCCAGTCTGGAACCTTAGGAGTTGGAGTTAGAAGAATGCGACCTCTACTGAGCAGATACCTACACGTTTAGAGGGTGGGCATTGGAGGTGCTTAAACCTTCCAAGAAAGATCCCCTCAAGGATCTGGTAATTTATTCCTCTCCTAGGAACTCAGCTGTGTCCAGGTGCTTCTACAGTGAGTTGAAAAGGCTTTGCACTTTTTTACTTAGAGACATGGCTTTCCTCAAGAAATGAGGAAGTCTGACACTGGCAGGTGCCAGGAGACTGCCACAGTGCCTGGAAGACAGTGATTTCTTATGATGAAGCTAGGATGGATTCCAGAGTTAGGTGATGAAGACCTTGTCCAATTTCAAGTCCTTGTTGCGTCCTGGGAGCCACAGTGCAGGCAGACAGCAGAAGATAGCTTTTGAAGACCTGTGCAGCCCATCCCGCTCCCCTGCTTGAAGCAGAAATGCATTCAGCTATTCCTGGAGTTCAGCACTGGGGCTGTTCCTTTCCTGGCTGTACTTGACGTAGAGCTGTGTGCCATCTAACAGCCTGAGCCAAGTTAGCAGGCTGCTTTGTCAGGTGAACTGGCCTCGTCCATCTCAGGCACTGTGAGAAGTTTCTGATGAGAAAGAAAAGCAGGGCTCAGTTGTGCATGCACTGTCTTTCTGTTGGCAAAAAAGGGAGGCCAGAGCAAGCTTTGGAAAGTGTTTGGTAGCTGGGTAGGTATAATCACCTGGGATTCAGCAGACACTCTTATCAGGCAGAAGGAGAAAAACCCACAGCAGTCTCCTGCTAGTATTTTCTTGTGCAGATTTTCCAGTTTTATGCACACTCCAAGGGCACTGACCTGGAATTCAGAGGCAAATCTGCTGAAGCTGCAAAGAGCACATCAGCTCAGCTCCTCTCACCTGCTCTTCCCTTCTGTCACTCTTGGGCAGAGGATAATTTCCCCAATTCATCAGAAACCAGGCTTTTAACTTCTGAAAATACAGAATAGTTAACTTTATCCTGGGCTTTTTATGTTGCCTTTAATGTTGAAATGATCCATACTGGCTGTTCTCTGAACCCCAGTCTCAGTTTTACAAGGCCTGGGCAAGGTTTATTATTCTCTTCTCCTCTTTCTCAATACACAGCAAGTAGCAGCTCAGTGGTAGACTGCAATTCGTTGCTAAAAAATGAAAGCATTTTCATTTGCATCTTTATCTTGAGGAGGGGATTGTTTCTTTCTAGTAACTTTGTGGCACACCATGAGTGTATCATAGAATGATATTGAGAAGATTGAGTCCAACCCCCCTGCCAGAGCAGGGTCACCCAGGTCACACAGGACACATCCAGGTGGGGCTTGAAAGTCTCCAGAGCAGGAGACTCCACAACCTCCCTGGGCAGCCTGCTCCAGGGCTCAGCAGCCTCACACCAAAGAAGCTTCTCCTCGTGTTGAGATGGGATTCCCTGTGATTGAGTTTCTGTCCATTGGCCCTTGTCCTATCCCTGGGTATCACTGAAAAGAGGTTGGTTCCATCCTCTTGACACCCACCCCTCAGATACTTATAGACATTAATGAGATCCCCTCTCAGTCTTCTCTTCTGCAGGCTAACTAGCCCCAGGTCTCTCAGCCTGTGACTGAATGTGCCTCCACAGCAGTATTTGTCGCATGAGACCAAAGAGGCATCTTAGTGAAGACAGGCAAGAGGATTAGCTTCAGAATTCATTGTTCTGAAGGTCTTGCAAATGTGGTTTTCAGCCATCTGCACAAGTGAAAGGGTGAGGTTTTCAAGCTGTCAGTAAAAGGGTCAGGAACTCTTGAAAGGGATGAGGGGCTTTTGTTTTGCCTTTAGTTGTTCTTAGGGACTACATTTAATTGACAGGGATGAGTTTTGGGTGGGATGGGGTTGGAGATGAACAGAACCAAGTTGGGTTTGTACCAGTTTTCTGACATGCTGTAATTAGTAGCTCCATATACGTTGTTTCTGAAGAAATACAGAGTTGGTGAGGAGTCTCTCTCAGCAGGACTCACTGTTCCAAAGCCTGCCATTTCTTACTAACTTCCAATAATGGAAAATCAAATTCCTTCCTCATGCTGCCTCACCACTTTTGACTCCATTTCAGAGCTGTCACTTGTTCTTTCAATTGGAACTTCTGGCAGTTCTTCTAGAGCAAGTCTATTCTGCTGCTTAGATGAGGATCACTAAGCACACTCCTGAGCTCTGAAGGAGACTTGAAGTTTTGTGGGAAGGATGCTCTTCCAGTGATACTCTCTGAAATCCACCCTGCAGAGGGATCCTGCCACAGGCAACTGCTTGAGAGAGTCCAGCACAGAGCCACGAAGCTGCTGCAAGCAGAACATCTCCCCGTGAGGACAGCTGAGGGAGCTGGGGCTCCAAGCCCGAGCAGAGCAGCCTGAAGTCTGCCCTCATGGCTGGGGATAAAGATGTGCAGGGCTGGAGCCAGGCTCTGCTCAGGGATGTCCAAGGACAGCACAAGGGGCACTGGGGGCAAGCTGGAGCAGAGGAGGGAAAACTGTGAGGGTGCTAACCCTGGAGCATGCTGCCCAGAGAGGCTGTGGAGTCTCCTGCTCTGGAGACTTCCCAAACCCTCCTGGATGTGTTCTGTGTGACCTGCCCTGGGTGATCTTGATGATCTCTTGAGGTCCCTTCCAACCCCTACCCTTCTGTGATGCTGTGATTGCTGCCCAAATACACAGGAAAAGGCCTCCACCAGAGGAAGCAGCAACAAAGCAGCGACAAGCTGGCAGCACCTTGCTGATCTCATTCTTCCTTGGGTCTTACACATGTGGCTTTGCAGAGGTAGGCTGTGCTGACTGGGTCCATGGCTTGGGAAAAAGCCTGGCTTCAGCTTGGATCTTTATGAAGTAAGCTTTGAAGAGCTGTCTAGGTGACACTTGGAGGTGTAAAGCCAAGACCAGGTTTGAATGGCCTCAGCTGAGGCTCCGTTGTGTGGAAGAGCTCTCTGCTGTGCTCTGCCTTGGTTCTGCAGGGACTCAGTGCTCAGAGTCAGGGACTCTCAGGGCATCAGTGAAAGAGAGCAGAAGGAGAAAAGTAATCTGCAGTTTTCACACATGAGCTGGGGAAGAGGGAGTCTGTGGGTCTAGGGTGGCTTCACTGCTTTCATGAGCCAGAAATCAGGAGCCATGTGTTCAGTCCTGAAAAACATGAAGTATTTTCTGTTTCCCCCCTGGTTCCAGCTCTGCAGGCTTTCCTGTCAACTGCATTTGCTGAGGGGTGCTGAGGTGCTTTGCTGGATGTGCTTTGCTAGATGTCAGGCTGTAGTTACAATACAATACAATAAACCAGGTTGGAAGAGACCTTCAAGATCACCACGTCCAACCTATCAGCCAATCCAACCCACCCAAACAACTAGATCATGGCACCAAGCACCCCAGCAAGTCTCCTCCTGAACACCTCCAGTCATGGTGACTCCACCACCTCCCTGGGCAGCACATTCCAGTGGGCAATCACTCTCTCTGTATAGAACTTCCTCCTAACATCCAGCCTAAACCTCCCCTGGCGCAGCCTGAGACTGTGTCCTCTTGTTCTGGTGCTGGCTGCCTGGGAGAAGAGACCAACCTCTGCCTGTCTACAACCTCCCTTCAGGGAGTTGTAGAGAGCAATGAGGTCACCCCTGAGTCTCCTCTTCTCCAGGCTTAGCAACCCCAGCTCCCTCAGCCTCTCTTCATAGTTCAGTGCAGGCTTGTGTGTTGGGAACGGAACACAGGGTAAGAGGAGCACTGTACAGCACGAAACGACCACCAGCAGTGTAAAGCAAGGTGTATACCCCTGCATGTCGGATGTGCTCTGATGTAAATGAATTAAACCCATGGAATTCTGAGGGGAGCAGGATCACCTTGCTGTTGAGCTCTCACCTAGGGAAGTGCCATCTGGCAACCAGTCGTGGCAAGAGCATTTTTCCACCCCTGCACAGCGTTATTATAGCCTAGTTGGCAAGAAGAATCTGATTATTTTTTTCAGGGTGTTTCTCTTCCTCCCCTCCCCCTCCCCATGCCTTTTATGTAATGAGATGCTTGGCCACGCTGTGAATGAGCTGCAAAGCAATTGCAACAGGGCTTTCCTGCAGGGGGCAGGTGGTTGCTGGCAGGGAGGTTTCTTGCTTCCTTTTGGAGCTGTATTTCAGTTTTAGGTTTTCCCCCTGCATGCTCCTTGTAGCTTCAGGTGCAGTGTGATTGATAGGACCGGGGGCCAGTGGTCCAGTGCAGAGCACAGCTTTCTAGCCTTGGGGAGAGGGCAGAAACCTTCCTTTCTCAAAATGGTCCCTGCCAAAGCTGAAGGAGTGGTGTGACATGCTCTAACCATGGGTTCCCACTTGGGCTTCCCTGCAGGCAGTGGTTATGCCTGGAGACTTATCTGTGGTAAATAAACTTGTGGTCTGCTCTCTAACTACACCGTGTTCTGGAGCCATCCTTTTTCAGCTAGCATTGTTCTGCTGTGCTTTCATACTGTGTGGCCTGTAAATAAGTAATAACTACTTCAGCAGAGACATTTAACAAAGATTAATGTGCTTAAACTTAAGGGCTGGGTGTTATTTCTCATTTATGGGAAAAAGTTGAAGTTAAAAGCTGTGTCATATCCTGGGCTGCAGGGTGGGCAGCAGGGCAGCAGAGGGGATTCTGCCCTTGGACTCTGCCCAGACCTCACCTACAATCCTGCCTCCAGTTCTACTGTCCCCAGCAGGAGAAGGACAGAGCTGCTGGAGAGAGGCCAGAGGAGGCCACAAAGATGATCCAAGGGCTGGAGCAGCTCTGCTGTGAGCACAGGCTGAGGGAGCTGGGGCTGTGCAGCCTGCAGAGGAGAAGGCTCCAGGGGCACCTCAGAGCTGCTGCCAGGACCTGAAGGGATCCTGCAGCAAGCTGTGGAGGGACTTTTGCTGAGGGGGTCTGGAGCCAGGCCAAGCGGGAATGGTTTGGAGCTGAGGCAGAGCAGGGTTAGAGTGGAGCTGAGGCAGAAGTTGTTCAGTGTGAGGCTGGGGAGACTCTGGCACAGGCTGCCCAGGGAGGCTGTGGCTGCCTCCTGCCTGGGGGTGTTCAAGGTCAGACTGGATGAGGCTTTCAGCAACCTGTTCCAGCTGAGCGGTGTCCCAGCCCATGGCAGAGGGATTGGACTAGATGATCTCTGAAGTCCTTTCTGTGGTTCTAACTTGTGGCTCCTAATATAGAGCAGTGAGGAGGCCTGTACCATTTCTGAGGCAGATGCCATTTATAACCTCTAAGTAGTAGGAGACTGCTCCAAGTGCTGCAGTGATGTAGTCTCTGGCTGGCAGAATTTTGCTGTAGCTGTTCCTTTAAATGGGTGTGGCAAAAATACCCCCCCGCTGTGTGCTGATAAGCAGCCTGCTTGCAGAGGGGAGACAGCATCCTGCTGAAAGTAGGCTGAGCTCAGGCATGGGGAGTTCTCCCTGCTCCATGTGGCTTTTGGGATCTCCCTGCAGAGGAGGGTTTTCCAAAGCAGTTCATGGCATGGAGACTACAAATGTGCTCCAGCAATGAGAAATCACAGCAGTCCCCTCTCCTGACTCCAGGTGAGCAGGCAGCTAGCTCACCGAGGTGGGGTAGTTAGCCACTGAGCAGTCTCTTGTCCTGATGCTCAACAAATGAGGTGAAATTGGTTTTGAAAGACCAGCAGAAGGGAGTTGGGATGCTCTGGGATGCCAGAACCTGTTGACTTCATCATAGAATTACAGATGGGCTTAGGTTGGAAAGGACATCAGGGATTGGCTACTCCAACCCCCCTGCCGTGGGCAGGAGAACCTTTCTTGAACTGACTTCTGTCTGCATCTGAGAATGCCCATCTTGAGCAGTCTGGACTAGTGGAAGGTGTCTGTGGAGGGAGAGGAGTGTGGTCCTCTAGTCTGCACATTTGGAGTGCTGTATCCAGTTTTGGGCTCCCCAGCTCAAAAAGGACAAAGAACTACTGGAGAGAGTCCAGCACAGAGCCTCTGAGATGCTGAAGGGTCTAAAACAGCTCTCACCTGAGGAGAGCCTGAGGGAGCTGGGGCTGATGAGCCTGGAGAAGAGGAGGCTGCTGTTGCTCTCTACAGCTACCTGAAGGGAGATTGTAGCCAGGTGGGGGTTCGTCTCTTCTCCCAGGCACCCAGTGACAGAAGGAGAGGACACAGTCTCAAGCTGTGCCAGGGGAAGTTTGGGCTGGAGGTGAGGAAGAAATTCTTCCCAGCAAGAGAGATTGGCCACTGGAATGTGCTGCCCAGGGAGGTGGTGGAGTCCCCATCCCTGGAGGTGTTTCAGATAAGACTCGATGAGGCACTCAATGCCTTGGTTTAGCTGATCAGATGGTGTTGGGTGATAGGTTGGCTTGAGGATCTTGAAGGCCTTTTCCAACCTGGTTAATTCTGTGATCTTTAAGGTCCCTTCCAACCCAAACCACTGTATGATCTTTCTAGCCAGTTAAGTCTTGTTCGAAACGCAGTAAAGTCCTGGACATTGTTAGTACTCCTTCCCCCCCAGTCCTTCTGACAGCTTTGGCAGGCATTGGTGTCAGCAGACTGAAGGTTGTGCGGCTGCATGCAGGAGTTTGGGGATGTTGTTAACAGGTCCTAGGTAGGTTAAGAGGAGAGTGGAAGCAAAGTGGGCCTGCATTGGAAAGGGAAGGCTGTTGAGTGGCAGAGAAGCTCAGTGACATGGGAAGCTTGGTGGGTTTTCTGCTCAGTGCAGAGTCCTCTTCACAAATGGTTTGTGTGAAGTTAAGTGCCTGCCTCCCAGAGCGAAGCCTTGGGAGCAGGGTTTTGATTCCTTCTGTTTGCTTATTTGTGCTGTTTCCTCATGCTGTGTGAGCCCAGAGAAAGAAGGGCTGGGAATGGAAGCACTGAGTTCAGGCATTTCCATTTTCAGCACAGTGTGCACCTGACAGCTTGCATCTGCTGCAGGGCAGGGATGGTGTGAAGGTGAAGGAGATTCTCTGCTTAAGAATCTGACAGGGGCTGGGTTGGAATGCTGGGGCTGGATAGCCAGAGGGATTTTTGAGCAGCTCACCTCACTTAGAACCATAGAATTGTCAGGGCTGGAAGGGACCTCAAGGCTCTTCCAGCCCCAACCCCCCTGCCATGGGCAGGGACACCTCACACCACAGCAGGTTGCTCACAGCCACCTCCAGCCTGGTTGCAAACACCTCCAGGCAGGAGGCTGCCACCACCTCCCTGGGCAGCCTGTGCCAGGCTCTCACCACCCTCCTGGGGAACAACTTCTTCCTCACAGCCAATCTCAATCTCCCCACTTCTAGTTCTGCTCCATCCCCCCAGTCCTATCCCTCCCTGACACCCTCAAAAGTCCCTCCCCAGCTGTCTTGCAGCCCCCTGCAGATCCTGGAAGGCCACCAGAAGCTCTCCTGGGAGCCTTCTCCTCTTCAGCCTGCACAACCCCAACTCTCTCAGGCTATCTCCAGAGCAGAGCAGCTCCAGCCCTCTGCTCCTCCTCGGGGCCCTTCTCTGGACACCTTCCAGCCCCTCCAGATCCTTCCTGGCACAGAGGCTCCAGCACTGGACCCAGAGCTGCAGCTGTGGTCTGAGCAGAGTGGAGCAGAGGGGCAGAATCCCCTCCCTGGCCCTGCTGGCCACACTTCTCTGGCTGCAGCCCAGGCTCTGCTTGGCTCTCTGGGCTGCAGGTGCTGACTGCTGGCTGCTGCTGAGCTTCTCCTCCCCCAGCACCCCCAAGGCCTTTTCTCCAGGGCTGCTCTCCAGCCAGCCGCTCCCTCAGCTGCTCCTCCCCAGCCCTGTTCTCCAGACCCTTCTCCAGCTTTGTTGCCCTTCTCTGGCCATGCTCCATCCGCTCAGTGTCCTCTGTGGAACGAGGGGCCCTAACGAACCCAGTATTCAATGTGTGGCCCCAGCAGTGCCCAGTGCTGGGGCTGATCCCTGCCCTCCTCCTGCTGGCCACACTGATGGAGCTGAAGCAGTGGTGTGTGACAGCAGGGCCACCTTTAGGCAGCTGGAAGGTTTGCTGCTGGTTTTGGTGGGGTCCTGCCACTACCTGGCCCCCTAAAACCTGGTTAAAACAAGGCCACATAGTTTTATTTTTTTGGCTTATTTTTGCTTTTGTTTCCTACTGAAGATCTCCAGGTTGTCACTAAAAATGGCTCTGCGCCTGGGCCTTGTCAGATTAAGGAAACTCTTCATGAAGTGTGTAGTGGAGGTCAGGTCCCATTTAAGGACAGCAAAGCTCAGATCTTCTTTTTGAACCTGCTGTGACTTGCCCAACACGGTAGGGGTTGGAAGGGACCTCTGGAGATCATCCAGTGCAACCCCCTGCCAGAGCAGGGTCAGCCAGAGCACAGGAATGTGTCCAGGTGGGTTTTCAAAGTCTCTAGAGGAGGAGACTCTGCAGCCTGCTCCAGGGCTCTGCCTCCCTCAAAGCAGTTTCTCCTCATGTTGAGGTGAAACCTCCTGTGTTCCAGGTTGTGCCCATTATCCCTTGTCCTATCAGTGAGCACCACTGAAAAGAGCCCTGCCCCATCCTCTTGACCTCCACCCTTTAGATGTTGATCAGCATTGAGAAGACCTCATCTCAGTCTTCTCTTTTCCATGCTAAACAGCCCCAAGTCTCTCAAGCCTTTCCCTCTCATAGGGATGCTTCAGTCCCCTCAGCACCTTTGTGGCCTCCATTGGACTCTCTTGTAGTTCCCTGTCTCTCCTGATCTGAGGAGCCCAGAACTGGACACTATCCAGCAGGTGGGGCCTCACCAGGGCACAGTAGAGGGGCAGAAGAACCTCCTTCAACCTGCTGGCCACTCTCCATGCACCCCAGAATAAAGCTGGCTGCCTTGTCCACAGGTGCACATGGTTGGCTCACGGTGAACTTGTCCACTCGCACTCCCAGGTCTTCCTCCACAGAGCTGCTTCCCAGCAGGCCAACCCCTCAGCTGTACTGGTGCAGGGGATGTTGTTCCTCCCCAGGTACAGGACCCTACACTTGCCCATGCTGAACTTCTACTCAAGTCTCCCAGCCTGTCCAGGTCTGGCTGGGTGACAGCACAGCCTGGGTGTCAGCCACCCCTCCCAGCTTGGTATCACCAGCAAATTGCTGAAGGTACACTCTGCCTTTTCATCCAGGTCCTAGATAAAGGTATTGAACAATCCTGGTCCCAGCTTGCTAATGTGGCAGCTAGATACTTCATACAATGAAATTGTGGTGTTGGTAGAACAGTTTTCTCTTCAGCATGTGTCAGACAGTTGCAGGAAGTAGGGCAGCAGAGACCTGGTTGTGCTAGCTGGGTCTTGACCAGGACTGCAGAGTAGCAATCACAGTTGAGTTGCATGTGGAGGTTGCTGAGAAGCAGGAGTGTGTGTACAGGGTGGAGGAAAAAACAATCTCCAGGTTGCACCTTTGATTGGGTGTCTGCTTTTTCCCTCTGTAGGTTCTAATGGGTCTGCACCTGAGCCTGCATTACCTGCAGCCTCTTTGCCTGTTGCTGTGTGTACACACAGGCCTGTGGGACTGACTGTGCTTCAGTTGTAAGAGGGTTTTAAAGGAGAAGTGGTGGGAGGAGGGGGTGGGGAGGAGCTGCAGGAACCTTTTGCTCCCTGTGGTGTGTGTGTGACTGTAAGTTGTTAGAGAATGTGTGGTTTGTGTCAATGGGTGTGCCTGAGAGCTGATACTACCTGCAGGGAGTGCATGGGAAGAGAGCAGAGAATCACACAATGGTAGGGGTTGCAAGGGACCTCTGAAGATCGTTGAGTCCAAGCCCCTGCCAGAGTAGGCTCACCTAGAGCAGGTCATACAGCAATGCATCCAGATGGGACTTGAAAGTCTCCAGAGCAGGAGACTCCACAGCCTCTCTGGGCAGCCTGCTCCAGGGCCCAGCACCCTCACAGCAAAGAAGTTTCTCCTCATGTTGATGTGGAGCCTCCTGGGTTCCGGTTTGTATGGTTGCTCCTTGTCCTATCACAGGACACCAGTGAAAAGAGGCTGGCCTCTTCTTGACCCCCACCCTGCAGATGTCTATAGGCATCCATCAGGTGCCCTCCCTGCCTTCTCCAGACTAAGCATGTGCAGCTAATGTATAACAAATGCAGCCATGCTTCATCAAACCTGAACCCAGTGTTGGAGGTGTGGCTTCACCACTGCTGAGCACAGGGTCGTGATCACTGCCCTACTGCTGGCCACACCGTTGCTGATCCAGGCCAGGCTGCTGGTAGCCTTCCTGGCCACCTGGGCACACCCTGGCTCACGTTCAGCTGGCCATCAACCAGCAGCCCCAGGTCCTTTGTTGTTGCTCTCGATGCAAGTGTTGCAGCTGTGCTGGCACAAGTGATGCTGCAGTGTTACCATGAGGCCATGGGGTTTTGTCTGGGGCTTCTCAGCAGGGGCTTGGATGGGATGACCTCCTGAAGTCCCTTCCAAGCTGAGTTATGCTCTGGTCCTGTGGCTGTTTATGCACATGAATGGACCCATACAGATGGCAATGACCTGTGGTTGTGTAAGGGAGGAGGAGAGATTCTGCTGATTCTGGGGACTTGAGCATCTCCCCTGTGAAGAGAGACTGAGAGCCCTGGGGCTGTTTAGTCTGGAGAGGAGAAGGCTGAGAGGGGATCTGATCAGTGCCTATCACTAGCTGAGGGGTGGGTGTCAAGTGGAGGGGGCCAAGGTCTTTTGGGTGGTGCACAGGAATAAGCCAAGGACCAATGGAGACAAACTGGAACAGAGAAGGTTTCAGCTCAACATGAGGAGAAACTTCTTTGGTGTGAGGGTGCTGAGCCCTGGAGCAGGCTGCCCAGGGAGGTTCTGGAGTCTCTGGACACATTCAAACCCCTCCTGGATGTGTTCCTGTGCAGACTCCCCTGGGTGATGCTGCTCTGGCAGGGGGTTGGACTGGATGAGCTCTGGAGCTCCCTTCCAACCTCTAATGTTGTGTGATCACTAGCACAGGCTGTGGAGTTGTGGCCCTGGTGAAATGCTGGAGCTACTGAGCTCTGCAGAGGCCTTGCAAGAGGTCTGCTGCTGGAGCTGGCCAGGCTGGAGCTGGCTGTGCCAATGTGCCAGTGCTTGGCAGAGTTGCTGCTGCTTTTGTGTGTGCAAACAGGCCAGGGGAGAGCAAGAGTTTCTCTGCCTGCTTTGTCTGCTTAGAGGTGTTGGGAGAGGTGGTGATGGAAGCCGTGCAGTGTCTGTTGTGTTGTTACTGTCTGCTGCCCAGCAAACAGGAGAGTCCCCAGAGGAACCAGTTTGGTTTGCTTTGTTTTTCTTAAAAACCACAAGTATTTTGTGCAGGCAGCTTTTGCCATTCAGTGAAGGACAAGGGATAGCAACTGGGTCTCCTGCTCAGGAGTGTTAGTGTTAAGGCATCTGAATTTCTGCCAGAGTAGAGCTCAGCTGGGGGCTGTGCTGTAAGAGCTGCTTGGTGTGTGTTGGAGCTGTGTGCACACAGACAGTTTAATTCCTGTGAGCTTTATCCCATCCTCTTCCATACCAGGAGGAGGACAGGCAACCTGATCTAATGGAAAGTGTCCCTGCCCGTGGCAGGGGGGGTTGGAGCTAGGTGATCCCTGACAATTCACGACTGCCTCACGACAGAGGATCAGGGAAGGGTTCTGCTTGGAGAAGCTCTCTGAGGCCATCGAGTCCGAGCGTCCCCCGAAGACTGCCGTGGCCTCTAACCCTCTCTGTCTGCTCACCTTTGTTCAAACAGCCCTGTGAAACAGTCCCTTGGAAGGCAAGGAAACTGGAAAAGCTTCAAGCCCAGAGCACAGCTTAAAAGACAGCCTTAGAACAAAGAGTGCGTTGGGAAAGAGCTTTGCTCCTGCCTTTCTCAAAGGACATGATCTCCCTCTAAGCCATAGCTGCTCAGAAATGTCTGCCCTGCTCCTGGAGTGTCCTGCAGTCCCTTGTCAGCCCTGGTGCAGAACAGGAGCTGTGTAAAGCTGACTTGGCTTGCTGTGAGAGGATTTTCTCAGAATAGAAAGACGTGACTCTTCCCTCTGGGAATCCTGCACAGTTTGTTCTCCTCTGATGCCCCTCTGTTCCACCTCTCCCTCCTGGAGATCGACCTGGAGTTCCACAGTGGTGGGGAGTCTGGCTGTTCCCTCTCTCCCCCTGCACTGCAGCACTCCCATCTAATGGCCTTAGGAGTTTTTGCAAGTTACAATAGGTTTTAAGGCTGATTCACCTGAAGTAGCTTGGAGGAGAGTTTGGAGGCCTGGCTTGTGTGGTTGGTGAGAGTGAAGTGGGTGTAGAGGATTGAGTGATGTGGCCACCCAGGAGCCCAGAGGATTTCCTGCTTAAGGCTAGTCTCCAAGCAAAACCCCAGTTTCACAGCTTCACAGATTGCATTGGCTTGGAAGGCAGCCTCCAAGGGCATCTTGTCCAACTCCCCTGCAGGCAGCAGGGACAGCTCCAGCCAGAGCAGGCTGCACAGGGACACAGCCAGGCTGAGCTTGGATGGCTCCAGGGATAGAGCCTCAAGCACCTCCCTGGGCAGCCTGAGCCTCCCCCAGCCTCCCTGTGCAGAGCTTCCTCCTGATGTCCAACCTAACTCTGCCCTGCTCCAGTGCCAAACCCTTGTCCCTTGTCCTATCCCCACAGCCCCTTCTGAGCAGTCCCTCCCCAGCTGCCTGTAGGTCCCCTGCAGATAGTGAAATCTTGTCCTCTGAGTTCATCAAACACTTGTGAAGGGTTGGATGAGTTGGCTAGGCTTGTGATTAAATTGTTGGTTCTCTCCTGTGTCTGGAAGTGTCAAACAGGTTTCAGCTCAAATCAGCAACAGCTGCCAGTTAGCCTGAATGATTTCTGGGCTCTCAGCTGCAAAGGTCTCCAAAGGAAGATTAGCATTTTAGGGTTAATGACAGCTTTTGCTAGGCCTCTCTCAACTCTGCTGTTTCTTGTGGGGGGTGTCTTTGTTGATTGGAGGGGGAGAACTATCAGGTAATTATTCCTTATTGCAATTAATGTAGCCTAGGAGCACCCTTAGGTGGGGAGCTCAGTGGCAGTTCAACAGCTTAACTAGCAGCAGGGACAGGCTGGGTGCCAGGCCTTGCTACTTCTGCCACACCTCCAAGTCCAACCAGCAACCCAACCCCACCATGGCCCAAGTGCCATGGCCACAGGTTTCTTGAACACCTCCAGGGATGGGGACTGTGCCAGTCCCTGACCGCTCTTGCAGCAAAGACATTTTTCTTCATCTCCAACCTAACCCTCCCCTGGCACAACTTCAGCCATTTCCTGGCCTTCAATCACTTGATACAGGGCAGAAGAACCCAACCCCCCAGCTCACTGCACCCTCCTTTCAGGAAGCTGTGGAGAGCAATGAGGTCTCCCCTCAGTCTCTTCTCCAGGCTGAACAACCCCAGATCATGGAATTGTCACTTGACAGTTGTCACTTCTCTGGCTGCAGCCCAGGCCCTGCTTGGCTCTCTGGGCTGCAGGTGCTCACTGCTGGCTCCTGCTGAGCTTCTCCTCCCCCAGCACCCCCAAGGCCTTCTCTGCAGGGTTGCTCTCAAGCCAGCAGCTCCCTCAGCTGCTCCTCCCCAGCCCTGTTCTCCAGACCCTTCTCCAGCTTTGTTGCCCTTCTCTGGCCATGCTCCATCCGCTCAATGTCCTCTGTGGAGTGAGGGGCCCTAACGAACCCAGTATTCAATGTGTGGCCCCAGCAGTGCCCAGTGCAGGGGCTGATCCCTGCCCTCCTCCTGCTGGCCACACTGATGGAGCTGAAGCAGTGGTGTGTGACAGCAGGGCCACCTTTAGGCAGCTGGAAGGTTTCATGTTGGTTTTGGTGAAGTTCTGTGTGACTAAAAGTTTTCTGAGCGCCCTCAAGGCCTTCTCTGCAGGGCTGCTCTCAAGCTCACCACCCCCAGCCTGGGTTGCTGAGAACTGTTTTGTTCCAGGTGCAGGACCCTGCACCACTAGAAGGCTTGCATCAGATAAATGTATTTCCTGCACACTAAATTCCAGTTCAGCTATTAATTACAGACATGCATTATGCAATCAAGTCAAAGGTAAATGAGCCTAGCCATGGAGGGAGCCAGGTACGAAACTCCTTTCACTTTCCTATGTTACACCACTTTAAAATGAAAGACTGGAGCTGCTCTTCATATTTGTCCTATTGGTGCAGCAATACAGAAGAAGGGGGAATGCAATTACTGGCACAGCAGCACCAACAACATCACCCAGGCAGAAAAGGCTGAACCTGATAGCTGGCCTCAGTCAGATGAAACATCTCACCCAGTCATGCAGCGGAGCCAGTTGTAAAAGGCCTGCAGCACCCAGTATTTACCAGCAGATTCTCAGATCTGGTCAGGTCCAGCATCCTCAGGGCAGCTAAAAATGCTGGCCAGTCATACAACGAGAGGCAATGGGTTTGAGCTGGGAGAGAGGAGCTTGAGCCTGGAGATGAGGAAGAAATTGTTGAGAGTGAGGCTGGGGAGGCACTGGGAGGAGGCTGTGGCTGCCTTCTCCCTGGAGGTGTTCAGGGCCAGGCTGGATGAGACTCTGAGCAACCTGCTCTAGTGTGAGGTGTCCTCACCCATGGCAGGGGGTTGGAACTGGATGATCCTTGAGATCCAACCCCACAAGATGACCCTACGAAAAGGGACTGAGTGATGTTCAAAGAAGGAATAAGAAAGGCTGAAGCAGAATGTCGAAACAGGGGTGCTGATCAGGACTGGCTGGTGACACAGAAAAATGGGAGCACAGTGCTGCACTGCAGATCAGCAGACTGGTTATTATACAAACACCTTCCATTTCTCAGCTCCATTTGACTTGGGGGTGCTGGTGGGGGAGAAGCTGGGCAGGAGCCAGCAATGGGCACTGGCAGCACAGAGGGCCAAGGGCAGCCTGGGCTGCAGCCAAAGCAGTGTGGCCAGAGCTGGAGAGAGGATCCTGCCCCTCTGCTCTGCTCTGGGGAGACCTCACCTGCAGGGCTGGGGCCAGCTGTGGGACCCCAATGCAAGAGAGACATGGAGCTGCTGGAGAGGGTCCAGAAGATGCCACCAAGATGATCAGAAGGGAGGAGAGCCTCCCCTGTGGGGACAGGCTGGGAGAGTTGGGGCTGTTCAGCCTGGAGATGAGAAGGCTCCAGGGAGAACTGGAGCAGTCTCTCAGTGCCTGAAGGGCTCCAGGAGAGCTGTGAGGGATGTTTTTACAAGGGCTTGTAGAGCTAGAATGAGGGACAGTGGTTTGGAATGAGAAGAGATTGAGATGGATGTGAGGTGTAAATTCTGCACCAGGAGGCTGCTGGAACACTGCAGCAAGTTGCCCAGGGATATAGTTGAGGCCCCATTCCTGGAGATACTCAAGGTCAGGCTTGGTGGGGCCCTGGGCAACCTGATCCAGTGGAGGATGTCCCTGCTGCCTGCAGAGGGGGTAGGACTGGATGAGCTTTGGAGATCCCTTCCAACCCAAACCATTCCATGGTTCTAGGATTACTCTTGAGGAGAGCAATCATTTTAGCTGAGGCAGCTCAGCTGCTGCATCACTGGGCACTGGCACTGCCAAGGGTACCCCAAGATTTCATTTCTTGAGCTGTGATGTTAATAGCAGGCAAAGGGCAACATGGCATGAGGGGACAAATGGAGGTTCTGTCCTTCCACTGATGTGAACAGCTGCAGACACAGCTGGGGACCACAGAGGATGTCTGGGGTGTCCCTTCCACCCCCAGCCATTCTAGGATGAATCTGGACAATGTGCTTCTTGGGAAGCACTGAGGGGTAGTAACTTGGAAGCACACTAAGTGACTGTTGTATTTCACTGTTTCCCCCTCTCTTTGTGCCTAGAACCACAGAGCAGACCCAGAGGAGCTCTTCACCAAGCTGGAGCGCATTGGGAAGGGCTCCTTCGGGGAGGTCTTCAAAGGCATCGACAACCGCAGCCAGCAAGTGGTGGCCATCAAAATCATCGACCTGGAGGAAGCAGAAGATGAAATAGAAGATATTCAGCAAGAGATAACTGTGCTGAGCCAGTGTGACAGCCCCTATGTAACCAAGTACTATGGATCATATTTAAAGGTAATGTGCTAGCAGCCAGCTGGGCTGAATGCAGCTAGGAGCAAATCAGACACCGAGCCAGAGCGACCTTTCACAGCAGCTTCTTGATTTGTTTTTAAACAGAGCTTTTCTCTTTGATTTGCTCCTGCTGCTGCTTGCTTCTTGAGATTGGAACTTGCACAAAATGGCTGGAAAAAGACCAGAGTGATGGAGTGCTCCTCTTGCCATGCCTGTTACTTAGGGACCTGGGGTTTTTCTTCACTTTCATCTTCAGATTCACAGATTGTGTCAGGTTGGAAGGGACCCTCCAAGGTCATCTTGTCCAACTCCCTGCAGGCAGCAGGGACACCTCCAAATAGATCAGGCTGCCAGAGCTACATTTTGAATGTCACCAGGGATGGAGACTCAACCACATCCTTGGGCAGCCAATATTTCACCACCCTCCCTGTGCAGAGCTTCCGCCTGATGTCCAACCTACCTCTGCCCTGCTCCACTTTCTAACCATTGTCCCTTGGCCTGTCCTCACAGCCCCTTCTGAACAGTCCCTCCCCAGCCTGCCTGGAGGTCCCCTGCAGATCTTGAAATGCAGCTCTGAGGTCTCTTTGGAGCCTTATCTACTTCAGGCTGAACAGCCACAACTCTCTCAGCCTTTCCCTGCAGCAGAGGTACTCAGGCCTTTGATCATCTTGGTGGCCCCCTCTGGTCCCTCTGCAGCAGCTCGAGATCCTTCTTGTGTTGGGGACCCCAGAACTGGAGGCAGTGCTGCAGGTGAGGTCTCCCCAGAGCAGGGCAGAGGGGCAGGATCCTCTCTCCAGCTCTGGCCACACTGCTTTGGCTGCAGCCCAGGCTGCCCTTGGCCTTCTGTGCTGCCAGTGCCCATTGCTGGCTCCTGCCCAGCTTCTCCCCCACCAGCACCCCCAAGGCCTTCTCTGCAGGGCTGCTCTCAGTCTCACCACCCCCAGCCTGGGTTGCTATCACAGCAGCCATCTGGGCTGCAGAGGGGACAAGAGGCTGCCCAGGGACACTGTGGTGTCATTCTCTGGAGCCATTCAGAACCTGCCTGGGTTTGATCCTGGGTGACCTGCCCTAGCTGGCCCTGCTCTGGCAGGGGGTTGGGATGGATGATCTCTGGAATTTCCTTCCAACCCCTACCATTGTGTGACTGATTCTCTGATTATGCAGCACAGTAGGGCTGGGAGAAAGCAAAATTGACCTCAGCAGAGTTATGTAAGCACTGTGTGAAACGTCCTCTGAGGCATCATTTAAAAACAGACCCAAATGAAAAGCTGCAGAAATCCAAAGTGTTGAGCTGAAGTCTTTTCAGCTTGCAGAGCTGGCCAGGTGTGATCCCCTTGAAATGCTGCTTAGAGGATTTGTTCTGCAAGTGGGGCTTAGAGGACCTAAAAATCAACCCAAAACTTAGACCCACTGAGCCAAGACTGAAGTGGTCATTAGAGTTAGAGCTGTCTGAGCTTTGGGCTTTGCTTGCACTGGGGCTGTCTTGTAAACTTTTGGGGGATTATTCCTCTTTGATTGGTGGTTTTGGGGGCTCTGGGGGTTTTGATTGGAGTTTTTGGGTTTGCCTTGAGGTTGGATGTTTGGGTAGTTGGAGTGTTTTCTTGTTTTCCATGTGGATTTTCGGCTGTTTGTTTGTTGTGGATTTTGGGTTGGGGTTTTTTGGGGTGGTTTTGTTGTTCTTAGGCATTTCTGGGCTCCTAGAGTATAGTTGGGCTTTGGATAGCAAAGGCAGGTCTCTGAGCGAGGTTCCTGTGTCACAATGCTGCTGTATCTTGTGGTGATACAGAAATGTTTGCAGAGTTTACTTTGTAGCATTCCTTGGAGCTGCTTCCCTCTTCGCTGCAGATTTGTCACATTTTGGAGCCTTCCAGGACCTGAAGGGCTCCAGGAGAGCTGGGGAGGGACTTGTGACAAGGGCTGGGAGTGACAGGATGAGGAACAATGGCTGAGGAGTGTTCTTGAGAGTGAGGGTGGTGAGACCCTGGCACAGGTTGTGCAGGGAGGTAGTGGATGCCCCTTCCAAGGAGGTGTTCAAGCTCATGTTCCTACTCTTCCCAGCGAGGCTGGGGAGACTCTGGCACAGGTTGCCCAGGGATGTTGTGTATGCCCCCTGCCTGGAGGTGTTCAAGGCCAAGCTGGATGAGGCCTTGAGCAGCCTGGGCAGTAGAAAGTGGGGGGGTGGAACTAGATGGTCTTCAGGGTCCCTTCTAACCCAGTCCATCGCATGAATCCATGAGTGACTTTGTTTCCTGTACTCCTCCTCTTGGCTGGGCTCAACGAAGGGGTGGTTTGTTTTGTTTGTTATTTAGTCATAGAGCTCTGAGCTGTAGCAGAGTTTGCTTTCCTGTGTCACAGGAGCAGGTTCCTGGGGGGGCTGTGGCTGCCTCCTCCCTGGAGGTGTGCAAGGCCAGGCCGCTTGAGCAGCCTGGGCTGGTGGGAGGTGTCCCTGCCCGTGGCAGGGGGGCTGGGAACTGGATGGTCTTTGAGGTCCCTTCCACACAAACCAATCTGTGAATCTTTTGGTGGAGCTTACTCTCAGTTTTCAAACCAGTTTGAGGTAAGCTCTGAAGCAGCAGATGGTTCTCATCCCTTGGTAGTCAGTTTCAGTTTTTCCTTCCAGGAGGAGGGCAGATTGATCATGGCAAGGTTGTTTGACTCAAACGTGAAAGAGGAAATGTTACCTGTGAGGGGTTTCTAATTGCAGCCCTTTGGGATGAGAGATTTGGACTGCCTGCTCTACATAGTCTGAGCTTTACTCTTTGCTGGCACTTTGGGATGCAGAGGCATCCTTGTTGCCATGGGGGTGGAGTGTTTCAGTGTCCCAGGTGCTCCAGCTGCTGAAAGGGAAAAGTCTCTCAGTTGCTTCACTTACTCATTTGTAGCTTAGCTCAGCTGATGCCGAAGGAGATACTCCTATGCTCTGCAGCTTGCTGCTGGTCAGCTGCAGCTTATACACAGATGATAGAATGGTTTAGGGTGGAAGGGACATTCAAAATCATCCAGCTCCAGCCCCCTGCCATGGGCAGGGACACCTCCCACCAGCACAGGCTGCTCAGGGCCTCATCCAGCCTGGCCTTCAACACCTCCAGGCAGGAGGCAGCCACAGCCTCCCTGGGCAGCCTGTGCCAGAGTCTCCCCAGCCTCACACTGAACAACTTCTGCCTCAGCTCCACTCTAACCCTGCTCTGCCTCAGCTCCAAACCATTCCCCCTTGGCCTGGCTCCAGACCCCCTCAGCAAAATTCTCTCTGCAGCTTCCTGCAGGATCCCTTCAGGTCCTGGCAGCAGCAATGAGGTGCCCCAGGAGGCTTCTCCTCTCCATGCTGAACACCCCCAGCTCCCTCAGCCTGGCCTCACAGCAGAGCTGCTCCAGCCCTTGGATCATCTTTGTGGCCTCACTCCAGCAGCTCTGTGTCCTCCTTCTGCTGGGGACACCAGAACTGGAGGCAGGGTTGGAGGTGAGGTCTGGGCAGAGCAGAGCCCAGGGGCAGAATCCCCTCTGCTGCCCTGCTGCCCACCCTGCTCTGGCTGCAGCCCAGCACACAGCTGCCTCTGGGCAGCAGGAGGGCACTGCTGGCTCCTGGGGAGCTGCTCAGCACCCAGCACCCCCAAGGCTTTTTCTGCAGGGCTGCTCTCAGCCCACTCAGCACCCAGCCTAGATTGGTGCCTGGGGTTGGCCCAGCTGCAGGACCTTGCCCTGTGACTTGTTGACCCTCCTGCAGCTGGCCCTGGCCTCTTCTGAAGCCTGTCAAGATCCTTCTGGATGCCAGCACTGCCCTCCAGTGAGTGCAGCTCAGCACACAGCTTGGTGCCAGCAGCAAACCTGCTGAGGCTGCCTCGATGCCACTGCCCATGTGGCTGACAGAGAGGTCAGCCCTGGAGCCAGGACGGACCCCTGAGGAACTCCACTTGTTACTGGTCCCCAGCTGTGTCTGCAGCTGTTCACATCAGTGGAAGGACAGAACCTCCATTTGTCCCCTCATGCCATGTTGCCCTTTGCCTGCTATTAACATCACAGCTCAAGAAATGAAACCTTGGTTGTGGAGGGTACCCTTGGCAGTGCCAGTGCCCAGTGATGCAGCAGCTGAGCTGCCTCAGCTAAAATGATTGCTCTCCTCAAGAGTAATCCTAGAACCATGGAATGGTTTGGGTTGGAAGGGATCTCCAGAGATCATCCAGTCCAACCCCCTCTGCAGGCAGCAGGGACATCCTCCACTGGATCAGGTTGCCCAGGGCCCCACCAAGCCTGACCTTGAATGTCTCCAGGGATGGGGCCTCAACCACCTCCCTGGGCAACTTGCTGCAGTGTTCCAGCAGCCTCCTGGGGCAGAACTTGTTCCTCACATCCAATCTCAATCTGCTCTGCTCTCATTTCAAACCATTGCCTCTGGGGCTGTCCCTGCAGGCCCTTTGGGAACAGTCCCTCTGCAGCCTTCTTGTAGCCCCTTCAGGCACTGAGAGGCTGCTCCAGGTCTCCCTGGAGCTTTCTCCTCTCCAGGCTGAACAGCCCCAGCTCCTCAGCCTGTCCTTGCAGCAGAGGTGTTCCAGCCCTGCTCATTTTTGTGGCCTCCTCTGGACTCACTCCATCAGGTCCCTGTCCTTCCTGTGTTGGGATCTCCACAGCTGGACACAGCACTCAGGTGAGATCCCACCAGAGCAAAGTGGCAGAATCACCTCTCTTGATCTGCTGGCCATGCTGCTTCTGCTGCAGCCTGATGGCTTGTCCAAATGAGCTGCCACCCTAGTTTAAGCAAGGGAAAGATTGAAGGTATTAAAAGTTCTCCTACTTCTGGAAGGTTGTGGCCACACAAATGTTTGAAGGTTGATAAAATTCTTGAGCTATAGTTCCCATCTGATCCCCCAGAGACAGAGCTGCTCCTGGTGCCTGCACTGTCATGATTGTTTTCTCTCTTAGTGCCTTGCCCAGGGCTTTCAGCAACTGTCCCTGTCCCTCCCGGATCCACCTGGGCTTGCTCCTCTGCAGTTAAACCAAGCCTGGAGCTCTCCTCAGTGTTTTAGATTTGCATCTGGAGAAGCCCTCTGGTAGCATCCAGAGGATCCATCAGCATGAGACAGCACCTTGTGTGCAGCAGGGCTTGGGGACCGTCTGGAGGGCACTGCTCGTTCTTCGCTGTCTGTTTATACCTGACTGACCTAAAGGAGTTAGGAGGAAGGTTGTCCCTGCCTGGCTGGGAGGTGTCCACACCCAGCTCCAGTGGGCAGCAGCAGCTTCTTTCACCAACACTTGCTCATTGTCACCTTAGACTGTTTTCCAGTCATACTCAAATCCTCCAAACATGTCTGGTAACCACAATGTTTGCCTTGCACTGGAGCTCCTTGCAGGTCTCCTCTGCTGACAAAGTCAGGCTTTATAAAATCTGCTAAAATTAGGCAGCCCTTCCCTGCTGACCTCATGGTATTGGAACAGCCTCTGCTGCATGGTCTGAGGCTGCAGTTCAGAGGGAAGGGAATAGAGCACCCTTTGTGAGGGGCATTGGATGTGGTGCTTTCAGAAACTGCACCTTTGTTTGCCTGGGGAGTGTTCTGCAGGGTTCTCACTGGCCAGGCAGCAGCAGGGGAAAGCATAGAATGGAGAAATCAAGAGGCCTTAAGAAGTGCTTCTGCTGGTGCTGATACCAGGAACTAGCACCAGCAGAGATTTGCTGGAGACTTAAACACCCTGAGTGGTGCTTCAGCAGGTCTGCTTCCTAGAATGGTTTGTGTTGGAAGAGACCTTCAAGCTCATCCAGCTCCAGCCCCCTGCCATGGGCAGGGACCTCTCCCACCAGCACAGGCTGCTCAAGGCCTCATCCAGCCTGGCCTTCAACACCTCCAGGCAGGAGGCAGCTACAGCCTCCCTGGGCAGCCTGTGCCAGAGTCTCCCCAGCCTCACTCTCAACAATTCCTTCCTCCTCTCCAGTCTCAGTCTCCCCTCTCCCAGCTCAAAGCCATTGTCCCTCAGCCTGGCACTCCCAGCCCTTGTCCAAAGTCCCTCCTCAGCTCTCCTGGAGCCCTTCAGCTCCTGGAAGACTGCTCTGAGGTCTGCCTGGAGCCTTCCCTTCTCCAGGCTGCACAGCCCCAGCTCTCCCAGCCTGGCCCCATAAGGGAGGTTTTCCAGCCCTCTGGAGCCTCTCCAGCAGCTCCAGGTCCCTCCTATGCTGGGGGCAGCAGCATCTGTGGTGTTCCAGTACCATTGTGCAGGGGTACATGAACTTTGCAGTATTACTAGAAACAATAATAATAAATATTGCTTTGACAGGTACCTTGAGCCCTGGCTCTTACTGAACTGTGTTGCTCTTACCTTTGACCCTTTTATGGCTGATTTGAAACCTCTGCTCTGAAAGCTTTGCAAACCTGGGTGTTTGGGTAGGGTTCCAGGTGCAGCTTCTCCTGGCTGGTGGCTCTCTGACTCAGCAGTAATTCCCAGCTGTGTTTTCCTCAGATGAGAGGTGTGGTGATGTTACCAGGAAGGTTTTCCATTAAAATTGGGATAGTTCTTTATCAGAGAATTAAAAATGACAGTGCAGAGAGAGCTTTTCCTAAGAATTAAAGCACTTAGCTTAAGCTGAAGCCACCACCACAGCACCACTTCTTTTTCTCCAAGTTCCATTCCTTTAGGTGGAATCATTTCAGACAGCAGCTAACAGAAACTTGTTGGTGGCAGGGAGTGGTGGTGGCTTCCTTTGTTGCTTTTTGGACTGGAGCAGTCACACTTTCCCCTGCTAGATAGATCTCTTGCACAGGAGAGCTGTGCTCATTTGTGATGTGGTGACTAATGGCCTTCTGCCCTGGCACTCTTCTGACTGTGCTGATCGTTTAGTGACATGGAGTGAATGTTTGTCTTCTAACAGCTGCTTTTTGCCTTTGCAGGGCACAAAACTATGGATAATAATGGAGTACTTGGGTGGAGGGTCAGCTTTGGATCTTGTAAGTATATGTTGGGTTTTCTTCCTTTCTCAGTAGTAGTGAAGCTGATTTTATTGTGCTTTCCTATTGCTTCATAAAATCTAGTCCCTGGAGGCAGCTGATCTCCCATCAGTGCTCCACTGTAATGCTCCAAAAGGTGTGAGTTTGGTAGGCCTGGTAAGAAACCAAGCTGATTATTTTGGTTTGATTGCTGCTTTACTGTTTTTCCTGTGTCTCCAGGCATCAGGAGACATCCCTTTGCTCTCAGGCAAATGTTTGTGGTGTTAGTGTTAGGCAGTGTTGTTTATAGAATGCTAGAATGGTTTGGCTTGGAAGGGAAGCTCCTCTGAAGCTCCTCTTGTCCACCCCCCAGCAGCCAGCAGGGCCATCTGGAAGGAGATCAGGTTGCTCAAAGCTCCAGCAAGTTTGCCCTCTAGGGATGGGGGTCTCAACTACACCTCTGAGCAACCTGTTGCAGTATTTCCCCCGCCTCTTGGCATACATGGTGGGGTTTGGGGTTGTCTGTCCATTCCCTGCCCACTCCTCCCAGTAGACTCATTGCACTTGAGGTAAAAATCATAATCTTGCTGTGGGGCTGGGTCTGAAGAATGAATGAAGCTTGCCCACAGAGCCCAGGGTAGAATCACTGCTTAAAAGCCACTGGCTTTTGTATTTTCAGCTAAGTGTGAAAGTGCTGTTGACTTGAGATAGTGCAGCATTCATGAAGGATGTAGCTCAGAGCACACTCCCCTGGATGTGGATGTGGTTTGCCCCTACTTTCAGTACAGCTTTGCCTCAGCTGTGAAGCTGAGACCCACCCTTTCCTGTGAGCTGCTAGAACTCCATCTTGGTGTGCTTCTGAGGGCAGATGTCCTGTCTTCAGTGCTGATTCCAGATGTGCTAACTCTGGCCTGTCTGCTAGAGCTGATGTGCTGAGCTTCACAAACCCTGAAGGAGGCCAGGCTGAGGGAGCTGGGGCTGTGCAGCCTGCAGAGGAGAAGGCTCCAGGGGCACCTCAGAGCTGCTGCCAGGACCTGAAGGGATCCTGCAGCAAGCTGCAGAGAGACTTTTGCTGAGGGGGTCTGGAGCCAGGCCAAGGGGGAATGGCTTGGAGCTGAGGCAGAGCAGGGTTAGAGTGGAGCTGAGGCAGAAGTTGTTCAGTGTGAGGCTGGGGAGACTCTGGCACAGGCTGCCCAGGGAGGCTGTGGCTGCCTTCTGCCTGGGGGTGTTGAAGGCCAGGCTGGATGAGGCTTTGGGCAGCCAAGTCTAGTTGAGAGGTGTCCCTGCCATGGCAGGGGCTTGGAGTAGATGATCCTTGAGGTCCCTTCCAACCTGAGCCATTCTGTGACTCTGTATATAAACTCTACAGGCTATAGGCATGCAAGGGCACAGCAGGGCTGTGCAGCACATAGGAGTTTGTAGCTCAGGAGCTGTTTGAGAAAGATCCTGTGAGGTATTTATGCTTTAATGGTGTTGGGTAACTCCTGATCTTCTGTGGAGGGTCAGAAGTACTGAAGCGGCTTTTACCAGTGACAGCTGAACCTCGAGATGAATCAACCTGCCAGTTCTGCCTCATTTGCCACTCTGTATCTCATGGTGGGCTCTGTTTCAGAGCTGCACTCGTGGTTATTTTATAGCAGAAGCACCAACAGTTACTGTTTTGGGTTTCCTGATGGGCAAAGCTAGCAGCTTGTAGTGGCGTGGTGGATGCAAAAGCAGCCATGGAATCAAAAATACTGGCACAGGAGGGAAAGAAAGCATCAGTGAATTTAAGCCCCACAGCCAACAGACTGATTTATTTTGAAACAAACTTTACTTGAAGTCACCTAATCTGAAAGGCAAAATGCAGTCTGTCTGGAGGAAACTGGAACGTGGTGGAAAGTCAGTTCTGGCTTTCCTGTGCTTTGCATGCTGCACATGGTAGAGAAAGAGCAGCAGGGTATGACAACAGGAGGTGTGAAGGACGAGGAGGGCAGATTTAGGCTGGAGATGAGGAAGAAATTAATGACAGTGAGGGTGGTGAGACCCTGGAAGAGGTTTCCCAAGGAGGTTGTGGATGTGCCCTGCCTGGAGGTGTTTCAAGGCCAGGCTGGATGAGGCCTTGAGCAACCTGGGCTGGTGGGAGGTGTTGCCCATGGCCAAGGGGTTGCAACTGGATGTTCTTTAAGGTCCCTTCCAACCCAATCTATTCTCCTCCCCCTCTGCTCTGCCCTGCTGAGGCCACAGCTGGAATCTTGTGTCCAGCTCTGGGCCCCTCAGGTCAGGAGGGACCTCAGGGAACTGCTGCAGAGAGTCCAGCACAGAGCCACAGAGCTGCTGCAGGCAGTGCAACATCTTCCTCAGGAGGAGAGCCTGAGGGAGCTGAGGGCTCTGGAGCTAGCAGAGGAGGAGCCTGAGAGGTGAGCTGGGGAGAAAGCTGTGCAGGGGGATGCCCAGAGGCTGGAGCCAGGCTCTGCTGGGGGCTGCCCAGTGCCAGCACAAGGGGCAGTGGTGGAAGCTGAGGCAGAGGAAGTGCCATGGAAAGAGGAGGAAACATTTTGTCCCTGGGAGGGTGCCAGAGCCCTGGAACAGGCTGCCCAGGGGGGCTGTGGAGGCTCCTTCTGTGGAGATCTTCCAGCCCCACCTGGATGTGTTCTGTGTGAGCTGCCCTGGGTGCCCCTGCCCTGGCAGGGGCTTGGACTGGGTGATCTCTGGAGCTCCCTCCCAGCCCCTGGCACGCTGTGACTCTGTGCAGGTGCTCATTCCAGTGGCACCTGTTTCTGATAGAAGGCTGGCACATATAATTGAAGCTGTCATGAATTCTTACAGTTCTTTTCTTTCAGACAATCTTTCACCTTTTCAGCTGGAATTAAATCAGTAGCAAGGTGAAAAATGGCTCCAAGTCTAACATGATTTGTATGTCTGCTCTCTGCAGCTGCGTGCTGGCCCCTTTGATGAGTTCCAGATTGCTACCATGCTCAAGGAAATCTTGAAAGGTCTTGACTACCTACACTCAGAGAAGAAAATACACAGGGATATAAAAGGTTTGTAGTAGTCTCAGTGGTACTTTTAAAAAGCCTTTACCCATCCTGAGAGCAGTATTGTAATCCCTGTGTGCTGTTACTTCCCCTTGGCAGCTGCCAATGTGTTGTTATCAGAACAAGGTGATGTTAAGCTTGCTGATTTTGGAGTTGCTGGGCAGCTGACAGACACACAAATTAAGAGGAATACCTTTGTTGGAACTCCTTTTTGGATGGCCCCTGAAGTGATTCAGCAGTCAGCCTATGATTCTAAAGTAAGTATGAGAGCTTCTGTTGGTATCTGCAGCTCCAGCAGGAGTTAGGTGGATTTTGTGGATTCAGGCCTGGCAGCACGGAGGGGGAAAAGCAAGACTTCAATTGCCAGGGTTTCAGGTAATAAATTGTAAGTGAGGTGAAGTTGCTTTTATGGAGCAGTTCCACATCCCTGTGCTCACATGCCAGAGCCCTGCAAGCTCACCAAGCAGCTTGATGCTTTCATGTTACGATTCGTTCAGAGGAGCTCCCTCAGTGCGTTCGGCTTTGCTGATCTGGTTTTAATTTCACTTCAACCTTTCTGCATTAATTAAAGCAGTGACAAAAGTCTCCTAAACGAGAATGCCCCCAGATCCTGCACTCTTCTGTAAAGCCAAGGTGGCAGCTGAAGCTTTAGCCTCTGGTTGTAATAAGGAGCTCTGATTTATTTATTTATTTTGATTATGAGAGACTCTGCTGTGTGGTGCTGAAAATTTCAGCACAAGAAACTGATCCTGAGAAGTTAAGAAGGAACTTCAGCTGCAGGGTGGGGAGCTGTGGTAGCATCATGGCACCTTGCTCTACCATGAGAGCTGTTGATGGATGACAGCCTCTCTGGGCAGCCTGCTCCAGGGCTCAGCAGCCTCACAGGGACAAAGGTTTCCCTCCTCTTCCCCTGGCACCTCCTCTGCTCCAGCTTGCCCCCAGTGCCCCTTGTGCCGTGCTTGGCCATCCCTGAGCAGAGCCTGGCTCCAGCCCTGCACCCTCAGGCTCCTCTGCTCCAGGTTCCAAGCCCCAGCTGCCTCAGCCTGGCCTCACAGGGAGATGTTGCACTGCCTGCAGCAGCTCTGTGCCTCTGTGCTGGACTCTCTCAAGCAGTTCCCTGACGTCCTTCTTGCACTGAGAGGCCCAGAGCTGGACACTATTCCAGCTGTGGTCTCAGCAGGGCAGAGTAGAGGGGGAGGAGAACCTCTCTGACCTACTGACCACAGCCCTTCCAATCCACCCCAGGCTGCCCTTGGCCTTCTTGGCCACAAGGGCACATTGCTGGCTCATGAGCATCCTTCTGTGTACCAGGAGACAGGAGTCATCCTTCTGTCCCCAGGTCCCCTTCCCCTGTGCTGCTCTCTAACAGCTCCCCACCAACACTGCTCCATACCCACCATACTGTTTATACCCAGACTCAGGACTCTTCTGTGTACACTTTCAAGCACAGAGGTCTTTCCTTGTGGCCCTTTTTGAACTGAGGGGCCCAGAATTACTGCCTTCAGTTGTTAGAAAGGAGTCTTTGCGCATTATCTTTGTTGACCAGACTGAATTTCCTTTCATAGATGTGGAGATTTCAGTTCTTGAGGAACGCTTGGTCACAGGAGCCCTTAATTTTGTACTAAAAGTGACTTTTGCCTTTCTCAGGCTGACATCTGGTCGCTGGGAATCACTGCAATTGAGCTGGCCAAAGGGGAGCCTCCCAACTCTGACATGCACCCCATGAGAGTTCTCTTCCTCATTCCAAAAAACAATCCTCCAACTCTACTGGGAGAGTTCAGTAAACCTTTCAAAGAGTTCATTGATGCATGTCTGAATAAGGACCCAACATTTGTGAGTACAAACCTGTGTGTCCAGGTGTTTGGGGGGGGTTCTGCTTTCTCCTGCTTGGGAAGTGTTTTGCTGCTGCAGTGCATCATGACTGAAACTGTACTTCCCACTGCAAATGGTCATGGTGCTTTTTAATAGCTGGGTCTCCATCCTGGTCTTTTGTCTTGTCTAAAACGTGCTGCAAGGAGGAGGGAGAAAGCAGAATGAGCTTCCTAAAGAGCACTCAAGCTTTGGGGTAATGTCAGAAGAGAAGCTTTAATAGAGGAGAGGATCTGACATACTGGGCTTCTTTCACTCCAGCAGAACTTTAGCTCTCTGTCTGAATTCTGCTTACAAGGAAATGTTGCATTGGAGAATTTTGATTAGTCATTTTCCTGGGTGTGTACCTTCCAGCCCAGAAGGGGTAAGCCCCAGGGGCTGTGACACACCAGCATATTTTTAGAGTGCTTGTAAATGTGCATCGCTGCCTCCTGACTTCCCCTCTCACTCATTTCCTGCTGCTGGGTGACTTTGCTCCGGGAGCCTCTTGTCTCGTTGGAAATCTCCCTGTTAACATGTCAATGGTGGCAGGGCAGCAGGGCACTAAGGGTCTGAAGGGTCTCTTGCAGCGCCCCACTGCGAAAGAGCTGCTGAAGCACAAGTTCATCATGAAGAACGCCAAGAAGACTTCCTACCTGACCGAGCTGATCGACAGGTTCAAGCGGTGGAAAGCTGAGGGACACAGCAGTGATGAAAGTGACTCTGATGGCTCAGACTCGTGAGTTGATGTTCACTGCAGTCTCTCCTGGGCTGCTTCTCCAATTAGGTTATTGTTAAATAATGCTTCCTAAAGCAGCTTAGTGGCAGCTCCCCTCTGTGATTCACTCTGCTACCTCTGTCATTGGTCCATGTGGCTCTCACAGAATGGTTTAGATTGGAAGGGAACTCAAAGCTCATCCAGCTCCAGCCCCCTGCCATGGGCAGGGACACCTCCCACCAGCACAGGCTGCTCAAGGCCTCATCCAGCCTGGCCTTCAGCACCTCCAGGCAGGAGGCAGCCACAGCCTCCCTGAGAAAGCTGTGCCAGAGTCTCCCCAGCCTCACTCTCAACAATTCCTTCCTCAGCTCCACTCTCAGTCTCCCCTCTCCCAGCTCAAAGCCATTGTTCCTCAGCCTGGCACTCCCAGCCCTTGTCCCAAGTCCCTCCCCAGCTCTCCTGGAGCCCTTCAGCTCCTGGCAGACTGCTCTGAGGTCTGCCTGGAGCCTTCTCTTCTCCAGGCTGCACAGCCCCAACTCTCCCAGCCTGGCCCCACAGGGGAGGTTCTGCAGCCTCTGCTCATCTCTGTGGCCTGCTCTGGAGCCTCTCCAGCAGCTCCAGGTCCTTCTTGTGCTGGGGGCCCAGAGCTGGAGAGAGTGCTGCAGGTGGGCTCTGAGCAGAGCAGAGGGGCAGAATCCCCTCCCTGTGCTGCTGCTCTCCCTGCTCTGGCTGCAGCTCCGCACTCAGCTGGCTCTGGGCTGCCAGGGACCAGTGCTGGCTCCTGGGGACTTTGTCACCACCTGACACCCCCAAGTTGGGGCCTTGGTTTCTTTCAATAAATCCTCTTGTAGGACACTGAGAAGCAGTGCTTAAGTCAAGCTCATTGCCTCTTTGAAGGTTCACTCTGAGCTCAATTTCAGCTGTGTTGAAGTGCTGAGTATTTCCCAGGCTGAGGCTCCTGCTTGTAGCAAAAGCCCTGAGTCACTATTAGAGAGGTTGCAGAGCAGGGCTGAGGGGTGTGAAGAAGTTTGCACAATGCCTGGGGAACAACAGTGGTGCTGTAAGTCTCTTGCATTTCTGGCTATCAGATAACTGATTTAAATGGGATACCAAAGGAGCAGGGAGGCTTTATGGGGAGATAGCATCTTCTCTTTGATCGTGTTTCAGTTTATCCAGCCTCTGAAGTTGTTGGGTTGGAAGTTCAGGTAATCTTTTGATGCAGGTTGTCTTATTTTAAGGGATTCAGTACTAATCCATGCTAGATGTATGATGTTTTGGGGTTAGCCATGTTGTGCAGGGTTGTGTGCTGGCTGGGATTATGTACATGGTATGCTTTTTCCCTCAGGGAGTCCAGTAACAAGGAAAACAACTCTCACCCAGAGTGGAGCTTCACTACAGTCCGAAAGAAGCCAGATGCAAAGAAGCTACAGAACGGGACGGTAGGTACAGCCTGAGGGCTCAAGGCAGAGTCAGGGCTGAAGCTTGGCACTTCAGCAGCTTTTTGTAGTTCAAGAGGTGGTGCTTCTTAGTGGTCATCAGACTCAGAGAGTGGTTTGGGTTGGAAGGGACCTTAAAGACCATCCAGTCCCAGTCCCCTGCCATGGGCAGGGACCCCTCCCACCAGCACAGGTTCCTCAAGGCCTCATCCAGCCTGGCCTTCAACACCTCCAGGCAGGAGGCAGCCACAGCCTCCCTGGGCAGCCTGTGCCAGAGTCTCCCCAGCCTCACTCTCAACAATTCCTTCTTCAGCTCCACTCTCAGCCTCTCCTCTCCCAGCTCCAAGCCACTGCCCCTTCTGGCAGGCTGCTCTGAGGTCTCCCTGGAGCCTTCTCTTCTCCAGGCTGAACAGCCCCAACTCTCCCAGCCTGGCCCCACAGGGCAGGTTCTCCATCCCTCTGCTCATCTTGGACCACTACTAGATACCTTTTTTGTTGTCTTTTCTTCATTTTTTCCCCTTTTTTCTCTCTTCTCTCCTTGCCAATGCGGTCACACCGCTGGCATAAGAGCCAAGAGATCAGTCACACAGGGAGTAAGCTAAAGGCCACCCCTGGTGAGGCTGAGGAGCACCAGCATCCCTGCAGCCCTGGAGGCAATGGTCCTCCTGGTGGTGCTCGGGGCAGCCGCGGGCAGGGGGGGGGGCGGGTGGGGGGCAGCCGGGGCAGGGTGGGGGGCAGCCGCGGGCAGGGCAAGGGGGCGGGCGGGGGGCCGGCGGGGGGCAGCCGCGGGCGGGGCGGGGGGCAGCCGCGGGCAGGGCAGGGCGGGCGGGGGGCAGCCGCGGGCAGGCGGCCGAGGCGCACGGTGCGGGGCACCATTGGTTACAGAACCGATTGTATATAGACGGTAGATTGACCCCGAGCACTGCTTGCAGGCCAAGACCTTCATCGCCTTACACAGCAAGGTTACCAGTCCATCAGGAGGCACAGGCGTGGCCTCTCACTTGGTGGCTCTCTGCTGGCATGAGTGTAGTTAAGGCATGCAGTAGGTCAAAATAACCAAACAGTATTGTAACCCAACCAAACTGCCCAGCTTCTCTCCCTCAGTCACAAGGTGTTCACATTCCCCTCAGAGTCAAAGACAAAACAAAGCCTCCTCTAATCCGAGCAAAGGCAACTCTTCCCTACAGCCTTCCAAAGCTCTCTGAGAACAGCCTCTTCCCACACTCCAACAGTTCAGAGTCCTTTTTGTGCTGCTGTCTTGCTGCCCGTGTCAGCTCCCAGTGCAAAAGGCACTGCACGCAGGTAGAGCTGGCCATGGAGATGTGAACTTTAAGGACATGTACAACGTTGGAGAGGAAACCCCAAGCTCTTTCTGATGATCTATGATACTGTTTCAGAAGTGTCATCAGGCACCTGCTTCCACCTGAGATAAGGACTGTAGGTGTTCTGTGCCTTCATTATTTTGTGCTGTATTTCCAGCACCCTGGTGAATGCAGTGAACTCCCCAAGTGCCTTGTGTTAAGTGCAGCACAGACACTGTACAGGAATCAGCGTATTAATGGAATCCTTCTTTGCCAACTTCTAGGATCAGGATCTTGTTAAAACCCTGAGTTGCTTAACCATGATAATCACCCCTGTGTTTGCTGAGGTGAGTCTTGACTTTAAGAAACCTCTTTGAAAATAATTATCCAAGTGTCTGATAACTTCTCTCAGTTTCCTTTGCTTGGGTTTCCTCCACAGCTCAAACAGCAGGACACAAACAATGCAAACAGGAAGAAAGCGATTGAGGACCTTGAGAAGAGCATCAACATGGCAGAGGCAGCATGTCCAGGTATCACAGACAAGATGGTGAAGAAACTGATGGAGAAATTTCAGAAGTAAGTTGTGTGCGTTGTTAAAAAACACCAGTTTCCCTTTGAGAGGAGTTATGGACAGCTGGGGGTGCTCACAGAGGAAAAGGTCATCCGGTCCAACCACTCTCTAGTGCTGCCAAGGCTGGTGCTACACCGTGGCCCTCAGCACCACAGCTCTGCCTTGCTGAAACACCTCCAGGCATGGGGTTCAACCACCTCTTGGGCAGCCTGTGCCAGGCTTTGAGAACCCTTTCTGGAAAGAGAACTTGTTCCTAATCCCCAGCCTGGCACAATTTCAGGCCATTTCCTCCCGCTCTATCACCCAATAACAGGGAGAAGACCACCCCCCACCTCACTGCAGCCTCCTGTCAGAGCATTAGAGAGCAATGCCATCTCCCTTCCTTTTCTCCAGCCTGAGCAGCCCCTGTTTTCCCTGTTCTCTGCCTCTGCCCCTTCCAAACGTGATACAGGCACCTGCAGGTTTGCTCTCGCTGCTGTGGCTGTGATGTACCAAGTAGTTCTCCCAAATTGCACTGAAGTAGGGATGGCAGCCCCCAGCTGGCTCCAGCCTCCTTTCAGAGAGGTGTGGAGAGCAAGGCGGTCTCCCTTAGCCGACACTGAACTTCCTCTGGTGGGTGAATTTGAGCAGTTTGGAGCTCTGCCGTGTCCAGTGCTTTACACTTAGCTTGGTTGTGTGCAACACTGCTGTTGGAGGCTGAAGCACAGCACCAGTTACAGTGGGGTTGGTCTTCAGGGCTGCTTTGGTGCTGCAGTTGTTACACCTTGCCTCCTTTCCTTGAGCCTGCAACTGTGGTCTAAGCATGCTTAGTCAGTAAGGGAGCAGGATGCTGGGGATTTGAAGGAAGGAAGTCAGAGAGTTGTGGACAGTGGGGCAGTCCAGTGGAAGGCCTCTATCCAGTGGAGTCCCTCAGAGGTCAGTACTGGATCAGGACTGTTCAGTGTCTTCAACCTCTGGATGAGGGCACAGAGGGCATTGTCAGCCAGTTTGACACCAAACTGGCAGCAGTGGTGACAGCCCTCAGGCTGTGCTGCCATTCAGCCAGACCTGGACAGGCTGAGATTTGTGCAGGGAGAAATTGAATGAAATCCACCAGTGTAGGCAGGGGGTGGCTGAGCTATTAGAGAGCAGCACAGGGGAAGGGGACCTGGGGCTCCTGGCAGACAGAAGATGCTCATGAGCCAGCAATGTGCCCTTGTGGCCAAGAAGGCCAAGGGCATCCTGGAGTGGATTGGAAGGGCTGTGGTCAGTAGGTCAGAGAGGTTGTCCTGCTCCTCTGCTCTGCCCTGCTGAGGCCACAGCTGGAATGTTGTGTCCAGCTCTGGGCCTCTCAGTGCAAGAAGGACCTCAGGGAACTGCTTGAGAGAGTCCAGCACAGAGCTGCTGCAGGCAGTGCAACATCTCCCTGTGAGGCCAGGCTGAGGGAGCTGGGGTTTGGATCTGGGAGCAGAGGAGCCTGAGGGCTGCCCTCATGGCTGGGGGTAAAGATGTGCAGGGCTGGAGCCAGGCTCTGCTCAGGGATGGCCAAGCACGGCACAAGGGGCACTGGGGGCAAGCTGGAGCAGAGGAGGTGCCAAGGGAAGAGGAGGGAAACCTTTGTCCCTGTGAGGCTGCTGAGCCCTGGAGCAGGCTGCCCAGAGAGGTTGTGGAGTCTCCTGCTCTGGAGCCTTTCCAACCCCCCTGGCTGTGCTCTGTGTGCCCTGCCCTGGGACTGGGTGATCTCTGGAGGTCCCTTGCAACTCCCAATGTTTGTTGATTCTGGGAACCCTTAAGTTACCTTTCTAGGGACTGTTTTCCTGGCAATGTGCCTTGTGGTGTCTTTCCCTGTGAGCTGCTGAGTTGCAGTCCCTGGCGATGATGCACTGCTAACCGTGCGCTGCTCGCCGGCCTCGAAGAATGGAATCAGCACCTTTGTGTTTTTCTCTCCTAGGTTTTCTGTTAATGACTCATCCTAAGAACCTTCCCCTAAGTGACTGCTGTTTCATATGGACCCAGTGAAACCCACCAAAACTACTTCAAGCTTGGCAGTGCTTAGCTCATGAGCTCCTTGTGCCTTTTTGGATCTTTGCAACATATTATCGACGGCGATTCGAGGATTTGGAAGAACCTACTCTCGACTATTTTGTGGCAGTGCACATGGTTTTATATATTTTCAGGAAATTATTTTGTAAAGGACAACTTTTAATATTGTAGTTTCACCTGTTTGGAAGCTGAGGAAAATGTCCAGGTGCAGTTTTGCTTTTAGAAATAGGACCACGACCTTTTAGTTCCTGTAGGAAAGTGCGAGTGCAGTCTGGGTTTTGATGCTGTTCTGTTCCTGTGCAGGGGGGCTGTACAGGGTCTCTTTTGTATTAATGAGTTCCAAAAACCTTTTGTAAATCACTAACAAAGCTTCAGAGAAAATCAGCTTGGGGGGGGGTTGTTTGGTGTGGGTGTTTTGGTTCTTTTCCTTCACAGCGTGCAGCCTAGCAGCAAGGGTCTTGCTGCAGCACCTGCTTCAACCAGCACATAGTTACCCTCTGCCCTGACAGAGAGACCTGCAAAGAGCAGCTCCTGAGGGAGCCTCATTGGTACAGTATTTTAGGCAGCTCTATGATGAAGTCTATTTGAGAGCAATATGTCCTTAGTCTGCAGGTGATATGTAGCAACAGGTTAGATCCTGATGTACAGTCCTAGCTCTTACCTTCTGCAAGCAGCTTGGGAAGTAGGAATTCAATCTTCTAGGCGTCACGGTAGGCAGGGAAAAATAACCTTAGAGCAATACAGCTGGGGGGGAGGGGGGAAGCTTCTGGCAATAATGGACAAAACCTGAACTCCAGTTTCAACTTCAGTTAGCAGTTTCTCATTGCTGTGGTTGGTTTTGTTTGTTTGTTTGTTCCCCTCTCTGGGTGGAAGGGAGCCAGAGAACACCTCCCAAGCAGGTATCAGAGTACCAGCAGCCCTTGGTGTGCCGTGGGCTTGTTTCTCCTGTAAGATAAGTGACCCTCTTCGGGCGGGGGAGGCTTTTGGAGGGGTTTTGGTTCTTGAAAGACATTAAGTATACATCAGCCACCCCTTTTTTGTTCATAACTTTCTGAAAGTGTATTTCAGTGTGTGTGTACCAGCTCAGTATGCAAACGACTGGGTTATAGATAGTCTTTCACACCGAGGGAGTACTGTGCAGTATGCAGTGAGTTATTCTGGGGGGAGGGGAGGGCTTGGTTTGTTTTTATTAATTAAAATAGTTAAGGCTTTCAGTTCTGTATTTATGGTACTGCTAGGTGAGCAATGTCTTCATTTCTGGTTTATTTTGTTGGGGTTCTATTCCTCCTTCCCCCCTTCCCCCCCCAGTATGTATATTATGCTGAAGTTTTTCAACTGGGATTGCTCTGTTTTGGGTTTGGTTGTTTTTCCCCTCCTTTGTCTTTTCACTACTTAGCTGTGGAACTGTTGGTGTAAATTTATTTTTGATAAAGGCTGGGTGTGTTTATTTTGTGGTTCAAACCTGCACATTGTTTGGTTTGGTTTTGCACAAAAAAAAATAGAGTCATTTTAAAGAATCAGAAAAAAAATCTTCTCTGCCAAATAAGGAAGCAGGAATGGTGTGCAAGGAGGGCTGCAGCGGGAGTCCAAACCTTGCCCTTACGTTGGGGGGGTGATGCATAAAGGACACTTGGGGAGAGGTGGTGGTCAGATATGCCAAGGACAATTCCTTTCAATGGTGCCTACACTGTAAAGAAAAGAATTTAAATAAATAAATTGCTTTTAACTCCTTGTTTTAATTTAAAAGAGAAGAGAGGAAAGGTTTCTGCTTGGAGCTGCTCCTCCTCTGCTGTAGGACTGAGACTCCACTGGAATTACAGCTGAGGACAGAGGGTGGAAAGAAAAGAAAAGAAAAAAAAAAAAGCCTGGAAATAGTTTTGAAAACAAACAAACAAAAAATGTTATGGAGGAAAGAAATATTTTTATAAATGTCAAAGCAGCAGAATTGTAAATAGAGTTGGTCTGAAGCTTGGCCAGGGACCTGCGTCACAGAAACCGACCCCAGCGCTCCTCTCTAGCTTCTGTAGCTGTTAGTCTGTAAATCTGTTTATAGATGAAGCTTATTTCAGTGTTGGGGGGGGAGGGTTTAAATGGTTTAAAGAAATAAAATATTTAAGTTCTGTAAACTTTGACCAGCTTGTTCTGTCCTGCATTGCCCTCTGCTTTCAGAGCTCGCGGCTGTCAGCTTCCCTCTGCCCCTCAGCAGAGCCTCGGAGGTGTGAGCTGCCTCCTGGGCTGCAGAAGAAGCTCAGAGGTGTGAGTTGCCTTCTGGGTTTCAGTAGTGCTCAGATGTGAGCTTCCTTCTGGGTTGCAGTAGAAGCTCAGAGACGTGAGCTTCCTTCTGGGTTGCAGTAGAAGCTCAGAGGTGTGAAGGTGCCACTTGCAAACCTGGTGTTTAGTACAAGAAAGAAGAGGTCTGCCTTGCACAGAGATGCCTGGCTGCTTTGAAGAGGTTTGGGTATCGCCCCTGTTCCTCCCCTTGCTGTTCTTACCTGGAGAGCACCTACCAGCTGCTACAGCAGCCAATGGATGGAGCATCCCCAGGGGGCAGTTTGAGGCTGAAGAGGAGTCTTCAGGACCTGTGAGGGTGCTGGAGCCCTGGAGCAGGCTGCCCAGAGAGGTTGTGGAGTCTCCTCCTCTGGAGCCTTTCCAAAGCCACCTGGATGTGTTGCTGGGTGACCCTGCTCTGGCAGGGGGGTTGGACTGGGTGATCGCCAGAGGTCCCTTCCCACCCCTGACATTCTGTGATTCTGTGTGCTTGGACAGTGTACGTGGCCAGTGACAGTGTGGTTGAAGTGTCAGAGCACTGACCGTGGAGTGAAGGTACAAACAGGCCTGGTCACAGGTGTGAGCTGCAGCACAGGGAGGGGATTCTGTCCCCGTGCTCTGCTCAGAGCCCACCTGCAGCACTGCCTCCAGCTCTGGGACCCCAGCACAAGAAGGACCTGGAGCTGCTGGAGAGGCTCCAGAGGAGGCCACAGAGATGAGCAGAGGCTGCAGAACCTCCCCTGTGGGGCCAGGCTGGGAGAGCTGGGGCTGTGCAGCCTGGAGAAGAGAAGGCTCCAGGCAGACCTCAGAGCAGCCTGCCAGGAGCTGAAGGGCTCCAGGAGAGCTGGGGAGGGACTTGGGACAAGGGCTGGGAGTGCCAGGCTGAGGAACAATGGCTTTGAGCTGGGAGAGGGGAGACTGAGCCTGGAGCTGAGGAAGGAATTGTTGAGAGTGAGGCTGGGGAGACTCTGGCACAGGCTGCCCAGGGAGGTGTTGAAGGCCAGGCTGGATGAGGCCCTGAGCAGCCTGTGCTGGTGGGAGGTGTCCCTGCCCATGGATGATCTCTGAGGTCCCTTCCAACCCGTTTTATGAACCTCTGGCAGCTACACCTCGGCTCTCCCTTCAGCAGTCTTCACCCAAATCTTGTTTCAGAGCTCCATGCAAATGCTCAGTCACAAACATTTTTGCTTCCAGATCCTTTCCCTTAAGCTGCTCTTTCCCCATGGGAGGGTGAGGGCAGAAGTGCTTGGGTGTACCTCCTGATCTGCCTCAAGAGTGGCCCTTGCCTGCTGGGGTTTCAACCTCTGCTGCTTTAGAACCGTTCTGGGTAGGTGGAGTTGTGAATTATGTGGGAAATCGCAACCCTCCTGTTTGTGCTGTGGCAGTGACACTGCTGAGCTCTGGGACCTCCTCCTTGCCTGGGATGTGTTCCTACCTCATGGAGCAGCGTGGGGAAAAGCTCCTGCAGGTGTGCATAGCACAGTCTGGTCCTCCTGCAGCAGAGGCCCTGCCTGGCTCTCCTGCTCTGGCCATGGCAGCTCTGCGCCAGGAGCCGCTGTCACCCGCTGCAGAAGCCCCCTCTGGCTGTGCTCCTGCCTGCCAGAGGACAGTTGTGGTTTTCCCCACCCTCAGTAACTGATGAGCTGTGTAACTCAGCAGGATTCTGTTGCTGGCAGACAGCTGATGGAAAGATGAATCCAAACTGTTCCTCCAGGAACTGTGTCTGCCTTGGTGGCTTTGCTGGGCTCCCACTGCTGCTGGAGAAGAATTGATACGGGAGTGTTAGCAGAGTCTGAGCTACAGAACAGAAATGGATTTATTCCAAGGGGAGCCTGGGCTGGATTGGAAGGGCTGTGGTCAGTAGGTCAGAGAGGTTCTCCTCCCCCTCTACTCTACTCTGCCCTGCTGAGGCCACAGCTGGAATCTTGTGTCTAGCTCTGGGCCTCTGAGTGCACGAAGGACCTCAGGGAACTGCTTGAGAGAGTCCAGCACAGAGGCACAGAGCTGCTGCAGGCAGTGCAACATCTCCCTGTGAGGCCAGGCTGAGGCAGCTGGGGCTGGGAGCTGGGAGCAGAGGAGCCTGAGGGTGACCTCATGGCTGGGGATAAAGCTGTGCAGGGCTGGAGCCAGGCTCTGCTCAGGGATGGCCAAGCACAGCACAAGGGGCCCTGGGGGCAAGCTGGAGCAGAGGAGGTGCCAGGGGAAGAGGAGGGAAACCTTTGTCCCTGTGAGGCTGCTGAGCCCTGGAGCAGGCTGCCCAGAGAGGCTGTGGAGTCTCCTGCTCTGGAGCCTTTCCAGCCCCCCTGGCTGTGCTCTGTGTGCCCTGCCCTGGGTGCCCCTGCTCTGGCAGGGGCTGGGACTGGGTGATCTCTGGAGGTCCCTTCCAACCCCTAACCTTCTGTATAGATGCAGCCTTCAGTCACAGCATCAGAGTGCAGAAAGCCCAGAGCCAGCATCAAAGGACACTAACCACATGCTCTAGGTCATCTTGTAGGTGTACACTTGGGAGAGGATGGAACTGTTCCCTCCTTACCATCACTTGTAGCAGTAGTTACCAACCCTCACAAAGCCATGGAGGAGATTTGCTTTCCTACTGCTAGTTCAACATCAGGAAACTCTCCTGCACCTGGATTCCAGATCAGCTTTATGTGGCAGTGGGAGGTGAACCCCTTCAGCCCAGAAGCCCTGAGTTGCTCAATGCTCTGACCCTACTGTTGCTGTGCCTCCTCCCCCTGTGCTAATCCTTGCTCGTGCCCGGGCTGTACAAGTGTCCATTTTGCAGTGCTGCTGTCCTCCCTTTCACTGCCAGCTGCCCAAACCACTCTGTGGCCTCTCCCCATCCTTTTCTCCCCTAGTCTCACTTCAATCCATGTTGTGACCTCTTTGGGATGAACAGAGCTGAGCAGGGACTGTGGGGCAGGACTCACTCAAGGCTTATTTCAGCTGTTCCTTGGCCCAAGAGCCACAGCTCTCTGCGCTGGTTCCTTTCCTTCAGTCAGTCCCAAGAAAGCTACACAGTGGCTGACGGAGATGTGGAGATGTTAATTTCTGTCCCTCACCCATGAGCTGCTTTGTTCCTCTGCTGTTGCTGACCAGGGGGTAGGAGGCTGTGCTCAGGCACAGTGCATGTGCTGTGCCCCAGTGCTCTCTGCTCAATGGAATCATCCAAAAATAGTTTCCCAAGTTCTTGTTTCTGCTTCCCAGGGCTGATTCCCAGCACACCCTGAACAGCAGAGCTGGCAGCTCCTGGAGCCCAGGGCAGAGTGGCTGCATGTTGATCCCAGTCCCTCTCTGGGGGGCTGCATGTCCTGGGACGTGCTCAAGGTAGAATGATCAGGGCCAGCCTTCACCTGTGTCTCCACATGCTTTCAGGAGCTGTGTTACTGCAGGTTTTCCTGTGCTTAGGGTCCCTTTAGGGGCAAACACAACAGTAACTGGGCTAAGAGTGGCTCAAGAGCAGCCTTGAGGAGAAGGCCTTGGGGGGTGTCAGGTGGTGACAAAGTCCCCAGGAGCCAGCACTGGTCCCTGGCAGCCCAGAGCCAGCTGAGTGCTGAGCTGCAGCCAGAGCAGGGAGAGCAGCAGCACAGGGAGGGGATTCTGCCCCTCTGCTCTGCTCAGAGCCCACCTGCAGCACTGCCTCCAGCTCTGGGACCCCAGCACAAGAAGGACCTGGAGCTGCTGGAGAGGCTCCAGAGGAGGCCACAGAGATGAGCAGAGGCCCCTGTGGGGCCAGGATGGGAGAGTTGGGGATGTTCAGCCTGGAGAAGAGAAGGCTCCAGGGAGACCTCAGAGCAGCCTGCCAGGAGCTGAAGGGCTCCAGGAGAGCTGGGGAGGGACCTGGGACAAGGGCTGGGAGTGCCAGGCTGAGGAACAATGGCTTTGAGCTGGGAGAGGGGAGACTGAGCCTGGAGCTGAGGAAGGAATTGTTGAGAGTGAGGCTGGGGAGACTCTGGCACAGGCTGCCCAGGGAGGCTGTGGCTGCCTCCTGCCTGGAGGTGCTGAAGGCCAGGCTGGATGAGGCCCTGAGCAGCCTGTGCTGGTGGGAGAGGTCCCTGCCCATGGCAGGGGGATGGAGCTGGCTGATCCCTAAAGTCTCTTCCAGCTTAAACCATTCTGTGTGTGCCCTCTGAGACACTGCTGCTTTTCTGCCTCCCCCTCCCCCCATGACAGTGCCTGTGGGCTGCCCCCCGCGCGTTCAGGGGCAGCCCTTTCTCTATCCAAAGTGCAGGGCCTTGGGAAAGGGAAGAACCCACCCCAGCTAGGAAGGTTCGCCCTTTTTTCCAGCAGGACATGTGCCAGAGCAGCCTGAGGGGGCCCTGCAGTTCCCAGCTTCTGCAGCACAGGGTCATCATCAGTGAAAACAAACCTTAGAGCATCTCCTCGTGTTGATCTGATCTATTCCTTTGTGCAACCCATGGAGAGTGTGGCTGTTCATGGCAGCATTCAGGGATCTCCTCCCCCTCTGCTCTGCCCTGCTGAGACCTCCCCGGGAATATTGCATCCAGCTCTGGGCTGCCCAGCTCAGGAGGGACAGGGATCTGCTGGAGAGAGCCCAAGGGAGGCTGCAAGGATGCTGAAGGGACTGCAGCACTGCCTGGGGAGGAGAGGCTGAGAGGGGATTTAGTACATATCTGATGGCAGGGGGTCAGAAGGAAGGGACAGGGGCAGGCTCTGCTCCGTTGTACCCTGGCATAGGGCAAGGGGCAATGGATATAAACTGCAGCACAGGAGGTTCCAGCTCACCATGAGGAGGAACTTCTGCACTGGGAGGCTCCCAGAGCCCTGGAGCAGGCTGCCCAGAGAGGTTGTGGAGTCTCCTTCTCTGGAGCATTCCCAGCCCTGCCTGGATGTGTTCTGTGTGACCTGTGCTGCATTCTCTGCTCCTGCTCTGGCAGGGGGCTGGGCTGGAAGCTCTCCAGAGGTCCCTTCCAACCCCTGACATCCTGGGATCTGTTGGCTCTGTGAGTTTCTCCAGCTGCTGAGACTGTGCAGGCACAGAGGGAGCCAGCAAGCTGTTGTAGGAGAGGCAAACCAGCCCGAGAAGCCCACGGAGCAAGGAGAGCTCCCTGGCAGCTGGGAGGCACAGGGGAAGGGGGCCTGGGGGTGCCTGCAGGGCTAGGGATGCAGATGCCACAGGGCAGAAAGAGGAACCTGAAACTGGGGTGTTGACAACTGAATGTTATTGTCCAGTTTCTGAAGCAAAGGGCAGAGATGCACAGAGTGAGCAGCAGCCACCACCCAGCTCTCTTTATCTTTTCTCCTGTTTTCAGTCTTTCTCCCAGTTTCCTGGTTGCTGGGATCCATCCCAGCAGGCTGCAGTGGTTTCTCAGCTGTGGGTTTACTGGGTTCCCCCTCTTTGCAGTCAAGTATCTTCAGAGGTATTTCTGAGGTTGTTCTTGAAGAGCAGCAACAAAACCCTCCCCTGGAAGCTTACAGAGGTGTCACCAGCCTCCAGTTTTCTGAGTGGATTTCGTGTGGGATTAGGGCAGCAAGTTCCTGCAGCAGAAGTAGTCCTAGGAAGTATCTTTATACATTTTCCCTTGAGGGAGCAATAAGTCAGGAATCCCCCTCCAGCTGTCCCAGGGCTGGTGCCCAACCCCATCTCCTGCTCCTTCTCTATAGCTCCTGGCAGCCCTGGTAAAAATCCCTTTGTGCTGGTGCAGCAGAGGAACGTTTGGAAGCACCATGGTTACAGCAGCCTTCCCCCTGCCAGGAGTGAGCACCAGCTGCCTGTCATTTTCCTGCCCCCTCAGGAGAACTTTTTGAGGCCTGATGTGGTAGAGCAAAGGACCCCCTTACCTTCCTTGCTGCCCTGAATTTAAGCAGGGCACTGGGGTACCAGGGCTGGGGAGGTTCTGCCAGAGAATGGCAGCTAATGGGTGCAAGAAAGAGGATCTGTACAGGATCCAGTGACCTGCTTGCCAGAGCCTGTTCTGGGATGCTGCTAAATGATTCACAAGCACTGCAGAGATGTTTCCTGGGGAAGAAGGCAGGGAGAAGACAGAGCAGTTTCCTTTCTCCATGGCTCCAAGCATCACAAGGGGCACTCCACACATGCAACCTCATCCTCAGGGGCCAGGCAGTCCCTGCAGTGTTGGAAGGACAGGCAGGGGATGGGCTCTGGTCGTGGGCCATGAGCCATGTCTGTGAGGGGGGCAGCTCCAGGAGCAGCCTCCTCTCACCGTTCTGCTCCTCACCAGATGGGCCTCCAAGCCCCCTCCCAGCAGTGTGCTTCCCTGCAGCTGGCAGAGCAGCTGCTCCGTTTTCCTTGTGCTCCATCCCCCCAGCAGAGACTGCAGCAGCCCAGCACCATGCCTGGCCAGCAGCCACCAGCTCAGGCAGGACACAAGACCTGTGCAGGGCTTTAGGAGAGCCCTGGCACCTTGCCTGGAGCAGGACCCCCCTCAGTGACGCACCAGCTTCGCAGCACGGTGCGGGGGATGGGCCCTCTGCCCGTTACCTCTACAGCTAGGAGCACTCACACAACACAAGCCCCGCCGCTGGCTCACAAGCAGCCCTCAAAGTCAGTGTCACCTTCCGTGGCCCCAGGCCGGCGCTGGCCGCCTCTTGCTTCCTCCGGCCACGGTCAGGCACCTAGGTGAAATACCTGCCGGTGCCCCTGGAAGTCCTCTCCTGGGCAGCAGCGCCAGTGGCAAAGGACACCTCCTCCTCTTCCTCGTCCAGCTGGAGGCTGCCGGAGGACAGGCGCACACGGGTCATGGGCGAGCGCAGCCGCTGGCCGTAGGGCGAGCAGTAGTCGGCGGCCAGGAGGTCGGAGTCCGAGTCGCTGGACTCGGTGCTGCTGCCCACATAGCGCTCGGCGCAGCGCCGCGGCCCCGGCCCCGGCCGAAAGAGGCCAAGCCGGCGGCTGCTCAGCGCCGGGCAAGGGCCCAGGGGCCTGAACTCGGAGCCGTAGGGGAAGCGGATGGCTTTCATGTCCGACTGGCTCCACGACCGCTTGGGAGGTTGCTCCTGGAGGCCATAATCGAAGGAGCGAGCCAGGGGTCTGCTCTCCCCAGCTGGGGCAACGTTTGTGCCCGCCGCCGTGCCAGCCGCCTCTCGGTGCAGCTCCCTGGCCCAAGCGCCGCTGGGGCTCCGCCTGAGGGGCTGCGCGGCCACGGGGCTGGACCCACCGGCTGCGTCCTCCTCGCCGGGCAGCGGCGCACGGCACGGGGGCTGCGGGGGCTTGTCCAGGTAGAAGAGGATCTGCGGGGCCGTGGCGGCTGCAGGCGGGGGGCACGGCACATCTGTGTACACCAGCGGCCGGGCGCTCACCTCCCGCATGTTGCCCACAGAGGTGCTTTTGCTGTTGCCGGAGAACTGGTGGTGGGGGCGGAAGGAGGTGAGGGGGTTCCTGGCACTGAAGGGGTCAGCAAGCTCCCATGCCCGCTCCAGCTCCAGCTCAGCATAGAGCACGGGGAAGGCAGAGGAGCTTTTGGAGTGGGGCAGGAAGGCGAGGGCCGCTTCGGGCTTGGAGCGCTCCAGCTCGGCAGCGAAGGTCACCTCCAGGGCAGAGTTGCGGCGCCGGCTGTCCAGCGTGGGCTCGGAGGCGTGCACCCCGTTGGCGTGGTAGGACCCCCGGCTGCCGTAGGCCAGGCGCAGCTCCTCCACCTGGACAGGGGCAGAGGGTGGGGGGTGGGTGGGTGCCCAGACCCTCAACCAGGCAGAGGGGCCAAGCAGAGTGAGCCTTCAAAGCTGAGGGTCTGGTCTGACCTCCAGTCTGCTCCACCACCAAGGGCTGCACCACCAAGACCCGTTCCCCCCGCCAAAAAACCCCACCAAACCCCAGGCCGAACCCCTTTGAGTGGAGCTGAGGGGAAATACCTGCTTGGAGACGTCGGTGAGGAGGTCCGGGGAGGAGCGGCACTGCCTCTCGTCGTAGCGGGATGCGTAGTGCTTCCTGCGAGGACAAGGGCCCAGGTGGGTGCACGGCCAGCCCCCCCCGGGCACCTTTCCCCCCATGCCCCGCCCAGGTACCTCTCAAAGGGCAGACTCTTCATCTTTGCCTTCCTCCCATGCTCCAGCAGCTGCCTCTGTGTCCTCCCACTGCAGCAAGGGGGGAGAGGTATGAACAGTATCAGCCAAGATCACCAAGTCCAACCAATCACCCAACCCTGACTAATCAAGCAGACCATGGCACTAAGTGCCTCAGCCAGGCTTTGCTTAAACACCTCCAGGGATGTTGACCCCACTACCTCCTGGGCAGCCCATCCCAAAGGACATTCTCTCTTGCTGTGAAGAACTTCTAAGATCAAGCCTAAACATCCCCTTGCCCCAGCCCCACATCCCAGGGGAGGCAAGGGGCAGGGCAGGGGCAGGGAAGTGGTCTCTCCAGGAAAAGCAGCCGATGGGCATCATCGCCTCACACCCAGACAGAAAAGTAGAAAGAAGCCTCGCAGCCATCGCCAAGCCCTTCCTCCCCTCCTGTGTTGAGTTACCTGTAGCGGAAACTGGAGCCCTTGCTGCACAGGAGGGCTTTGGGCTTCGACTTGGGCTCTTCAGACAGCCTGAAGAAGGCGTGGTACTCCACACAGGTCTTCCAGAAAGCCTTGCAGGCATCCCGGCTCGCCATGGTGAACTCCAGCGTGTCCTTGCACAGCGCCTGCGTGGCCAGAGACAAGAGAGCCAGCGCTGGGAGCATGGGGCAGGCTCTGCCCTCTGCCTCCTCGGCCCCGAGGGATCACATGGGCTGCAGTGGCTCTGGCCCCCGGGCACATGAAGGGGGGGCACACACCACGCTCAAGGAGAGTCACCTGCGAGCTGCAGAGGTGGCTTTTATTCCAGATCAGAGGCCTTGGAGGCTGCCCTCTGCCCAGCTGCCCTGAGCCTGGCTGCTGCCCGCAGCGTGGTACTCACGGAGATGTTTGGGTGGAGCTTGATCAGAAAATGCTTCCTCTTGAAACTCAGCTTGCGGATCTTGGACCAGTTGAATGTGTTGATCTTTGTATTGCCCTGCAGAGGATGGGCACAGCACTTAGAGCAGGACAGGACAAGCCAGACTTGCAGAACAATGACACAAGACATTGACGTGGTTCTTGCTGCTGCTGAGGACAGGACTTGCTGGTTGGGGTCCAAAAGTAGGAACTGAGGTTCAGAGTTTAACTCGTAGATTGGGTTGGAAGGGACCTTCAAGATCATCCAGTTCCAAGCCCCTGCCATGGGCAGGGACCCCTCCCACCAGCACAGGCTGCTCAGGGCCTCATCCAGCCTGGCCTTCAACACCTCCAGGCAGGAGGCAGCCACAGCCTCCCTGGGCAGCCTGTGCCAGAGTCTCCCCAGCCTCCCTCTCAACAATTCCTTCCTCAGCTCCAGGCTCAGTCTCCCCTCTCCCAGCTCAAAGCCATTGTCCCTCAGCCTGGCACTCCCAGCCCTTGTCCCAAGTCCCTCCCCAGCTCTCCTGGAGAGCCTTCAGCTCCTGGCAGGCTGCTCTGAGGTCTCCCCAAAACCTTCTCTTCTCCAGGCTGCGCAGCCCCAACTCTCCCAGCCTGGCCCCACAGGGGAGGTTCTGCAGCCTCTGCTCATCTTGGTGGCCTCCTCTGGAGCCTCTCCAGCAGCTCCAGGTCCTTCTTGTGCTGGGGCCCAGAGCTGGAGGCAGTGCTGCAGGTGGGCTCTGAGCAGAGCAGAGGGGCAGAATCCCCTCCCTGTGCTGCTGCTCTCCCTGCTCTGGCTGCAGCTCAGCACTCAGCTGGCTCTGGGCTGCCAGGGCCCAGTGCTGGCTCCTGGGGACTCTGTCACCACCTGACACCCCCAAGGCCTTCTGCTCAAGGCTGCTCTCAAGTACTGAAGCTATCCATTAAACTCTGGGAGCCCCAGATGAACTCTACAGAGGTCAAGGCAGGAAGTCTCATCTGTGCCGACACAAATCAATGCAAAATGAAGTCCCTGTTGAGAGTAAGACCTTCCTCTCCTTTGCTGACAAGTGCAGGAGAGTTCAGCTCCCCTTGTGACAGCCTGAGCAGGCAGCAAGGGGACCCTACCCCTCGTGAGCATTGCTCATCCATTTAGCCACAGCCACACAGCACTGATGTCCCAGCAGGACCAGGTACAGTTGTGGCCCCGAGACCCTTTCAGCTTTCTGGGCAAGACCATATTTGAGTGGGATCACAGATGCTCTAATGCCGCCTGAGGGGTGTTTAACCCTCTGAACAAACAGCTGGGGCTGCCAGTGCTCATTAGGAGCAGCAGAACCACGGTTAAGGATTCCTTTTTTGTCTCCTTTTCTGCTCTGGCAAGACGTTCCCAGGTGGAAAGGAGGTGGTGTGGGAGGCAAGCGCGGCTTCGTGCCGGCTCTGACAAGTCTCTATTTACTCTGCAGCCCCGCCGTGATTGCAGCCTTGGGTAATTACCCAGGCAGGAGGCGGCTATTTGCACTGGGAGATTATACAGGGGACACATGTGAGCCGGCCCTGTCCCCCGCGGTGCTCACGCAGCCACAGTCGCTGTGACAGGAGCCAGCGGAGCCATGGCAGCTCCGGCAGCAGGCGGCTGGCGCGGCTGGAAGCAGCGGGGCGAGCCCCTCGGCAGTGCCCCGGAGCATCACTGCCACACCCGGGGGCTGCCAGGGCACGCTCCCTCCTGTGGGGTTCGGGAGGGTTTGGTGTCCCTCCTGTGGCAGTTTCAGGCTGTGTCTTCAAATTTTTTTCACAGATCTTGAACAGAAAGTAGTAGAATGTGAATGAATCACTATTGGGTGTAGGAAGCACAGCAGCGATCGTGCTAAACAAAGCCATTGGGAGAGATAAAGGACTTAAAGTAGTTGCACAGAACAGTATCTCTCTCTCTTCTTGCCTCCTTCGTTCTGAGACATACCAACTGGCTTCTGCCTGACCGTGGCTGCATTGTTTGGGCTGAGTTCTAACGTCTCTCTGCCCCTTTCTCTTGTGCCTTTGTGTACAGGGGGTAAGAGGGAGGCAGGGAGGGAGAAGCTATGAGCAGCTCCCCTGGTCTTTGCCCAGGGGGGTCCTCGTGCTGTTCATTGGTTGTAAATACCTGTAAATGTTGTAAATACTGCCTGTGTGGTACCTACTCATGACATTTCATTGTAGGTCACAGAGCTGGCAGGGCTGGAAGGGACCTCAGGGCTCAGCCAGTCCCAACCCCCTGCCATGGGCAGGGACACCTCACACTGCAGCAGGCTGCTCACAGCCACCTCCAGCCTGGCTGCAAACACCTCCAGGCAGGAGGCTGCCACCACCTCCCTGGGCAACCTGTGCCAGGCTCTCACCACCCTCATGGGCAACAACTTCTTCCTCACAGCCAAGCTCAATCTCCCCACTTCTATTTTTTTCACTTGTAACTTCAGCTTTCATTTGCGGCCAGCTAAGCTGGTCTGGCAAATTTAATGTTGGGGAGGGGGGGAGGAATGTTTCAACCCACCACCCCCTCCCCGCCGACTGAAGGTGCTGCCCCACCCTGCCTGGCTGCTGGCCGGCGCCCTGAGCCCTGTGCTCACCCTCAGGACCAGCACGCCCATGTGCGTGACGGCCAGGTTGATCTGGGTGCCCTCGCCGTCGCTGGCAGGGTGTGGGCGGATCCCATACATCTCCAGCTTCCGGGCCACGTCCAGCAGCTGCACGTCCGACTCGGCAGGCGTCTTCCCCCTGCAGGCACAGGCGTGTTGGGACTCGGACTCCGCAGAGAAGCAGAGAATCATTAGGGCTGCAAATGTCATCAAGTCGTTGATGGCCAGCCAGCACCACCAAGGCCACCAAACCATGGCCCCAAGTGCCATGGCCACAGGGTTCTGGGCCATCTCCAGGCATGGGGACTCCACCACCTCCCTGGGCAGCCTCTGACAGTCCCTGACCACTCCTGCAGCAAAGACATTTTTCCTCCTCTCCAACCTAACCCTCCCTGGCACAGTTTCAGGCCATTCCCTCTCCTATCACCTGAGACTAGGGAGCAGAGCCCAAGCCCCAGCTCCCTGCAGCCTCCCCTCAGGGAGCTGTAGAGAGCAATGAGGTCTCCCTCAGCCTCCTCTTCTCCAGGCTGAACACCCCCAGCTCCCTCAGCTGCTCCTCCCCAGCCCTGTTCTCCAGACCCTGCCCCAGTTTCATTGCCCTTCTCTGGCCCGGCTCCAGCAATAAGAGTGAGAAGGGATCTGCTGAAATGGGCTGCAAAAATGTCATGTGGGGATTGCCCGCACTGGCATCACCCCCAGCCCCCACTCCAGCCCGGCCCCTGACGGGAACAGCTGCTTCGGCAGGCAGCCAGCAGGTGCCGTGGGAGGCAGCTGTGGCAGGGGGCAGCCCTTACCCGTGCCTGCGGTGGTAGTGGAGGATTTTGTTGTCCAGATACTCCTGGTTGGGCAGGTACCTGTGCATCACCAGGTGCTGCTGGTCTGTCTCCTCGTGGAAGTCGCCCAGCTCGGCTGCGGGGGAAGACATGAGGAGGGCATGGGTGAGGCTGTGAGGGGTGTCTGCCTCGGGGGGGACCCCTGGCGATGCAGCCAGAGCCCCGCTACCCCCAGCTGTCCCGCAGGAGGAGGCCCTTACACTGCAGCAGGAGGGAGACGAGCAGCGCCGCGCTCTTGTCGCTGCAGGGCAGCCGCCCCAGTACTAGGTCCTTCTTGATCTGGAGGGTGAAGAGGTACCTGTGGAGGGGGACAGGAGCATGCCCTGGCGGGGGGATGAGGGCTCAGCAGGGAGCCGGGGCGGGGCTGGGCTGAGCAGTGAGGGCTCTGCGCAGGCTGTCCCCACACCTCTCCCTGCACTTGGCACGGCTTTCAGCCCAAAGGAGGCAGGTCCACGGGGCCGGAGGAGGAGGGCACAGCCCCTGCAGAGGGCTGCGGCTGCGCACCACCAGGACCGGGACGTCCCTGCCACTGAAAGCCCCACCGGGAGGTTTGAGAGTTGACATTCCCCTGTGCTCTGGAGGGTGTTTGCACCTCTTGGGGCTAAGGCTGTGCGGAAGCACTGTTTTAGTGTTAGTCTCCATCCCTGGACACAAACTTTGCTGTGAAGGGTAAGAGCTAACAAAGTAATTTTTAAGAATGAAAACTAAAGCTCTTTCAGAAGGCAGCTTGAGGCAGGAGCTAGGCTGAGCAAAGCCAGGCTTGGTGCTCAACTCCTAAAGTGTTTGTCAGGGACCAAAGTGCAGCCCCCAAGGCAGCTAATCCTTCAAGTGGATGTGTTCAGCAGCAGAGGATCAGGAAAAGACACTCTCTGGACCGGCTCTGTAAAGCACAGAGCTCTCTCAGTGCCTGGGATAATCCCAGCTCACAGGCAGGTGCAGGTGGGTGAAGATGAGGAATTCAATCCATCCTTCACAGCCGCCAAAATACAGGGCTGGGTGGTAAGGAGGCAACAGAACAAGGACTGTACCTGGTCAGCTCTTCTCTCAGGTGCCCGGGGTCCACTGGGAAAAATTTCACCATAAATTTGAAAAGAACCTCCTTAGGATCTTAAAACACAACAGCTCCATCAGTGTCCCTTGCCATGGCTCTTGAGAGCATTCACAACTCTTCATACATTCCTGGCCCCTTATAGAGTGAGTTACCCTTAAAATCAGGCCTGGAAGCCCTGAAGCTCAGGGCCCCCAGCCTGCCCCCACAAACCAGCAGGCCCAGCACCCTGGCAGCATTCCCAGAGACACCAAAGCAACGCTGAGAGAACTTGTCCCAGAAAGCTGCAGGCTGCCAAGAGCCAGGAGCAGGGCCTGCACCGAGCGGTGCTGGGGGCATGGCCCCAGTGCATGGCTGCAGCTTCATTTTGCCCTCCAAGCACCTGGGATGCAGCAGCTCCACAGGAGGCTGGCTGGGAAAAGCTTTGTGGTAGGAGGAGTGAGGGCAAGCAGCAAAGGCCAAGCCAAGGAGTGTGAAGGGAGGCAGTTTCACAGGCACTGGCACGTTGTGGGATCATAGAATCCCTTTGGTTGGGAAAGCCCCTTAAGGTCACCCAGTCCAACCAGTCTCTAACGCTGCCAAGGCTGGAGCTAAGCCATGGCCCTCAGCACCACATCTTCAGGTGCTCCTGGAGGCTCAGGTCAGGAGGAAGATGGGGAAGAAAATCAATGCCTGAAATAATCCCCTTTCTGCTGCACCCAGAAAGGGAAGAGTCTTCATCAGGCTTTCCCTGGACAAGGAAACTCCTGCAGACACTGCCCTGCAGCCCCCTGCCCTGCAGCCCCCTGCCCTGGCAAATACTGGGGTCTCATGCCCTCCACCACCTCCTCATCACCCTAGCTTTGGGGAAAGTATTGTTTGGTTCACTGCAGGGGGGAAGCAGGCATCAGCTGAAAGAGGCACCATGTCCATGCTGGGTGTGGGCACGGCAGGAGGTGCTGAGCCTGGATTCAGGTCAGGCAGCATCTCCATGCAGTGGCCTGGGGGAGGCTGGGAGTGCTTGGGCTGGAGGAGTGGCAGAGCCTGCGAGGTACAGGGCTAGCCCCAGCCTTCACAGCTAACCCCACTGCAAGGGCAACCTCCCTTCATGCCTAGCTCCATAACTCACCTCCCATCACAGCTAACCCCACTGCAAGGGCAACCTCCCTTCATGGCTAACCTCATTTCATGGTTAATTCCACTTCAGGGCTAACTCCATTTCATGGCTAACCCCCTTCACAGCTGACCCCACTGCATAGCTAACCTCCCCTCATGGCTAACCTCCCTCCACAGCCATCTCCACTTCATGGCTAACTCTCTTCACAGCTAACCCCACTGCAGAGACAACCTCCCTTCATGGATGTCCCCACTCCACAGCTAACCCAGCTTTATGGCTCACCCCAGTTTAGGGATAACCCCACTTCATATCTAACCCCCACCTCAGGCAAGCATCTGAGCTGCAGAGGGGACAGGAGGGCAGGCAGGAGCGATGCCTGCCCCTCTGCCAGCACAGCAATGCTCACACACATGCAGGCAGCTCCTCTGCCAGGCTGCCAGGTTGTTACCAGCTCAGCCTAAGCTGGGGCAGGGAGCAGGCTGCCAAGGCAGCAGCTTTTCTGCTGTGCTTTTGCCACCAGTCCTGCCCTGCTATCAAATGAGCTCAGGTGCACGCTGGAAAGCAGAGCCCTGTCCCCAGGCAGAGCCCTGTGCCCAAGCTGAGCCCTGTGCCCAAGCTGAGCCCTGTCCCCAAGCAGAAGTGAGCCTGCCCTGGCCTGCCTCTGGCAGCGCTTTAGAGGACTCTTACTCTCAGAATACTTACTTTTGATTTGCTTTGTTATGGGTTTGAGTGGTTCCAACCAGACCTGAAATAAGGCAATTGAGAGCTGGGTAGGTAAAGGGCAGAGCAGGCAGGGGAGAAGGAAAGCAGCAGCAGCAGTGTGGTGCTAGCAGGCAGCACACAAACGTGGGGCAGCTCAGCCTCTGCAGCAAGGTGTCCTGCACAAATGCCAGCCAGCTCCCGGCTCCCTTTCCAGCTGCCCTTTCCAAGGGGCTTTGGCAGGGCGACCACCCTCTCTGCTGCCACTTCCCACCTGGTATTTCAGGGAGGTGCCAGGACGCCGCAGGCAGCGCGGCTGGCAGCAGGGTGCAGCACTCACCTGGTTCCCAGCCTGGCTGCGAAACTCCAGCCCAAAGTATTCCTTCTCCACAAGGTTGAGGTGGCTGCAGGTGAGGTTGAACAGCCCTTTCCCGCAGGACTTTTGCTGCCAGACAAACACAGCAGAGAGGCAGCAGGTCAGGAATTGCGGACAGCAGCGGTGACAGCAGTTGCAGAGAGGCTTTCACTCCCTGCCCCCACTCCCAGGATTTTCCTGGTTTCTGAGTTCCCAAACCTTACTCAATAAATGCTGCTGGGTTTGGCATCTGGGACAGGACAGCTGCACACTCTGTGCTCTTGGAAAGCAAATGAGGGGAAGGGAAGGGAAGGGAAGGGCAAGGCAAGGCAAGGCAAGGCAAGGCAAGGCAAGGCAAGGCTTCTCTTGCTTTTGGTTCACCTTTTGCAGGCAGGACTGTCCAGACAGCTCAATCCCAGGATAACCATCTGCCTGTGACAAATGTGTTTGTTGAGGAGCAATGGGGAGCACCCCTCAAGCTGGCACAGCAGGCCTGTGTGCCCTGACAGTGGTAGGCACAAGCTGCTTTTGCAGCTCATGGTCATCAACAGGAGCAGAACCCTGTGGAGATCCTGGGCCCTGGGCCTTGGGTCAGCCCTGTGCTGTATGAGCAAGGTTAATTAAGTGGCACTGCATGTCGATAAGGGAGCCAGGCAGTAGTTCTTCCCAGTAAACAGAAACACTCAGAGGGTGTTTTGCCTGACTTGTTGCTGTGCTGTGTGACACTGCTGGGGAGCAACCTAAGAGGCCCCCAGCTGCTCCAGGAAGCACCAAGAATGAACCTCATGATGGAGAGCAGTGAAGGGGGAAAGGACCTGGGGGTCCTGGTGGATGGGAGGTTGACCATGAGCCAGCAATGAGCTCTGGTGGCCAAGAAGGCCAAGGGCAGCCTGGGGTGGATCAGAAGGGCTGAGGTCAGCAGGTCAGAGAGGTTCTCCTGCCCCTCTGCTCTGCCCTGCTGAGGCCACAGCTGGAATGTTGTGTCCAGCTCTGGGCCCCTCAGGTCAGGAAGGACCTCAGGGAACTGCTGCAGAGTCCAGCACAGAGCCACAGAGCTGCTGCAGGCAGTGCAACATCTTCCTCAGGAGGAGAGCCTGAGGGAGCTGAGGGCTCTGTGGCTTGGAGAGGAGGAGCCTGAGAGGTGAGCTCCTTGCTGGGGAGAAAGCTGTGCAGGGGGATGCCCAGAGGCTGGAGCCAGGCTCTGCTGGGGGCTGCCCAGTGCCAGCACAAGGGGCAGTGGTGGAAGCTGAGGCAGAGGAAGTGCCATGGGAAGAGGAGGAAACATTTTGTCCCTGGGAGGGTGCCAGAGCCCTGGAGCAGGCTGCCCAGGGGGGCTGTGGAGGCTCCTTCTGTGGAGATCTTCCAGCCCCACCTGGATGTGTTCTGTGTGAGCTGCCCTGGGTGCCCCTGCCCTGGCAGGGGCTTGGACTGGGTGATCTCTGGAGCTCCCTCCCAGCCCCTGGCACGCTGTGACTCTGTGACCTACTCCAGCATCAGCCCTAGTACCCCTTTTATCAGCTCATGCAAAGCAGCCCAAGAATGATGAAAGGTTAGTGTCAGAGAGAGCTGGAGCAGAGGAGCCAGCTCAGACAGCTGCCACATTGCAGCATTTGGAGTGCTGGAGGTGGGGGCAGGCTGCAGCTCCCTGTGCCGGGGACGGGAGGGAGCCTGACTGCTGCTGCTGCTTCTGCACACTAATAACCACCTTGCACAGCTCCTCCTGGGGTGAAATTGCTGGCTCCGTGCTGAAAGGCTGCTGAGAAGTGATAGAGTAATAGCAGCCTTGGCTCTGCAGCACTCCTGCTTCTCCTGGAAACCACCAGCTCACAAGGGTAATTAAAACTATTACAGATGGGGACTTCCAAGCCAGAACTGCCTAGCATGAAAGGCTTTGGCCTTTGTCAGGCAGCCAGGAGAGACAAGCATTGCTTACTGGCTTGTTACCCACCACATGTCTGCTGGGAATAAGCTGCTCTGCTCCCAGCCCAGCACTGCCCAGGGCAGGCACTGAGGGAAGAGGGCGAGCCCCATTCCCAGTAAAACCTGCTGGCTGGGAAGACACAGCCCTGGGGTGCAGAGGGTGGGGTGAAAGCAGAGGCTTTTTCTTGCAGAGTGGTGCTTGCAGGTGTCCCATCCTGGGGCTGTGTCACCACGTGTGACACAAGGTAGAACAACCACCAGAGGTATTCCCTCAGCTGCTGCTGCTGGGTTGTATGTCCCCAGGAGCCCTTGCAGACCTCATGCTGAACTGTAAGCCCTCATGACAATGTCATCTCCAGCTACTCTCCCTCCTTCCCTTCCCACACTCCAAACCCATCTTCAAAGGCTGAGAATTCACCAATGTCTGATGATGGTTCCTGGCTCAGGGCCTCGACCTGCAGTGCTGCAAGCACCAGGGCACAGCAGCAGGCAAGAGAAGTGTGGATGTGCTGGAGGGGCAGAGAGTGAGGCAGGAGCATGACCTGTGGGACTGGGCAGCCCTCATCTGGCCCTAAATGTGCCTTTGGTGATGTGGCAGCCCCCGGTTAGCAACCCCAGGCAGAAAGCTCCGTGGTGAGAATGGTAGGAAGAAGAGACTCTGCTGACTCTGCTCTGTGACTCTGTGCTGGACTCTGCAGCAGTTCCCTGAGGTCCTTCCTGACCTGAGGGGCCCAGAGCTGGACACAACATTCCAGCTGTGGCCTCAGCAGGGCAGAGCAGAGGGGGAGGAGAACCTCTCTGACCTGCTGACCTCAGCCCTTCTGATCCACCCCAGGCTGCCCTTGGCCTTCCTGGCCACCAGAGCTCATTGCTGGCTCATGGTCAACCTCCCATCCACCAGGACCCCCAGGCCCCTTCCCCTTCACTGCTCTCCAGCAGCTCAGTCCCCAGCCTATTTAATTTCATTCCACTGCTCCCTGCCCAGCTCTCAGCCTGTCCAGGTCAGGGTGAATGGCAGCACAACCCCTGAGGGGCTCCACTAGACACAGGCCTCTAACGAGACTCTGTCCCATTGACTACAACTCTGTCTTCTTCCCTTCAACCAGTTCTCAGTCCACCTCCCTCAGCTGGAGTCTCCCGCACGGCCACAGCTGCCACGCGGTGCCACAGCGCCACGGGATCCTCTTGGTCGGTACTGCCCTTTCAATCACCCAGCCCAACCATCACCTGACTCTGCCCAGGCTGGGGCTAACCTCTGGCCCTCAGCACCACATCTCTGCAGCTTTGAAACACCTCCAGGGATGAGGACTCGACCAGCTCCCCACAGCCACCAAGCTTCATGCTCCCTGTGCCCTCCTGGCACCAGCCGCCGTGCAGGCAGCTGTGCACAGCTCCTGCCCGGGGATGCCCACACACCTGCTCTCCACGAGGGACACAGCCCACGGGAGGTTTCGCCCTGCAGCAGTTTGGTTTTCTGGCCTTGTTTGGTTTGCCTTTTCTTTCCTTCTTTCTTTTTTCCCTTCCCACTGACTCTTGGCCTGGAGCAAATTGCAGTAGCAGAGGCTTTGTCCAGGCTTTGTCTGCCCAGGCTGCAGAGTGGTTCACCCTTGTTGTGCTGCTGGGGGATGGCTCCTGATTCTGCTCAGGCTCAGGGCTGCTTTGCATGAGGCCTTTCAGAGAGCAGAGCAGTGACTTTGCTGGTGAGGGTATGCAGGGTGAGGGCAAGGAATCTCCTCACAGTGCAAGAAACCCATTAAAGGCTGACCTGTGAGTGTGCTCTGGGGCAGAGCATCCTGGTGCCCTCCTGGGGCAAGGCACAGGGCTCACTGGGGTGGCTGGCAGCATCTCAGCAAAGTTGTTTCACTGAACATCAGGGGTTGGACCTCCAGAGATCACCCAGTCCAAGCCCCTGCCAGGGCAGGGGCACCCAGGGCAGCTCACACAGAACACATCCAGGTGGGGCTGGAAGATCTCCACAGAAGGAGCCTCCACAGCCCCCCTGGGCAGCCTGCTCCAGGGCTCTGGCACCCTCCCAGGGACAAAATGTTTCCTCCTCTTCCCATGGCACTTCCTCTGCCTCAGCTTCCACCACTGCCCCTTGTGCTGGCATTGGGCAGCACCTGGCAGAGCCTGGTAGGTTTGGAAATCTTCAGAGAAGGAGACCCCACCACCTCTCTGGGCAGCCTGCTCCAGGGTCAGTACTCTCACAAAGGTCCCCTCCATGCCCTGGCTTAACCCTGGGGGTGTTCAGCTGGGAGGGCTCAGCAGGGGACATTCAAAGATGTGCCAACCTCCCCTCACCCTGGGGGCTCAGACTTGGCTTGTCAGTGCCATCCTGGGTACCAGCCAAAGGAAATCCTGGGAGCTCAGTGGCTGTGAGGAGGGTGCCAGGTCCCAGCTGTGGGTGAGGATGAGGACAGAGGCAAAAACCTTCCCAGGTCCACACCCAGTGCTAGGAGAGGGACTCAGGCTGGAAATGAGACCTTGCCACAGTGTGTGCCAAGTGCAGGCAGAGGGTGAATCAGGCCTGCTGCCTTCTCCCTCTCTTGCCCTTTCCCCTCCCATTACACTTAAGCCCTGCTCATTCAAAAGAGCTTTTCAGAGTCGGGAGAGGTTTAGGAAGACAGACTTGAAATATCCACTCAAAACCTAGCCCAGAGCAGTCCTTTTATGCTGGAGAAGTCACTAACTCAGTGACTCATTTATCCTACCCTTGTTGCAGCAAATGCACAAAATGCCTGAAAGGGGTTTCCAATACTGTGCCAGGCTCAGAAAGGAGATGCCCAGGAGTTCCTCTAATGGAAGCTCTTTGTTGTGCAGAGCCATAGTGCTGGAAGTGTTTGGGGCAAATAAGAAAGCAGAGATGGGAAGGAAAAAGGAGGAAGCAGCAACGCTGTACCAGCAGCAGCTCTCAAATTGTCTCTCCCTGTAGCCTGAGCTAATCAGAAAGAGAGAAGAAGGCATTTTTGAATGACATGCCTCATTCTTGAGCTGACTCTGGAAGTCTAGGATACATTAATTAAAGCAAATCACACAAGTTCCCTCCTGTGCCAAGGGATGGAATTGCTTTGCAGCTCTCCTCTCTGAAGTTGCTGCTGAGCTGAAGGGAGGCTGAGCAGAACGCCTGAGACTGAGCAGCTCTCAGGCTGTGCTGGAGACCAGGTCTGAGCAACCTGAGAGAGCCTGCAAAACACCAACCCATAGGAAACTCCCTGGTCCCAGAGCAGATGCAGACAAGTGCTAGAGTGGATCCACTTGAATCACTTAACTCAGCTACTGTGATGGTCAGGCTGTACTCGCCAGGAGACACTCGCTCACAGCTCCACAGAGCTGTTCGCAGCACACAGTTCAGATGCAGTTCCAGCAGCCCACATACATCTCTGCATCCCACACCACAGGGAGAGCCCTTTGCATTTAAAACCTCTATTTCAGCAGCCAGCATCCAGAACCAGCAGTTATCAAATGTGAGTTATTGATGAGAGGATGCAGAAAACAAGAGCCAGCGAGGGGGGTTTCTCCCCAGCTCTTCGCAGGAGCTGCTTTCCTTCCTCAGCTGAATGCCCAGCTGGAGTTGCATGCAGGTGGTTGGTAATTTAGTTAAAGATCCAGTTCTAAGCCTGTCCCCAGATTTTTTCTTCCCTGTTCAATGCTTATACTGACAGCCAGACAAAGGAGAACAGAACTCAACACTTGTCAGGAGCATCCCACCCTGTCAGCAGGCTTCCAAAAGATGCCCCAGAGAAGCAAAAGCCACTCCTGCTTCTCCAGAAGTAATGCCAGCAAGAGGGGAGAGCAGGAGTGTGTTGGTGCTGGAAGACACTTAGCCACTGGTGCTCTAACCTCTTGTTATGGACTTGAGGTTTATTTTTGCTGTGGCTTTTTTGTTCTGTTTTGGGGTTTTTTGATTGTTTGTTGTTTGAAGCCTAACCCCAGGAGGCATCGGAGGCCACGCAGCCCTTCCGAGCGGCAGGGACCGCAAACCGTTATCCAGAGCATCGACCACTTCAGCAATTATCCCCCCAAACCCAGTAAGAACAGGAAACCCACTTACATCCACCACGAAGATCTTCTGGGAGTCATCCAGAAACTGGACTTTGAGGTGCAGCATCCTGGAGCTCGTGGCTGAGCATGCAGCGGGCGCAGGGGTCCGAGGGCTGTGAGCGGCGTGCCGGGCAGGCAGCCCTGGCTGCTCTTGCACACAGGATGATTCTCCTCTCAGCTGGATGGAGATGTGCAGCAGGGGCTGCAGCAAGGGAACTGAACCACTCAAAGCAAGCTAAAAAACACCCCCAGCAGAATGATGCTTCCCCTGGTTTAAAGATCACCACTGCGTTAAGGGCGGCCTTCCCCCCGTGCGCTCTGGGTCTGTCAGCAGGGGGAAGGCAGCAGCTCTGCAAGAGTGGAGTAATGGAGCTGGGCTGAATGCTGAGGTTTTACAGTGGGGGTGAGCAGTGCCAGCCCACGCTGCCTACCAGAGGGCAGGGAAGAAGAGCTGAGCAGCTCTCCTGCCAAAGTCATGGAGCAGGGAGCATTGCTGCTTCTCTGCTCTGGTTGTAGGGCACCAAAAGACCTGGAAGGTGTCCTCACTCCAGGACAGACAGCTTGGTGCTCTGCAGCACAGGAAGCTCCACCTCAACAGGAGAATACACTGCTTCACTGTGAGGGTGCTGGAGCCCTGGAGCAGGCTGCCCAGAGAGGTTGTGGAGTCTCCTCTGGAGGGATTCCAAAGCTACCTGGACGTGTTCCCGTGTGACCTGCCCTGGGTGACCCTGCTTTGGCAGGGGGTTGGACTGGAGGGTCCTTCCAATCCCTACCAGTCTCTGATGCTGTGATTCCATGAAATGCTTCCAGCTGAACCTGAGACCAGGAGAGAGTCCTTCCTGCAGAGGGAGAGGAATATTCCTGGCTGGCAGCCGGGTTTGGCAGCGGAGTAAAGTCTCACAAGCCTTTGAGACAACCTGGTTTCCATTTCACACCTGAAAAGTCCATGTCCCTCTGCACCAGAGCCAGCTTCCCATCCCCAGACCCCCTGGGGCTCAGCCCAGGCTGCCAGGTGGTGGATGCTTGGTGCTTGTACCCACCCTGCTTGTCTGTCCCAACCACTGTGTGCCCGCTCTGGGCACTCTCAGCCAGCAGAGGCCCTGCACTGAGCACCTGGATGAAGGCAGCATCTGGGCAGGGAATAAATGCACTGAGGAGTGCCCAAAAGGCAGGCACTAGGCTGTCTGAGAGGACCCTGCTGGAAGAACCACACCTGGGGGCTGGTGGGACCCAGAGCGACAGGAGCGCATCTGAGCTGCAGAGATCTTGCTGGATGCTCCATGTCCCAGTTTCCAGCGAAGCATCCACTCTAAGCCACTCCAGGCCATTTGTTGTGCTGCTTCTTCCACTCCCGAAACGCTCCTGGGGAGGTCAGGACGCAGCCTGCCAAGGCACACCCACAGCTCCTCGTCCAGGGCGCAGAGGGGACACCCACGGAGCTCCTGAGCCGCACAAGCCCTTGGTGTCTCCTGCTCAGCAGGGCAACAGAGAAGCCTGTTCCGGCTTGCTGTGGTTTTAGCAAATCGTTGAAGGCAGGCTGCTTTTGCACGGGACTGCTCCAGAAGGCAGCTGAGCTCATCCTCCACCCGCGGCTGGGAGGGGCTGGCTGGAGCCGGTGTGTGAGCCCAAGCTCCAGCGCTGCCCTTGGCCGCGGGCCGTGAGCATTTCGTGCGGCTGGAGAGGGCAGCGGCAGGCACAGACCGTCTGAGGGGCTGAGCGCACTTCCCCTCCGCAGCCTGAAACGTTCCTGCACCGGAGGGCCGCGAGGGGACGAGCAGCGCTCCTGGCTGTGTCTCACCGGCCACAGGCACAGCTCTGCCGCGGCAGCACTGGGAAGGCAGCCGCAGCCCCGGAGCAGCAGGCAGGATGCACAGGAGTGAGGTGAAGAAGCTCCTACGCTCCAGAAGAAGGCAAACCTCCCTGCTACAGGCTTTCCTGGCATGCCAGGGGCACCAGACCTGGACCCTATGGATGCTATGGAGCACAGCCCTGGGAGGAGAGGCTGAGGGAGCTGGGGTTGCTTAGCCTGGAGAAGAGGAGGCTCAGAGGAGACCTCATTGCTCTCTCCAACTCCCTGAAGGGAGGTTGTAGCCAGGTGGGGGTTGGTCTCTTCTCCCAGGCAGCCAGCAGCAGAACAAGAGGACACAGTCTCAAGCTGTGCCAGGGGAGGTTTAGGCTACCTGGTCTTGGAAAGAAGTTCTTCCCAGCAAGAGAGATTGGCCTTTGGAATGGGCTGCCCAGGGAGGTGGTGGAGTCACCATCACTGGAGGTGTTTAAGAGGAGACTGGCTGAGGCACCCAGTGCCATGGTCTAGTTGATTAGTCAGGGCTGGGTGATTGGTTGGACTTGGTGATCTTGGAGGTCTCTTCCAGCCTGGTTGATTCTGTGGTTCTGTGGATGCTGTCTGTCATGGTAGGGCCAAAGGGCCCCAGCACAAACCCAGACAGACACTAAGGTGTCTAGGCATGGTCCCGCTCTCTCCCCTCCTTCAGAGCCAAGCCTGCTTCCCCTTGCACCAGGATCCTGCCATGCCTCAGTTTCCCCAGGACAAAGCAGGCGCCCGTCACGACAGCAGCCTGCCGGCCGCTGCAGCCAGAGCAGCCCTGGGACCGCCAGGCCTCCCTGCCGGCAGCCTGCCCTGCCTGGCGCTGAGCCCCCCAGCGCCTCTCTCACACACAGCAGCACTGCCTGCCTGGGTACAGCCAGCTGTGAGTCACTGACCCATTGCCTCTCCGGCTGAACACCTCGGGTTGAGTCTCCCCCCTGGTGAGGTCAAGGCCATCTCGCTCCTGGGGGGTCTCTTTCTGTTCTGTTCCTCCTGGTTTGCATGAAGTGGTTAAAGTGATGTGGAGAAGGCTGAGGTACTCAATAAATTCTTGACCTCAGCCTTCACTGCAAGGGCCTCCAGCCACACTCCTGGAGTCATGGCAGACGATGCCAGGGACGGGGAGGAAGAACTGCCCATGGTAAGTGAAGCTCAGGTTGGTGATCACCTGAAGAGCCTGAAAGTGTTCAAGTCCCTGGGACCCGACGGGATACACCCACGGGTGCTGAGAGAGCTGGCAGAGGAGGTTGCTAAGCCCCTCTCTAGTCTATTCCAAAAGTCCTGGCAGCCTGGGGCAGTCCCCACAGGCTGGAAAAGGGCAAACATTGCTCCCATCTGCAAAAAGGCTTGATGGCCACACCCAAAGAGTGGCTGTCAATGGCTCCATGTCCCAGAGGAGGCCAGGGACAAGCAGAGTCCCCTCAGGGATCAGTCCTGGGACCAGGCTTGTTCAGCATCTCTGTGGGTGCCATGGGCAGTGGCACTGAGTGCAGCCTCAGCAAGGTTGTGATGACACCAAGCTGTGTGGTGCAGCAGACAGCTGGAGGGAAGGATCCATCCAGAGGGACCTGGGCAGGCTGGAGAGGTGGGCACAAGCCAACCTCAGGAGCTTCAACAAGACCAAGGGCAGGGTCCTGCAGCTGGGTGGAGGCAACCCCAGGCACAAATCCAGGCTGGGCAGGGCCTGGCTGGAGAGCAGCCCTGGGGAGAGAGCCTTGGGGGTGCTGGGGGAGGAGAAGCTCCCCAGGAGCTCTCAGGGTGCACTTGCAGCCCGGAAAGCCAATCAGAGCCTGGGCTGCAGCAGGAGAAGTGTGGCCAGCAAGGCAAGGGAGGGGATTCTCCCCCTCTGCTCAGCCCTGCTGAGACCCCACCTGGAGTACTGCCTCCAGTTCTGGAGCCCCTATTGCAAGAGGGATCTGGAGGTGCTGGAAGGTGTCCAGAGCAGGGCCAGGAGGCTGAGCAGAGGGCTGGAGCAGCTCTCCTGTGAGGACAGACTGAAGGAGTTGGGGCTGTTCAGTCCGGAGAAGAGAAGGCTCCCAGGTGACCTCATTGTGGCCTTCCAGGATCTGAAGGGGCTACAGGAAGGCTGGGGAGGGACTGCTCAGGCTCTCAGGCAGTGCTAGGACTAGGGGGAATGGGATGAAGCTGGAGGTGGGGAGATTCAGGCTGGAGGTGAGGAGGAAGTTCTTCCCCATGAGAGTGGTGAAGCCCTGGAATGGGTTGTGCAGGGAGGTGGTTGAGGCCCTGTCCCTGGAGGTGTTTAAGCCCAGGCTGGATGAGGCTCTGGCCAGCCTGATCTAGTGTGGGGTGTCCCTGCCCATGGCAGGGGGGTTGGAACTGGATGATCCTTGTGGTCCCTTCCAACCCTGACTGATACTATGATACTAAATTGTTATAGTTGCCCAAGTCCTGCACATTCCCACTGTAAATCTATTCTGACCCTGCCTCCACCCTTGGATACATTTGTCAATTCTCATGTTAATAAAAGGTCATTAATATCGTGATTAATATTGCCACGTGGTTTATCGACAAAGGCAACACGATATCCTTCCCACACTGTCAGAAGCTGAGCCCCAGCCAGCTGGGTGGTGGGTGGAAGGAGGGGGGGTTCACTCCTGTGGCATGAAGGAAGGGACTGTGCTGGGTTTATCAGGGCCACCAGCCACAGAGGCATTGGTGTGGAGCCAGCAGAGGCTGACAAAGCAAATGAGGACTTTTGGGGGACAGGAGGGTTAGGGGCAACCAGAGGAGCTGTGGGACAAGCAAAGCCCACCTGGGACATGAGAACTGTTGCTGAGAGCAGAGGATACCCACCACCTCCACAGACCAGAGACTCACCTCCCTCTCATCCACCTCCTTCCTTCTGGAGGTGACTCTGGGGCTTGCCAGAGCAGCACACATAGGAGCAGCAGCATCCTGGGAGAAGCCATCCTGCCTCCCAGCCCGAGGCAGTGCTGACCTCAGCCTGGCACAGCCAACTCCTTATCCGTGCAGGTGATGTGACAGTGGTGTGGGAAAGCACAGAGCTGGTGAAGGGCAGCTGCAGCCACCCCAGCTGGCAGGGAGGGCACCCTGAGCAGCAGCACCGCAGCATGGTGGGGTCTGAGCAGCAGCGTGCTGGAGAGAGCACTGCCCCAGGGCTGTTTGCTCAGCAGCTCAGCCTTTGACTGGTGATGTTCTGGACCATGCAGCATTGCACCAGCTCTCCTGGGAAGGACTTCAGTCCACTGAGGGCATCTGACCCTGTTAGGCTGCATGGCACAGCCTGGAATCAGGGTCTTCTGCAGCCTCCCAAACACCCTGGGGTTTGCCAGGATGGGCTGAGCAGAGACAGAAACAAGAAGCCTCCTTGCCCTGTTGCCCCTGTTCTAAGGTTAATGCCCATGCTGGTGTTCAGTGCTGGCTCTTCCGTTCCCGTGCCGGCCCCAGCAGTGGTGGCATGCAGGACATCGGAGGGAGGGCTGAGTCACTGCACTGCTGCTCCACAGAGCCTCCCAGGAGTGGCACCGGGCAGTGTTCAGCCACTGTCCTCCAGAAAGACTCACTCTGCACCCTGGGCACGGACAAGGCAAAGCCTTAAACCACCCCAGCCCTCCCTGAGTCACCCCTGAGAGATGAGCAGGCTCTGAGGGAGCAAAGTGGCAGAGGAGAGGTCTAAGATGCTCCTCCTGCACCCCTGCAGCTCTGTGCACTGCTGTACCCTGGGCTTTGCCATATTCGCCTTCAAATCTGGTTTGAGGGAAAGGAACAGAAGGCAGCTGGGAAAGGACATGGGGAAGAGACCCTTCAGGGGCTTTCAAACACCACAGTGCAAGGATCTGCAGCTGGCTCATTGCTGGGAGGCAGGAGCACTTGTCCTGATCTCCACATTCAGGACACTGGCTGTTGGTAGCTGCTGCAGACAGGGCTGTGGTTTGTGGTGGCCTTACAAATATCTGCATTACACCTCCTCTTCCTCAGCCAAAGCTGCTGGGGGAACATAGAATCATAGAACCATTAAGGTTGGAAAAGACCTCTGAGCTCAGCCAGTCCAGCCAGCAGCCCCACCATGGGCACCCAACCAGGGCCCCAGGTGCCATGGCCCCAGGGGTCTGGAACCCCTCCAGGCATGGGGACTCCACCACCTCCTGGGCAGCCTCTGCCAGGCCCTGACCACTCTGGCACCAAAGACATTTTTCCTCCTCTCCAACCTAACCCTCCCCTGGTGCAACTTGAGGTCATTTCCTCTCTTCCTGTCTCGCTACTACCACAGTTCGCTGCAGCCTCCTCTCAGGGAGCTGCAGAGGGCAATGAGGTCTCCCTTAGCCTCCTCTTCTCCACACTGAACACCCCCAGCTCCCTCAGCTGCTTCTCTCCAGACCCTCCCCCAGCTTTGTTGCCCTTCTGTGGACTCCAAAAGGTATTGAAAAAAACCCTAAGCTTGAAAGAGTTTGGCTTAAAAATAACAAGGGAAGAGCAATGGTCTCCTGCTCCAGGGAGGCCGCTCCAGGGCAACAGCTCAGCTGTGTTCCCAAGCTGTGGGGAAAGCAACTTGCTGGAAATCACAGGGCAGGGCTGAGTGAGGCCCTAGGAAAGACCCCAAAACTGAGACAGGAGAAATCCTGCAGCAGCCTGGAAAAGCCAGGGATGACTCAGACACCTCAGTAAGGGATGGTCCAGGTGCACAGGGTCCTGCCTCTAAACCTTGATCAATGTGCTGAGCTGCACTCACTGGAGGGCAGTGCTGGCATCCAGAAGGATCTTGACAGGCTTCAGAAGAGGCCAGGGCCAGCTGCAGGAGGGTCAACAAGTCACAGGGCAAGGTCCTGCAGCTGGGCCAGCCCCAGGCACCAATCCAGGCTGGGTGCTGAGTGGGCTGAGAGCAGCCCTGCAGAAAAAGCCTTGGGGGTGCTGGGTGCTGAGCAGCTCCCCAGGAGCCAGCAGTGCCCTCCTGCTGCCCAGAGGCAGCTGTGTGCTGGGCTGCAGCCAGAGCAGGGTGGGCAGCAGGGCAGCAGAGGGGATTCTGCCCCTGGGCTCTGCTCTGCCCAGACCTCACCTCCAACCCTGCCTCCAGCTCTGGCCATTACCTGAATTTTGTTTCTTTCTTAGTCAGTTTCTGATGCTCAAGGAGGCAGAATCTGACCAACTCTTGTTCTTGTGGTTGTCTTTTCACCCCAGCAGCTGAGAGAAGTGACTCTGTTTAGCCACCTGCAATGCCAGGCAGGAAATCTCAGCTCACCTCAGCCATGCCCAGAAGCCCCCAGCCCCAACCCTCCCTGCAGGCTCCTGGCTCCAATGCACTGCAGGTGCCCAACCTTCTCTGAAGTCCTACCAAGAGATGCTCAGAGCAAGCTACCAAAGCCCTGGCAGACAGGGGCTTGGCCACTGCTTACCTCTGCAGAACCAGGTTTGATGTCCAGGGACAGAGCACAGCCCCAGGCTGAAGGCTATTGCCAGGCTGTGGCCAGAGCTGGAGAGAGGGGATCCTGCCCCTCAGCTCTGATCTGGGGAGTCCTCACCTGCAGGGCTGTGTCCAGGGACCCCAGCACAGGAAGGACCTGGAGCTGGAGAGGGTCCAGAGGAGGCCACCAAGATGAGCAGAGGGCTGCAGAACCTCTGCTATGGAGACAGCCTGAGAGAGCCAGGGCTGCTGAGCCTGGAGAAGAGAAGGCTCCAGGCAGACCTCAGAGCAGCCTGCCAGGAGCTGAAGGGCTCCAGGAGAGCTGGGGAGGGACTTGGGACAAGGGCTGGGAGTGCCAGGCTGAGGAACAATGGCTTTGAGCTGGGAGAGGGGAGACTGAGACTGGAGATGAGGAAGAGTGAGGCTGGGGAGACTCTGGCACAGGCTGCCCCGGGATGTGGTTGAGGCTCCATGCCTGGAGACATTCAAGGTCCAACTTGATGTTGCCCCTGAGCAGCCTGGTTGGTGTCCCCGCTGCCTGCAGGGGGCTTGGACAAGATGCCCTTCGGGAGGTCCCTTCTAACCCGCTGCAACCTGCGCTTCTGTGACCACCAGCTCCTGGCTTCCACGCTCCCTCTCGTGGTGCCTGCGCCCACGGCAGACCCGGGAGGAGACTATCAAACCTGGGGGGATGAGCAGCTCAGCACAGCCACAGCAGGGCCCAGCCTGCTCCACGCAGAGTGTTGACTTTGCTGCCTTTTTTCAGGGTTCCCATTCTGTGTGAAATCGGTGCCCAGGCACTGCAGAAGGCAGCTGGCCGTAAGATGATGCAGAGGACAGCAGAAGCTCCCCCAGAAATGAAATCAGAGCACCCTCTGGTAGCATCCAGAGCACATCTCCTCACTTGGCAGGTGCCAGTAGTGCCCTGCTGTTGGCACTGCTGTGCAAGAAGCACTCAGTGATGTTTTATTCAAGCAGATCACTCTGAAGAAAGCAATTGAGGCAGAAACCAAGAAAGCCTCATGAATGTATGGGGCCAAGGGAGCAGTGATGCCTGCAGAGCATCAGACATCCACAGCACTCAGACACTGCCAGCCAGGGAGATGCAGCAAACTCCATCTGTGCAGTGGTTCAAAGCAGAGAGCTTCAGTATGCTGCCCCATGACCAGGTCCTGGCCCACTTACACATCCCAACATCAACAAGGGCTGTAGACTGGAAACAAGGCTGGCTTGAGAGCAGCCCTGAGAAGAAGGCCTTGAGGGTGTCAGGTGGTGACAGAGTCCCCTGGAGCCAGCACTGGTCCCTGGCAGCCCAGAGCCAGCTGAGTGCTGAGCTGCAGCCAGAGCAGGGAGAGCAGCAGCACAGGGAGGGGATTCTGCCCCTCTGCTCTGCTCAGAGCCCACCTGCAGCACTGCCTCCAGCTCTGGGCCCCAGCACAAGAAGGACCTGGAGCTGCTGGAGAGGCTCCAGAGGAGGCCACAGAGATGAGCAGAGGCTGCAGAACCTCCCCTGTGGGGCCAGGCTGGGAGAGCTGGGGCTGTGCAGCCTGGGAAGAGAAGGCTCCAGGCAGACCTCAGAGCAGTCTGCCAGGAGCTGAAGGGCTCCAGGAGAGCTGGGGAGGGACTTGGGACAAGGGCTGGGAGTGCCAGGCTGAGGGACAATGGCTTTGAGCTGGGAGAGGGGAGACTGAGCCTGGAGATGAGGAAGGAATTGTTGAGGGTGAGGCTGGGGAGACTCTGGCACAGGCTGCCCAGGGAGGCTGTGGCTGCCTCCTGCCTCCTGCCTCTCCTGTGAGCACAGCCTGAGAGAGTTGGGGTTGTGCAGGCTGGAGAGGAGAAGGCTCCCAGGAGACCTTCTGGTGGCCTTCCAGGATCTGCAGGGGGCTCCAAGAAAGCTTTTGAGGGCGTCAGGGAGGGATAGGACTGGGGGGGATGGAGCAGAACTAGAAGTGGGGAGACTGAGATTGGATGTGAGGAAGAAGTTGTTCCCCATGAGGGTGGTGGGTTGGAGCTGGATGATCCTTGAGGTCCCTTCCAACCCTGACAATTCTGTGTGACTGCAGCCAGGCAAAGAAATGCCCTTGTTCCCTGGGTGCCTGCAGGATCAGCCCCATCTCACCACATGGATCTTGAGCCTGAGTTTTGTTACCACATTGCACTCCCTGACAGCCTCTCTTCCTCCACTCCTTTTGCCTTTTATTCTTCTTCAAATGAGCTTTATCAGCCTTCAGTCCTAGCAAGGCCTGCTAAATTCCAGCTATGTAGCTCCAAGGTGGTCCCCAGTTGTGTCGAACCATTCTTCATAGCAGAAAGTGAAGGACAGGATCCCCAGTTGAAGAGAGACAGGGATCTGCTGGAGAGAGCCCAAGGGAGAGCCAGGAGGATGCTTAGGGGACTTGAGCCTCTCTCCTGTGTAGAGAGACTGAGAGCCCTGGGGCTGTTTAGTCTGGAGAGGAGAAGGCTGAGAGGGATCTGATCAGTGCCTATCACTAGCTGAGGGGTGGGTGTCAAGTGGAGGGGGCCAAGGTCTTTTGGGTGGTGCACAGGAATAAGCCAAGGACCAATGGAGACAAACTGGAACAGAGAAGGTTTCAGCTCAACATGAGGAGAAACTTCTTTGGTGTGAGGGTGCTGAGCCCTGGAGCAGGCTGCCCAGGGAGGTTCTGGAGTCTCTGGACACATTCAAACCCCTCCTGGATGTGTTCCTGTGCAGACTCCCCTGGGTGATGCTGCTCTGGCAGGGGGTTGGACTGGATGAGCTCTGGAGCTCCCTTCCAACCTCTAATGCTCTGTGATGCTGTGACAGCAGAGCAGCATCCACCTGAAGCTGCACGCCTGGTACTTCTGCTAGCAAGCAAAGGCAAACTTCCACCTCATGGTTCCTCTTCCAAGGCCTTCTGGCAGATGGTAGTAGCCTGCAGACAGACATTCCTACATCCTGGCTGCCCCAGGGTTCCAGGGATAGATTCACAAAGTCTTTCTGAAATATGAACTTGAGCCCCAGGCTCAACCAATGTGGATGGCCTCAGATGCCCTGCTGAGAAACAGCTTGGTGTGAAGGAGAGGAAGCCAGCTGGACTCCAGAGCCCTTCTGCCCACAGTCTGCCACTGGGCAGGCCCTGGAGCTCAAAATCTTTCTTCTAACCTACTCACAAATGCACCTGCATGCTGCCATTAGGCAGGGGCACCTGGCAGGGCTGTTATCCTGGCACATCGAATGGAAACCAACACCGCTGTGAAGGTGGTGGCAGCGACACAGGGGTGCAAGGGGCTTGGGGGCATCACACAGAGCCTCCCAAAGCAGTGCAGGAGCTATGCACACCACAGATGCTCCTTCCTCCAGCAGTGGTTATCCAGGGTCATCTTTGAATGGTCTCCACCACCTCCACACAACTGCAGCTTGCTCCAGCTCTTGGCAAGGGGCTCGCTCTCCTTCCCAGCAGAAACCAGCCTCGCTCAAAGCTCCAGCGGGTGCTCTTGCTTTCCACAGCAGCCATCACAGAATGGTTGGGGCTGGGAGGGACCTCCAGAGATCCAGTCCCAGCCCCTGCCAGAGTAGGGGCACCCAGGGCAGGGCACACAGAGCACAGCCAGGTGGGGTTGGAAAGGCTCCAGAGAAAGACTCCACAGCCTCTGGGCAGCCTGCTCCAGGGCTCAGCAGCCTCACAGTGAAGATTTCTTCCTTATGTTTCCACGGAACCTCCTGTGCCCCAGCTTGTGCCAGTTGCCCCTTGCCCTGTCACTGACACCACTGGGAAGAGCCTGGCTCCATCCTCCCAGTGCTCTGAATTTAGCTCTTGAGCAGCAGTGTTCAGATCCTCTCTCAGCATCCTCCAGGTAAAACAGCCCCAGGTCTCTCAGCCTCTCTTCTAAGGCTACGATGTTCCAGTCCCCTCAGCGCCTCCGTGGCTCTCCAGTGCCACCCAAACCATCATAAGCTAAATGCTGCCCTCAGCAGCACCAACAAACTACTACAGGCAGGACCTGACCTTTGCACTGAACGCTGGGGCTGACTTCAAAGCTGCAAGTCCATCTTCTCTGCTCCTTGCAGCTCCCAGCAGAGACAAACCTGCCTGCTCAAATAAACCCCCAAATCCACAGCAGGAGACCCTCCTGTGGCCTTCCAGGACCTGCAGGGGGCTCCAAGAAAGCTGGGGAGGGACTTGGGTGGGTGTCAGGGAGGGATAGGACTGGGGGGGATGGAGCAGAACTAGAAATGGGGAGATTGAGATTGGCTGTGAGGAAGAAGTTGTTCCCCATGAGGGTGGTGAGAGCCTGGCACAGGTTGCCCAGGGAGGTGGTGGAAGCCTCCTGCCTGGAGGTGTTTGCAGCCAGGCTGGAGGTGGCTGTGAGCAGCCTGCTGTGGTGTGAGGTGTCCCTGCCCATGGCAGGGGGGTTGGGTGATCCTGGAGGCCCCTTCCCACCCTGACAACTCCGAGACTCTGTGATCACTCACTTCTACAGAGCACAGAGCTCAGGGCCGTCTCCTCTCTCTCGACGGAGCTTGCCTGTAGCTGTGGGAGCCCTCCACACATTTCCTCCAGCTGCCTGGGCAGCCAGCAGTGCCTCACCAAAGCAAAGAGCCTCCCAGCAAACCAAGCCACCAGCACTGCTGGCTCCTCAGCAGAGATCACTCCAGCAGGCCAGCAGAAGCCAGATCTCATTTTCATTACGACCAGACACTTCCACTTCCAGCTTCCACCTGTAATGAACAGCCAGGCCTCTCGGGGCAGCGAGGGCAGAGGCCACCAGGTGTGGCCAGCCCTCCACCCTGCGCCCAGGCAGGGCATCTGCTGCACTCCCTGCAGGGCTGTCCCCAGGCAGGGCATCTGCTGCACTCCCTGCAGGGCTGTCCCCAGGCAGGGGCTGTCCCCAGGCAGGGCATCTGCTGCACTCCCTGCAGGGCTGTCCCCAGGCAGGGCATCTGCTGCACTCCCTGCAGGGCTGTCCCCAGGCAGGGCCTCTGCTGCACTCCCTGCAGGGCTGTCCCCAGGCAGGCTTCGTGCAGTCGGTGGTTCACAGCCAGGCCTCCAGGGCCACCTCTGCCCTCCTTAGCTGTGCACCACCGCGTCCCCCGTGCTGCAGGGGAGCAGGGAGGGGGCACAGGCCTCAGGGCTGGGCTGCAGTTACCTCTTGCTTCTCCTGCTGTGCTTGGAGGAGGGGCACACACCTGCCCCACAGGGGAAGTGGGGGCTGGGGAGCTCTCTGCAGAGCCTGTGCACTTTGACAGCAGGAAGTGGTTAAGAGGTTCTGGAGTCTTCTTCTCTGGAGACTTTCCAGACCCACCTGGATGTGTTCCCGTGCAGACTCCCCTGGGTGACCCTGCTCTGGCAGGGGCTTGGACTGGATGAGCTCTGGAGATCCCTTCCAACCTGTAATGTACTGTGGGACTGTGATACAGGATCAGCAGAGAGAAAGCTGCCTGAGAAGCCCTGGCTGCGCAGCCCTCAGACACTGCCTGGGCTGGAAGCAGCAGGATGCTCTCACACCTACTCTGCCAGGGGTGCTGCTCCCCCACTTGGACAGCAGCAGCTGAGCTCACTCCCAGCACCAGGGCTGTTGAAAGACAGCCTCAGGCAGCGAATCATGGAAAGGTCTGGGTTGGAAGGGAGCTCCAGAGTTCATCCAGCCCAGCCCCCTGCACTCAGCAGGGACCTCCTCCACTGGAGCAGGCTGCCCAGAGCCCTCTCCAGCCTCACCTGGAATAGCTCCAGGCATGGAGCCTCAACCACCTCCCTGGGCAGCCTGCTGCAGGGTTCCAGCAGCCTCCTGGGGCAGAACTTGTTCCTCACATCCAATCTCCATCTGCTCTGCTCTCCTTTCAAACCATTGCCCCTGGGGCTGTCCCTGCAGGCCTTTGGGAACAGTCCCTCTGCAGCCTTCTTGGAGCCCCTGCAGGTCCTGGCAGGCTGCTCTGAGGTCTCCCCAGAGTCTTCTTTTCTCCAGGCTGAACTCTCTCAGTCCCAGCTCTCTCAGCCTGTCCCCATAGCAGAGCTGCTCCAGTACCCTGATCCTCTTTCTTGTCTCCTCTGGACCTGCTCCACCAGGTCCATGTCTCTCTTGTGTTGGGGCACCACTGCTGGACACAGCCCTGCAGGTGAGGTCTCATCAGAGCAGAAGGGAGGATCCCCTCTCTTCATCTCTGGCCCCCTTGGACCTGCTCCATCAGGTCCCTGTCCTTGCTGTGTGCAATACAAGCACAGCTCTTACACACTTCCTCAGAGGCCTCAACCCAGGCTGTGGTTTCTTGTCACTTTGAGACAAAGAGCAAGCAGGAGTGCAAAGCCACAGCCACCCACTGTCTGTGCTGCATTTGCTTCCCAGCCTCCAGGCGGGAGCAAGCAGCAGCTTGGGTGCACTGAGTGCCACAAGGGGATGGGAATATCACTGCTGAATTATGACTGCCTTTAAACTCCACGAGGAACCAGGCTGAGTGATCTGGGAGCAGATCAGCCCTGGTGTGTCTGCTCCCACACTCAGTGACATGACTCAGGGCAGAGCATGCTTCATCCCCAGCCTCTCAGCAGGGGGAAGGGCAGCAGAAGTTTCACCCAAGATCAGCCAGGAAGAAGTTCTTCCCCATGAGAGTGGTGAAGCCCTGGAATGGGTTGTGCAGGGAGGTGGTTGAGGCCCTGTCCCTGGAGGTGTTTAAGCCCAGGCTGGATGAGGCTCTGGCCAGCCTGATCTAGTGTGGGGTGTCCCTGCCCACGGCAGGGGGGTTGGAACTGGATGATCCTTGTGGTCCCTTCCAACCCTGACTGATACTATGATAGCGGGCTCTGTCATCTTCCTCCCAAAGCAGAAACTCCTCCTCCTGCAACCGAGGGAAGGAAGAGCAAGCAGGCAGCAGCAGCAGATGGATGGATTTTAGCTGGAGGGAAGGTGCCAAGCATGCTGGCTGGCTGTGCCTGTTGCCACCTCACTGACCACTCAAGGGACTCAGGGAGCAAGTTTAGGAGGACCTGAAACTCCATTTGAGCTCAAGAGATGGCTTCAGGAACAAGAGCAGTACTACAGGTCAGGACCAAGGCTAGCTTCTGAGGGAGAGACAACCTCTGTGACCAACCCCAGACAACAACCATGAACTTGGCAAACTCAAGGCTTTCACTGAGCATTTCAGATCACTGCTCCCAAATAGCTTTGGGTTGTGGCAGCTGGAAGGCTTCCCAGAGAAATCTCCTGTCTCTCCTGCAGCAGAGCTCCAAGAGTGTTTGCTTGGGCAGCCTGCTGGAAAGATTCACAGATTGCATTGGCTTGGAAGGCAGCCTCCAAGGGCATCTTGTCCAACTCCCCTGCAGGCAGCAGGGACAGCTCCAGCCAGAGCAGGCTGCACAGGGACACAGCCAGGCTGAGCCTGGATGGCTCCAGGGATGGAGCCTCAAGCACCTCCCTGGGCAGCCTGTTGCATGCATTGGCTTGGCCCAAAACATCACGTGCAATGGATCACAGAATGGCTCAGGTTGGAAGGTGCCTCAGAGATCATCGACCCCAAGCCCCCTGCCATGGGCAGGGACACATCTCACCCACACTTGGTTGCCCAAGGCCTCATCCAACCTGGCCTTGGACACCTCCAGGGAGGAGGCAGCCACAAGCACTTTGGGCAGCCCGTGTCAGAGTCTCCCAGCCTCACTGTGCAGAGCTTCCTCCTCAGGTGCAGCTAAATCCCTCCTGCTCCCCTTTCAAACCATTGCCTCTCCTGCTGTCCCCTCAGCCCCTCCCCGACCTCCCTGCCCGGCGCCCCTCCCTCCCGCGGCCAGCTGCGGCTGCCCAGGGCGGAGCGCAGCCGCAGCCCCGGCCGGCAGCCCCAGGCCCGGGGGGCAGCCCCGGCCAGCAGGCACTGAACAGAGCAGCTGAGGCCAGTTTGGTAATACAGGGATCTATTTTATTAAAAAAGTTACAAAGAGGTGGACTGCAGGGTTGTCTTACAAAATGACAAGGATGAGTTCTACTGCAGCAAACCCTCGTTCGCTCGGACAAAGCAGTACAGGCAGTGCTCGGGGGTTCCGCGCTTCGGACTCCGTGTGGCCTCTCACTGGGAGAGACACCGTACATCAAACACAGGATGGGAGGTTACATTGTCCTTTGTAGAGCCCTACTGCAGTGATCTGAACAACTCCTAACCAGCTGGCATAGTAAAGACAATTACATCTTGCATTTAGTATCAGCCTCTTACTCTAATAAGCAACTTCACATGCAATCTATTAAGAAAGCCTAAAATAACTTTTGGTCCCTTTTTTCCCCCCAAAAGTGTGCTGAAGAAACCATCTCTCACTTTCCCCACTCCTGTCCCTCTAAGCTACTTCAAGTTTCAGTTTTTCTTTATTTTTTTCTTCTTTATTTTTTCCTTTTTTTTTGTTTTTCCTTTTCTTTCAGTCTGTGCTGAGGTCAGTGACAATGAACTGAGTTGGTAACTGCCCCAAGAACGAATCACTGATTAATGTTCACCCCATACCAACCCACTTCTTTTTAATACCAACCAATTTTTCCCTCCCCCTTACACAAAGGAAAACTAAGATCTTGATCAATCTCTCTTCTTGTAACCCCCAAGTCTTTACCATTCACCTTAATGCCAAGATCTTCAGCCCTTTTGCTTGAACCCCAACACCTGGCCACTCCCTTTGGGACTCCCCAGATCTTGGCCAATCTTCTTTAACTCCAAAATATTTGCCAATCTCTTTTTGAACTCCCAGATCTCCATCAAGCCCTTTTTCAAGTGCCAAGATCTTGGCCAATCCCTTTTTAAATCCCAAGATCCTGACCAACCCCTTTCTGAATCCCCAATTCTTGATCAATACCTTTAACCCCAAGATCCTGGCCAACCCCTTTCTGAATCCCCAATTCTTGATCAATACCTTTAACCCCAAGATCCTGACCAACCCCTTTCTGAATCCCCAATTCTTGATCAATACCTTTAACCCCAAGATCCTGGCCAACCCCTTTCTGAACCCCCAATTGTTGATCAATACCTTTAACCCCAAGCTCTTGGCCGACCCCTTCTTTAAATCCCAATCACTGTTCTGATCCCAAGCCCATTCCCAATGTCCCTTCAGCCCAAGCTCTTTATCCCTGTCTTTTGCTCCCAGTTACTTCCTTTCAACCTACCAGGAAGGAGAGGATCAGTGACCACCACTTCAAGAGAACCCCCAAGCCCCTGCTCTGAACCCAAGGCCTGCTTTCCTCTTGCTGTCAAGGTGCAAACCTCAGCGTTGGCCTCCAGCTGCTCAGAAGCTGTGTACAAAGAGGGGATGGGGCCAACCCAAAAAGCAGAATGCAATTCAAGTAACCCCAACAGGGGGGAAAGACAAATCAAAAGCAGATGGTTCAAATACCCAAGCTGAAAGCTTGGTGTCCTCCTCTTCTCAGGGCTGCAACCCAAGGCTGAATGCAGCCCCAGGATCTTTCTTCCTGCTACCAAGAGTGCCAGGTCAGCCTGGCTCTGTGCCCAAGAACACACATTAATGTTGAGATACTGTACTGGAGAGCTTTTATTGGTTGAAATGCCATCATCCACAATACAGCTGGTGAGTGGTTTGCAACTGCTTTAACCTCCCATATATATATCCCTGCACCTCCATCCATCACTGCTCATACTGCAGCTTTTCTCCAAGTTATTGAAGCTATTGCAGGGCAAAAGAGAAAATCATACTCAAACAGATGTAACTGAAAGGCAGAACCCTAACCCATGTCCATTTCCAGAAGCATGTTCAAATGCCTAGAGCTGGGCTCCTAACCAACCTGGAGCTTTGGAGCAGTAGGTGAGCTGCAGCTGTCAAATCTCTGCCAGACCTAAAAAACCCAACCCAATTCCATGGCTGGAAGCTACTGCCAGAAGAAGAAAGCTCTCAGGTTAACCAAGAGTGAACAGCAAACAACAGAAAGGTTTCCTCTGCTCTCTGTGCACTCCCACTCTGCTCTCTGCTTCTCTCCCACCTGTGTCATCCTTACAATTTAGTGATTTTTTCAAGTATTCAGAGAGAACAAACACACAAACAGCTGTTGCTCAGGTAAGCAACAAGGAAAGGCAATGGCTTGTTTAGAAGCACACTTGCAGTTAGGATCACTGAAACCTGCTGCTTTCCCCCTCCCTCCTTCCCCTCCTGCTTACCACCAGCTTGTCTCTAAACATTAAAACTTGTTTATTGGGGAAATAAAACCAACCAGCCAGCCAGCCAGGGTGAGAGGAAACCTCCACCACGACAACAACTAAAAGCAATTTGTGACAGTGCAAGGAAAAAAAAAGTAACACAACAACCAACCAACCAACTTGAACAAATATTGCTTTAAAGTATTATTCAGAAAGACAAATATTAGGAACTAGGCAAAATGCTAAGGTAAAGTGATCTTATTTGCATCAGACTGCCACCTGCAGAGGTCTGCTGGGCGTCTCCATGTGGCAGGCAAAGCTTGAGCTGAGGGAGCCAGCTCGCTCGGAAGGGTAACTTATCCCTTTTCAAAGGCAGAGAGGAGCTAGTTTGTAAACAAGCAGCAGCTTGGGAAGCCAGCAGAAGGACAACAAGAAGTGTGCTGCCATGGTTCCATGCTACAGTCGTCAGGAAGGGAGCTCGGGAGGCCCCCACGGCTGCCGGGGGCTCGAGAGCCCCTCGGGGGGCAGACTGGAGCAGGTTACAAACAGCCCCAGCCCAGAAAAGGGATACTGCATCCACACAGGGGAGGAGCCTGCAGTGCCCTTGGCATGCCACTGTCACATGTAAACACAGAGTCCCAGCTGCTGACCGGCTGCGCGGGAGGAGAAGACTCTAGCGAAGAGCACTAAGCGCTGCTGCGAGGTAATAGACAGAAGTAACCATTGCTTTAAGGCTCAATTCAGGCTCCACTACAACTCCTGCTCTCCTCCTCTCTTTTAGAAGGCATTGAGGAAGGTAATACTGAGTTTAAGTATTTAATAAATACAAGTTCAAAAATGGATTGAAGAAATCAATTAAAATAGATATAAAAAAAAGGGAAATAAACCAAGAGAAGAACAAAAACCAAACACAGAAGGAACTGTTGCATATCAGCCACCAGATGAACTCAGGAAGCCAGGGAAGGACTGGTAGAGAAAGAAGAGGTTTTGAAACTTATGGTAAACATGCTAAGCATTCTGGTTAAGGTGTGTGGATCCTGCAGGCCACCAACCTCATTCTGCACTTCAGATGGATGGCAAATGTGCTGTAATAGAGACAGGTTTACCAAGGCTCAGCTCTGCAACCTGGGCTGAAAGTTCTCCAAAGCAGCATCTGTGCAAGTTTCCTCTGAGATTTATATCTGCAATTGAAACAGAAGAGGTGATGAGAGCCAGGTTCAACACACAGGCAGGGGCAGCTCTGCTGCTCCCACAGTGGGGAGCAGCTACTCTGCAACACTGAGCTCCAAAGCACTGATTTACACAGCAGCACTCTGGAGCTCACTCTAATTCTGCCAATCACGGAGTATTAGGGGGTGGAAGGGGCCTCCAGAGATCACTTCCAAACCTCCTGCCAGAGCAGTCACCCAGGAACACATCCAGGAGACTCCACAGCCTCTCTGGGCAGCCTGCTCCAGGGCTCAGCAGCCTCACAGGGACAAAGGTTTCCCTCCTCTTCCCCTGGCACCTCCTCTGCTCCAGCTTGCCCCCAGGGCCCCTTGTGCTGTGCTTGGCCATCCCTGAACAGAGCCTGGCTCCAGCCCTGCACAGCTTCATCCCCAGCCATGAGGTCACCCTCAGGCTCCTCTGCTCCCAGCCCCAGCTGCCTCAGCCTGGCCTCACAGGGAGATGTTGCACTGCCTGCAGCAGCTCTGTGCCCCTGGGCTGGACTCTCAAGCAGTTTCCTGAGCTCCTTCTTGACCTGAGGGGCCCAGAACTGGACACAATATTCCAGCTGTGGTCTCAGCAGGGCAGAGCAGAGGGGGAGGAGAACCTCTCTGACCTACTGACCACAGCACTTCTGATCCACTCCAGGCTGCCCTTGGCCTTCTTGGTTAGCAGCATCTGGCTCAAGGTCAGTCTAACAAAAGAGGCCAGCAAGTAACATACAACCAGCCTGCCAGCTTGGAAGGGCCCCAAGGATGCTCTGCTCCAGCCTCTCCAGGTGACAGTGCAGTTGCCATCAGCTGGCTCAGCACCCTGGCAAGCTGAGTCTCAACCTGCCAGTGCAGGGCACTCCACTGCTGCCCTTGGGAGGTGATCCCAGTGTCTGCCTGTGCTCATGGCAAACATTTCCTCCTGCAGGCCAAAGGGAATGTCCCCAGCAGCAACTTGTCCCCATCCCCCTTGGCTGCTCCATGGCACTCCTTGTACAAAGGGAGTCTCCATCCTCCTGGCAGCCACCCTGTGGCCTGCTCCATGGTGATAAGGTCTCCCCCGAGCCTGCTATGAAGTTTGTAGCAGCTGGCTCTGTGGGACAGAGACACTGTTTCTAGACAGCAAAAGGAACCAGGAAATCTCAGTTCCCTACAGAATCATAGCACAGGGCTGGCATCAGTGGAGAAGAGGCAGCACAGCCCCCCAGCAGCCTGGAGCAATGGCATTGTGCACAAGCTCTGGCAAGAGGCAGATGAGCCAAGTAATGCAGGTTGGACAGCTGAGTGCTCAGCTTCAGAGTCATGGTTTGGGTTGGAATGGACCCTGAAGATCATCTACTCCAACCCCCTGCCATGGGCACCTCCACCAGCACAGGCTGCTCAAGGCCTCACCCAGCCTGGCCTTCAACACCTCCAGGCAGGAGGCAGCCACAGCCTCCCTGGGCAGCCTGTGCCAGAGTCTCCCCAGCCTCACTCTCAACAATTCCTTCCTCAGCTCCAGGCTCAGTCTCCCCTCTCCCAGCTCAAAGCCATTGTCCTCAGCCTGGCACTCCCAGCCCTTGTCCCAAGTCCCTCCCCAGCTCTCCTGGAGCCCTTCAGATCCTGGCAGGACTGCTCTGAGGTCTGCCTGGAGCCTTCTCTTCTCCAGGCTGCACAGCCCCAGCTCTCCCAGCCTGGCCCCACAGGGGTGGTTCTGCAGCCTCTGCTCATCTCTGTGGCCTCCTCTGGAGCCTCTCCAGCAGCTCCAGGTCCTTCTTGTGCTGGGGCCCAGAGCTGGAGGCAGTGCTGCAGGTGGGGGCTGAGCAGAGCAGAGGGGCAGAATCCCCTCCCTGTGCTGCTGCTCTCCCTGCTCTGGCTGCAGCTCAGCACTCAGCTGGCTCTGGGCTGCCAGGGACCAGTGCTAGCTCCTGGGGACTTTGTCACCACCTGACACCCCCAAGGCTTTCTCCTCCAGCCTGTTCTCAAACCACTCCTCACCCAGCCTGAATTTGTGCTTAGCTACTGCAATTAGCACCACACAGCACCCTGTCTGGCTTCGCTCTCCTATGGCCTTCCTACAGCACTCCCCAGCTTCTTCTGCATGCTGGCAGGAAAAGGGCAGGTCTGACAATCTAGCAGGATCAGTCTGTGCTGCACAGCCACACAGACCAGAGCACTGGCAGGTTTTAACCCTCAAGAAGAGGACCACTCCTTCAGCACTTACTGGAATCAATGACTGGAGGATGGAGAGGACAGAAATCACTCATCAACACCAATCTTCCCCTCCAGTATTCAGGTGTTCCACATCTGATTTTAAATTTTGAGCAGATGGAGATTGGATGTGAGGAACAAGTTCTGCCCCAGGAGGCTGCTGGAACCCTGCAGCAGGCTGCCCAGGGAGGTGGTTGAGGCTCCATGCCTGGAGCTATTCCAGGTGAGGCTGGAGAGGGCTCTGGGCAGCCTGCTCCAGTGGGGGATGTGCCTGCTGCCTGCAGGGGCTGGGGCTGGCTGAGCTCTGGAGCTCCCTTCCAGCCCAAGCCATTCCATGATTCTATGCTTAGTACTTCTACAGCCAGCTTTCAGCACAGCAGCACAGCAAGAGGTGCCAGGGCTTACAGGTTTAGTACTGTCAGACTGATAATTTCAAGAGAAACACTGGACCCCAAGGCACAGCTGCTGCCAGCCTCACCTCTGAATGCAGTGAGGGGACAGAAGAGCACTGCAGAAGCAGGAGAGGGGAGGAGGGTAAGCAGGGACAATGCACATTTGTAAGAGGAGCTATAGGTTACCCCCAAGTTACAGCTGTGCTCCAGCCCTCCTTTCCCCCAGGGGGGCTGACTGGAGCAGGAACTGAAGCAAGTGCTACTCCAACATGACACAGGAACACCTACACAGCATCATGCTTCACAGACTTGTGAAGAGAGACACCCAGAGCAGGGCAACCCAGCTGGGGAAGGGTCTGGAGAACAGGGCTGGGGAGGAGCAGCTGAGGGAGCTGGGGGTGTTCAGCCTGGAGCAGAGGAGGCTGAGGGAGACCTCCTTGCTCTCTGCAGCTCCCTGAGAGGAGGCTGCAGTCAGGTGGGGGTTGGGCTCTGCTCCCCAGTCTCAGGTGATGGAAGGAGAGGAAATGTCCTGGAATTGTGCCAGGGGAGGCTGAGGTTGGAGAGGAGGAAAAATGTCTTTGGTGCCAGAGTGGTCAGGGCCTGGCAGAGGCTGCCCAGGGAGGTGGTGGAGTCCCCATGCCTGGAGGGGTTCCAGACCCTGTGGCCATGGCACCTGGGGCCCTGGTGGGGCTGGGTGATCTTGGAGGCCTTCTCCAACTGAAGCAATTCTGTTTCTAAGTCTCAAGAGGAGGTGAGTGCCAGCTAAACTGACACTGGCACAGCTTTAGACAAATCCAGGTGGATATAATCCACCTCCCCTTGGCTTCTCTGCCAGAGCTGTGGAGACACAAACTGTTTCTCCATAGTTCATTCTGAACTGACCCAGAGCTAAGACTCCCCCCTGGGCACAGGCAACAGGAGTCAGTGCTCACAGGACAGAGCTGCAACTGCAGCTCACTTCCTGCACATGGGCTCTCAGACAGCTAGCTCCACTTCCTCAGTTTCACTTCAGCTAGGAGGGGTCACTGCTAAAGCAGTGTGAGAAGCAGCAATTGTTCCCTGGATCACAGAGGAGCAGAATCACAGAGCTGATTACAGCTATCAGCAGACACCATCAGCAGCCCTCCTACACTGGAGCACAGACACAAATTAGCAGGCAGCAAAGGCTTACCATGAACTTAATGAGGTCCTACACCTCCTCAAAGAGCAAGGGCAGAGTGGGAGCCAGGAAGAAGACAATATCCCAGAAGTGTGAGGCTGAAATGAAAGGCAGGAAGCAAGAAGGCTGTGAAGAGCCTGATGAGTAATGGAAGCTCCAGACATTAAGATCTGGATGAAGAGGAAGCTGCTTGGGAAGGAAAGGCTTGCTTGGCACAGGGGGCAAGGCTGCCGTGGGCAGGAGCAGGGAATTCTGCTGTGGCACTCATGGGCTGGGCAGAATGCAGGGCAGGAATCTCTCCTCCAGAAACCTGCAGGAGCTTAGGGTCCTCTCAAGAGATCACAGACACAACACAGATGCTGCTTCTGCACCAAGGTGATGCCTTGCTTAGGGAACTCATTGAATCTGGGCATAAGTTAGGATCCAAAGGAACCCTGCCCCTGGCTCAGTGTCACCCTAACTTTCATCTTCAAGGTGAAACTGCACCAGGGGGCAAGGGTTCCCTTGAAGCCTACCCAGCCAGGTTACCAGGGAGGCTCCCTCAGAAGGAACCCCTGCTGGAAGTACACAGCTCATGGAGCAAGGAATGATTTGGCCAGGGCTGAGGACAGCAGCCTGCACAAGATGAACTACTGGTAACCCAGGGCACTGCTGCAACCCTGCCCATGGTGGTTCAAGTTCAGATACTCTTATCTGTGAAGCTGCCTCAGACCCAGCTGAAGCTTTGTCCTACTGCAAGTGTCTCAAGATCATAGAATTATAGAATGGTTTCAGTTGGAAGGGAGCTCCAGAGCTCACCCAGCCCAACCCCCTGCAGGCAGCAGGGAGCTCCTCCACTGGAGCAGGCTGCCCAGAGCCCTCTCCAGCCTCACCTGGAATAGCTCCAGGCATGGAGCCTCAACCACCTCCCTGGGCAGCCTGCTGCAGGGTTCCAGCAGCCTCCTGGGGCAGAACTTGTTCCTCACATCCAATCTCCATCTGCTCTGCTCTCCTTTCAAACCCTTGCCCCTGGGGCTGTCCCTGCAGGCCTTTGGGGACAGTCCCTCTGCAGCCTTCTTGGAGCCTCTTCAGGTCCTGGCAGGCAGCTCTGAGGTCTGCCTGGAGCCTTCTCTTCTCCAGGCTGAACACCCCCAGCTCCCTCAGCCTGTCCCCATAGCAGAGCTGCTCCAGCCCCCTGATCATCTTCTGGCTCTCCTCTGGACACTCTCCCTGAGGTCCATGTCCTTCCTGTGTTGAGGGCTCCAGAGCTGAATGCAGTGCAGGCACTAGTGAACTGTGTAAGCAGCCAGTCAAACAAGCAGAGATTCCTTTGCTTCACCCTGGGGAGCCCTGCAGGTATCAGGGATTGGTGTCCAAGGGATGATTTGGATTTTCCTCTGCTCCAGTCCAAGCCATTTGCTGCCCTTTCAGCCTACCTCTCACAGGGTGAGTGCAGCCTTTCTGCAGCTCACAGCACTGGAGACAAACCCATCCTCTATCATCTTTAGGATCACAGTGCACCTGTGGATCAGGATCAGGAGCACCTATGATTGTACCTTCACAAAGCACCTGATAACAATCTCAGACAAGCTTGGAGCCTTCACTCCCTGACCTTGCCCTCAAGATGAAAGCCCAAAGCTCCCAGTAATAAGCTATTTTCCCTCTTTGGCACTCAGACACAAACAGCTCCTTTGGCTCAAGCATGAGCTGCTCAGGTGGCAGGCAGGGCCCAAGCTCTGTCAGCTGTCAAGAGGAGTAGCTCCTCTCCCTGAATTTTCAGAGCTGGCTTGCCAAGGCAGGTCCAGTGGACCAGCTGGCTGCACACAGGGCACACCAGCGAGGTGGAAGGGCTGTTTGCAGCAACAAGGACTCAAGCTGGTGGTGGAACCAGACCTGCAAGGCCCAGGAGGAGAAACAAGAGCAGGGGGAAGCCCAAACCACCTTGCAGAGGAACGAGAGGATGCAGGGGAAGCACAGATTCGTTTGCACAACCAGGTGACAACAGCACTGCAAAAGCTCATCACACGTGTGAAGGGCCAAGAGCAGCTGCCTTTGCAGGGAAAAACCAACCTCAAAGCAATACCCTGGAGAGGGGAAGCTTTAGAGGCCCCTCTGAACACCACACTCTTGCCACACCTCTCATGAGTCATGGGGAAAGAAGAGAGTCCTGCTCTGGGAAGCCATCCTGCAGTGTGTTCTCTGCTCTGGACTTGGGAAAGAAGATCACTTTGCACACACCCTTGACTCGTGTGTGTGGGCTTCGTGCCACTCCTCAGGGCTCAGGGTGCTCTCTTGCACTTGACTCCACTGATAAGGCAGAAATGTATCCCAAGTACACTCAGTTTCTGTACCACTGAATTGCTTTGCCTTATTTTTAAACAAGCCCAGACCCCTCAGCAACACCCTTGGGAAACTGGGTCCAACTGAACACCAAGGTAGTGCCAGTTACATGGAAAGGATCCAGATACCAGCTACAGCCAACAGTGAAACCCACTCAGGGCCACAAAACACTTGTAAGGACAATACAGCACTGCCAGTCAAGATAGCTGCAGATGAGATCATCACAGATCCCAGGATGTCAGGGGTTGGAAGGGACCTCTGGAGAGCTTCCAGCCCAGCCCCCTGCCAGAGCAGGAGCAGAGAATGCAGCACAGGGCACACAGAACACATCCAGACAGGGCTGGGAAGGCTCCAGAGCAGGAGACTCCACAACCTCTCTGGGCAGCCTGCTCCAGGGCTCTGGGAGCCTCCCAGTGCAGAAGTTCCTCCTCATGCTGAGCTGCAACCTCCTGTGCTGCAGTTTCCATCCCCTGCCCCTTGGCCTATCCCAGGGCACAGTGAGCAGAGCCTGGCCCTGTCCCCTTCTTTCTGCCCCCCAGCCCTCAGCTGTTGATAGCCATTGATCAGGTCCCTCTCAGCCTTCTCCTCCCCAGACTGAACAGCCCCAGGGCTCTCAGCCTCTCCTCCCCAGGCAGTGCTGCAATCCCTGCAGCATCCTTGGAGCCTCCCTTGGGCTCTCTCCAGCAGATCCCTGTCCCTCCTGAGCTGGGCAGCCCAGAGCTGGATGCAATATTCCAGGGGAGGTCTCAGCAGGGCAGAGCAGAGGGGGAGGAGAACCTCCCTGGCTCTGCTGGACACACTCTGAATGCCCCCAGAGCCCCCGTGGCCTTCTTGGCCCCCAGGGCACATTGCTGTGCCCTGCAGAACTTGCTGCCCCCCAGCACTGCCAGGTCCTGCTCCTTGGGGCTGCTCTCCAGCAGATCCCCTCCTAATCATCATTTGTCTCACTGTAAAACTGCTGCAAGTGCGTGCAGGGTGCCCTGGCCAACCCTGCTGAAGTAACACAAGAAGTGCACTTGGCTCACCCAGCTCCCCAGGCTTCCACCTCCCTCAGACTACCTCCAGGTGAGGCTGCTGAATTTCAGGCTCCCTGTCACCCTGTATCTCAGCCAGCACGCTTGTGCCCCTCAGTTTGCTGTGAGTGTTGCACCAACCTGCTCTGTATGGCCATGATTGAGGTCTTCCTTCTCTCACTGGACGATGCAAGTTGTACAGCACTGATCCTGTTTCTCAGGCAGGGAAGCATAGTTCATTTGTCTGACAATCTCAGCAAACAGTTCATCCACCATGGTTTTGCTCTTGGCTGACGTCTCCATGAAGGGGCAGCCCCACTCCTGAGCCAGGGCTCTGCCTTCTGCAGACAGGACCTCCCTCTCCGACTCCAGATCCACTTTATTCCCCACCAGGATGAGAGGAACCTTCTCGTATCTCTTCACCCGGACAATCTGGTCCCTCATGGGCTTGATGTCCTGCCCAGACAATCCAGCTGGTTAGTGCATGGAAACCAACACATGCAGTGGCCGAGAAGCACCGCAGCAACACACCCCAGCGGCTCCCACATGCAACTCAACGCTCCAAAGACATCGGAAGGCTTCTTAAACTCACGGTCAGGCAGAGCTAGAACGCGAGAGGAACCTGCGGCCCGGTCTGAGGGCGTCCCAGCACGCTCACAGCACAGGAGGCAAGCACAACGCAACTGCTGCCCTCCAGGAGAGGACTTTTCGGTTCAGCTAGAGGAGGAGGAGGCAGCAGAGCTGCTTGGAAAGCTGGTTTTAGCTGCCTGGAAACACTGTCTGCAGTCGAGCTGCAGCATTAGCAGCAGCACCCCAGGACCCCATCATTTAGGGAGCTGCGGTCAGTTTACAGCCAGCAACTCAAATAAAGCCTTCACACCCTTGGAATGCTTAGGATAATCCACTGGGACCAGGTTTAATCACCTGTGAGTAACCCAATCAGGTGCTGTAGAGAGATTTTGTTGCCTAGAGATGTGTTTACTCAAGGCTGAGCTAACAAGGGGGAGCTTACACTTGGAAGCCTGAGCCAGCCCCTGCCCCCTGAGTGCTTTCAGTTACTATCAGCAGTAGTAAGCCCTACAAACCCTTGCAGAGTCCTGAGACAAACCAAGTGGAGTGTTTGAAGCCACTGCTGTGCAGAAGAGCTACAGAGAGTGGCTTACCCCTGCAGCCTTCAGAGCAAACATGCCAAAGGCAGGCAAAAAGAATTTCCTGTCGAGAGGCTGGAGCACTAGCTCTCAAAACAGGCCAAAAGCAAGGGGAGAAGCATCCCAGTGGCACTGCTGCTGCTCTCCAAAGAGAGGGTGTCTTCTGCTTGTCCTGGAGCTATCTCAAGGCCTCTGCTAAGCTAATGTTTAGGCCTCAGCAGAAGCAAGCACACTGCTCCAGTGGGGGTGTGCAAGGTTTTGCCGAGCAGCTGGAACACACCCAGCTCAGCAACCGAAGCCAAGGCATTAGCTGCTCACTCCTGAGCTGCACGCAGTGCTGCTGCATCCACTCCTTCCCCACAAATACAGCAGAGGTAGCTCAGATGAGTTACTGAGATATTGCCACTTTTTGGTGTGGTTGTTTCCAGGAGAGTTTTAATCGCAGCAGTGAAATCCAGAGCCCTGAATTGCCACACATGGCTTGCTGTCCTCTCTGCCACACCACCTGTGCTGTGAAAGCAGGGAGCTCATGCTGGACAGGAATATGTTTCTGGGGGGGGAGGGGGCAGAAAATAGCAGTTCACTTAACAAGGCAAAGCTGCAGAAGAGTAAGACTCTCTTTGAGGGCAACCCTAGAAACAAGCTTTTTAAGAAAGAAGGAAGGGGAAGTCTCCATTTTCATATCCACTATTTCTTCATCGAAGGGGACTGCCAAGAGACTTCTGTTGGGGAAGTGGGAGTGGGTCATTGTTCTCCACCACTGCGTGGGACTTAACAATGGTGGCACCCTGATAAGTACCTGCAAAGCAAGCAGTTTTCCATCAGGAAGCAAGGCTGGTAAATGCATTTTCCAGCAGGGTATTTCAAGTTTCGCCCTTTCACAGATAAAGAGCTTATACACACACACAGAGCTAACCCTAAAACTCCCTCCTCAGCCCAGGGCCTTCCCCAGGCCGGGAAGGGCTGCCTTCGAAGAGGGGACGTCGGGGCCAGCCACCTCCCCGCCCCACCGAGCTGCCGCCCCCGCCCAGGGCCGCGGCGAGGTTACCTGGAAGGATTGCTGGTTGACCAGGCTGTAGACGAGGATGAAGCCCTGGCCGTTTTTGATGTAGAGATCGCGCATGGATGCGAACTGCTCGGTACCCGCCGTGTCGAGGATCTCCAGCACCGAAGGGGACGAGTCCACCTCGATCTCCTTGCGGTAGAAGTCCTCGATGGTGGGGTCGTACTTCTCGATGAAGGTCCCGGTGACGAACTGCACCGTCAGGGCGGACTTCCCCACCCCCCCGCTGCCCAGCACCACCACTTTGTACTCCCGCATCGGGCCCCCGCAGCCGCTCGCCGCTCCCCCGCCGGGCCCGCCGCCACCGCGGCCCGGGCCTAGGGCAGGCGGCAGCGCGGCCCTCGCATAGCCCCGGCCCGTCTGAGAAGGGCGAGGCCCCGCTGCTCCCACGCCGTCCTGAAAGGGGAGAGACAGCTGTTAAGGCCCGGCCCGGCCCGGCCCGCCCCGGCCCGCTCGGCTCAGCCCCGCCGTCGACTGCCCACCGTACCGCTCCTTACCGTCGCGTCTCACTTCATCCCGCCGCGCCTCGGCCGCGGGAACCGCCCGGCAGCGGCCGCCCCCGCCCGGAAGGGTTATGCTGAGGCACTCGGAGGCGCACCCCTCCCGGCCGCTCTTCCCGGGCACTTCCGGGGCGGGGCTCCGGCAGCGCGGGCTGAGCACGCCCCGCGACGTGCCGCGTCACCGCCGACGTGCTGCGTCACCGCCGGCGCAAACGGCGCCCGGGCGCTTAGCGCAGCGCCAAGGCCGCGCGAGGGGGACGGCTTTAAGTGTGGCACCGCCGGTGGCCGCCATGGGGTGCGGGCCGGGGTTGAGTCTGGCGCCAGAGAATGGATTCGGCTGGCAAAGGCCTTTACGATCATCAAGCTGATGGGCGGGGATAGAATGTGGCTTTGCGAGTGAAGATGCTGCTGGACGAGACTGAGACTCCCTCAGCCAGGGAGGACCAGGAGGTAGCCTTGCACGTAGCACCACATAAGGAAAGGGCTGGGGCGGCTTGGGTTGTGTCAGCAGTGGCCTGCGACTAACAGAGTCTCTGCATCTCGTCTCTGGAACTTCCCCATTTTTCTTTCCCTAAGCTAACAAGTGACCTTTGAAGAAAGCAGAAACCAGGAGCAGCTGCACACCACCACAGCTTTTGAACTTTTAGGGTATAGCACTCAAGCCAAACAGACCAATAAATAAGAACTTGTGTGCCCAGAGAGGTGTAAAGCCTCGTTTTATTGAAGATGTGATGTCAGGAAGAGAGGCTGGCCATTGGAATGTGCTGCCCAGGGCAGTCTTGATGGTGGAGTCCCTTGTCAGGGACCCTTGTCAGTCCAAGGAGTCACCATCAAGACTGGATGAGGCAGTTAGTGCCATGGTTTAGCTGATCAGATGGTGCTGGGCGCTGGGCTGGATCTCGGAGGTCTCTTCCACCCGGCTGGTTCTGTGGCTGTGAGCCTGCTCCGCCTGCTGTGTGAGCACCGCCCTCTAGTGGCGGAACCTTTCCTCGCAGCCCAACCCTTCCCTGACTGCCGCGCCTGGTGCAGCACCGCGGCCCTCAGCACCGCGGCTCTGCCTCTCTGAAACACTTCTAGGGGTGGGGATTCAGCCACCTCCCTGGGCAGCCTGTGCCAGGCTTGGAGAGCCCTTCCAGTGAAGAAGTTTCTTCTAATGTCCAACCTACACCTCTCCTGGGGCACCTTAAGGCCATTTCCTCTTGTCCTATGACTTGATGCTTAGGGAGAAGAGACGAGACCAACCCTCACCTCACTGCAACCTCCTTGTTTCTGGGCTAAACCACCCCTGTTGCCTCAGCTGTTCCTCCTCCCTGCCTGGCCTTAGAGCAGGGATCCATGTGAGCACAGAATCACAGAACTGTCAGGGCTGGAAGGGACCTCAAGGCTCAGCCAGTCCCAACCCCCTGCCACGGGCAGGGACACCTCACACCACAGCAGGCTGCTGCTCACAGCCACCTCCAGCCTGGCTGCAAACACCTCCAGGCAGGAGGCTGCCACCACCTCCCTGGGCAACCTGTGCCAGGCTCTCACCACCCTCCTGGGGAAAAACTTCTTCCTCACAGCCAATTTTGCTCCATCCCCCCCAGTCCTATCCCTCCTGACACCCTCAAAAGTCCCTCCCCAGCTGTCTTGCAGCCCCCTGCAGATCCTGGAAGGCCACCAGAAGGTCTCCTGGGAGCCTTCTCCTCTCCTGCCTGCACAACCCCAACTCTCTCAGGCTGTCTCCAGAGCAGAGCAGCTCCAGCCCTCTGCTCCTCCTCGGGGCCCTTCTCTGGACACCTTCCAGCCCCTCCAGATCCTTCCTGGCACAGAGGCTCCAGCACTGGCCCCAGAGCTGCAGCTGTGGTCTGAGCAGAGTGGAGCAGAGGGGCAGAATCCCCTCCCTGGCCCTGCTGGCCACACTTCTCTGGCTGCAGCCCAGGCTCTGCTTGGCTCTCTGGGCTGCAGGTGCTGACTGCTGGCTGCTGCTGAGCTTCTCCTCCCCCAGCACCCCCAAGGCCTTCTCTCCAGGGCTGCTCTCCAGCCAGTGCCTGCCCAGACTGTGTCAGTGCCTGGGATTGCCCTGCCCCAGCTGCAGGACCTTGCCCTTGGCCTTGTTGAACCTCCTGAGGGTGTCCTGGGCCCAGCTCTGCAGCCTGTCAAAGGGGAGCATGGAGGCTCCCAGCAGCTCCAGGCACTGCAGCAGGGCCCTTGTCAGTCCAAGGGACAGGCAGCACATCACAAACACCTTTCTTGGTTTCCCCCCAGGCCAGGCCCAGGAGGGCTGGGCATCCCCAGGCAGTGAGCACAGGCCTGTGGCTAGTCAGGCTCAGTTAACTGCTGCTCACCTGCTGTGGGGCTGAGTTGCTCCTGAGCCCAGGTGGCACTGAAGCCTGATTGGAGCCTTCCAGCATATGAATCACAGCATCATAGAACATTAGAGGTTGGAAGGGACCTCCAGAGACCATCCAGTCCAACCTTCTGCCAGAGCAGCATCACCCTGGGGAGTCCACACAGGAACACATCCAGGCAGGGTTTGAATGTGTCCAGAGCCCCTCTGGGCAGCCTGCTCCAGGCCTCTGGGTGGGAATCAGAAACAGGTAAAACATCTGCTTTTCTCTGTTGCAAGCCTGGGTGAGGTCTGCTAAGCTAACCTGTTGGCTGGTGCAGTGGCTAAAGTAAATTACATTCACTCATGCCACAGGGAGCCTAACAAGGTAAGAAATCACCACCAGGAATAAACTCTTCTGCCTCATGGCAGAAGCTCCACAAAACAAGGGAATTCTCTTGGCAAGAGCATTGGGCACCTCCTGCTCAGCACTGGAGAGCTACCACCTGAGCTACCTGCTGGGCAGAGCCTGCTGGCTTGGCCACTCTGCAGGCAGGGCTGGTGGGGAGGCCCTGCAGGGCAGGGAGACAGCCTGGGGCACAGCCTGGTGGGGAGGGAACATCCATCGTTGCACATACCTGGAAGTCTGCCCCTGACAAACAGGTCCTATAAAAGATGTTACCTCTGCCTGCAGCCTGTGTCCTGTGTGTACCTTCCTGGCTGCAGCAAGACAGCAGAGCTCACAGAATGGTAAGAGTTGGAAGTGACCTCTGAAGATCATCCAGTCCAGCCCTCCTGCTTAAAGCAGTATCACCCAGAGTGAACCACAGAGGAGCACATCCAGGCTGAATGCCTCCAGAGGAGACTCCACAGTCTCTGGGCAGCCTCTCCAGTGCTCTGCCACCCTCACAGTGAAGATTTTTTTCCTCCTGGATTCCAGTTTGTGTCTGTTGCCTCTTGTCCTGTCACTGGGCACCACTGAGCAGAGTCTGGCTTCATATTCCTGACACTCACCCTTTAGCTATTGATCAGCATTGATCAGATTCCCTTCTCAGGCTGCTCTTCCCCAGGCTAAACAGCCCCAGCTCTCTCAGCCAGGTAGATGCTCCAGGTCCCTCCTTGGGGCCCTCCGTGGGACTCTTTCCAAGAGATCCCTGTCCCTCTTGAATGGGGGAGCCCAGAATTGGACACAATGCTCCAGGTGTGGCCCGATCAGGGCAGAGCAGAGAGGGAGAAGCTCCCTTGAGGTCCCTCTCTGCATGCAGGCAGCGCTGTCCTTCCGGCCCCGCGGTGATTGCTGGCTGCCGGCGGCTGCTTGCGGCAGTGTGCAGGCTCCAGCCTGCCCGGCTGTGCTCCTGCACACCTTCCGCCGACAGTTTGCTTTCCCTCGGAGCTCTCGGCACCGGGAGAGCCTCCCGGGAGCGGCGCTGATGAAGCAGTGCGCGGCGGCTCCGGGCGGCTCGCTCGGTCCTGCCGCCCGACAGCAGAGGTCAGCAAGGGACCGAGCGCCGAGCAGGAGCCGCCGGGACGGGCTCGGGGGTCGTGGCGGTCACAGAATCATAGAGTGGTCCGGGACGGAAGGGAGCTCCAAAGGGCATCCAGCCCACCCCCCTGCACTCAGCAGGGACATCCTCCACTGGAGCAGGCTGCCCAGAGCCCTCTCCAGCCTCACCTGGAACATCTCCAGGCATGGAGCCTCAACCACCTCCCTGGGCAGCCTGCTGCAGGGTTCCAGCAGCCTCCTGGGGCAGAACTTGTTCCTCACATCCAATCTCCATCTGCTCTGCTCTCCTTTCAAACCATTGCCCCTGGTCCTGTCCCTGCAGGCCTTTGGGAACAGTCCCTCTGCAGCCTTCTTGGAGCCCTTCAGGTATTGAAATGCAGCTCTAAGGTCTGCTGGAGCCTTCTCTTCTCCAGGCTGAACACCCCCAGCTCCCTCAGCCTGTCCCACAGCAGAGCTGCTCTAACTCCTTGAGCATTCTCCTGGCCTCCTGGACCCTCTCCATCAGCTCCAGGACCTTCCTGTGCTGAGGGCTCCAGACCTGCACACAGTGCTCCAGGTGAGGTCTCAGCAGAGCAGAGCAAAGAGGCAGAATCACCTCTCTGGGTCTCTGGCAGTGCTGCTTTGGATGCAGCCCAGGCTGGGATTTGCCTCTGTGCTGCCAGCTCACCCTGCCTGCTCCTGGCCAGCTTCTCCCCCACCAGCACCCCCAAGCCCTTCTCCTCGGGCTGCTTTCTATCACCTCCTCCCCAGCCTGCATTGACAGTGAGGATTGTTCCAGCCAGGTGCAGAGCTCTTGAACCTCAGGAGGTTCCCTGGGCACCACCTCTCCAGCCTGCCCAGGTCCCTCTGGATGCCATCCTGTCCCTCTGGTGTATCAACAGCACCACACAGCTTGGTGCCATCTGCACCCTGCTGATGGTGCCTGGATCCCTCCCTCTATAGCACTGATAGAACTATTGAAGAGCACAGGTCCCAGTACAGACCCCTGAGGGACACCACTGCCACTGCTCTCCAGCTGGACTTGGAGCCACTGAGCACCACCTTCTGGATGTGGCCCTCCAGCCAGTTCTGACCACTGAACATGCACCCAGCAAATCCACATCTCTCCAAGCTGGCCAGCAGGCTGTGGTGGGGACAGTGTCAGAGGCCCTGCAGCAGTCCAGACAGATCACACTGTGAGAGTTTCAGGCTATGCCTTGAAACTTTCCCCCAGATGTTGAACAGAAAGTAGCAGAATGTAAATGAGTTCTGTTGGGTGTGAGAAGGAAACTGATGCTAATCTCTCAACAATCCACTGGGCAGATATCTGCCATAAGAATTAGTTAGGTCAACTCACTCTCTCTTTGGCTTCCTTGCTCTGGGAGACACTAACTCCCTTCTGCCTGGCTTTGCTGACCTTGGCTGTGCTCTTTCTCGTGCCCCTTTGGCCAGGGGGCTCTTGTGCTGTTCATCAGTTGTAAATACCTGCAGATGTTGTGTCTTTTGTACACACTCCTTGCATTCCATTGCAGAGTGGTTGTGCTTGTAGACACAGCTTCATTTGCTCCCAGCAGAGCTGCTCTGGCAATGCAGTGCTGGGGGGAATTTTCAACCCACCACACACATCCATGGCTCCTCCCTTATCCACTGCCATAGTCACTCTATCACAGAAGGCCCCAAGGTCAGGCAGGCAGGACCTGCCCCTAGTGAGGCCATGCTGGCTGTCCTCAACGATGGTCTGCCCCAAGCACTCCCACCCAGAGGGGGGCTGCCCCCTGACAGAGCCCAGGTTATTTGTGGGCACCAGGCTGCTGCTGCTCACTGTCTGCAGGACTGCAGCAGGCACACGTGAGGCGCAGGATCTGTCCTGTCTGCATCTCCTGCTTGACTGACAGCCTGAGTGAGGCAGACACTGCTGCCTGAGTTCTGCCTGTCCTGTTCTCCTCCCACTCTGCTCTGTGAGGCCACATCTGGAGTACTGCATCCAGTTCAAGAGGGACAGGGACCTGCTGGAGAGGGTACAGCAAAGCGCTACCGAGAGGCTGGGGGGAGAGGAGCAGCCCTGCAGCCTCCCCTCTGGCTGCAAATGCTTGAGGCAGACCACCAGTGATGAGGAGAGGCTGAGAGCTGGGGCTGGTTAGCCTGGAGAAGAGCAGCCTGAGGGGCATCTCATCAATGCTGATCAGTACTTAGAGGGTAGGTGTCAGGAGGATAGGGCTGCCCCGAATGCTGTGGCCCCCTTGTGGAAGCCCTGGCCACCAGCTCAGAGCCCCAGGAGTTGTGGGGGTACCACCCTGCCTGGGCTGGAAACTCCCAATGCTTCATCTTGTGCTTGTGTTGGCCTTGGGAAGAGCTCTGGTACCAACTCAAACTGGGAGTGCTGGGCACCTGCACCCTCAGGGCAGGTACCACCCTGAATGCTGTGGTCTCTCTTGTGAAGGTGCTGGCCACCAGGAGAGTTGGGGCTACCACTTTGCCTTTGGTGGGGAACCCCCAGTGCTTCATCTTGCACTCAGCTGAGCCTGGGGAAGAGCTCTGGCACTGACCCGGACTTGGGAGGGTTGGGCACCTGGTGGGCTGCAGAGGGACTTTTCATGAGGGTGTCTAGGGACAGGGGGAATGGTTTGAAGCTGAGGGAGAGCAGGGGTAGAATGGAGCAGAGGAAGAAGTTCTTCAGTAGGGGGTAGGTGAGACTGGCACAGGCTGCCCAGGGAGGCTGTGGCTGCCTCCTGCCTGGAGGTGTTCAAGGCCAGGCTGGATGAGGCTTGAGTAACCAATTCTAGCTGAGAGGTGTCCCTGCCCATGGCAAGGGGGCCGTAGCAGGTAATCTCTGAGGTCTCTTCCAGCCTGAGCCATTCCATGAATCTATGATTCACCTCAGTATTCAAATGTCCCCTTTAGGCTGAGCACTTTAAATGAAGTGTTTGAAGTGAAGGAGTCCCTGTTGAACCTAACATAATGCTGGGCTTTAGAATCTTGAGCCAAGGGTGAGGGTAGCTTGGCCAGCAGACACTGCAGCAGCACTGCTGGATGGGTTCCTTCTCTGCCACTTAGCCAGTCACATCAGCCCACCTTCTCTTGCCAGCACCACCAGTGGTAGCCATTTGTCTCCCTGGTGCTGCATCTCCTGTGAAAAGCAGCTCTACAAGCCCAAAGCAGCAGGAATCGTCTGCACCAGACTTGTTGCTTTCCTTCCTCACGTCGGTGCCTCTGCACAAAGCACTAAGCCAGGCTCAGAAGCTTATTTCCAGAGCTGTTTCCATACCCTGGGCCTTCACAGGATTTGCTTTGAGCTCTAGTGATGGAACTTGCATCAGCAGTATAAAACCCTTCACCAGAGTATGCTGGAGTTCTACCATCCTGTTTCTGCAGCCCACACTTGCACAGCAAGGTGCCAAAGAAATGCTGAAGGCTTTCCTGATGCTTGCAAGAAATTGGGGTTCCACAGGTGTGCCAAAGGCTTTCCTGACTTAGTGACCACAGGAAGTGCCAGCAAGGACTGAAGCTGGGGTTGGGAAGGCTTAATGCAGGGAGCAACAGGATTATAACCTGACCAGGGCCAGGCTGGGAGAGCTGGGGCTGTGCAGCCTGGAGAAGAGAAGGCTCCAGGCAGACCTCAGAGCAGCCTGCCAGGAGCTGAAGGGCTCCAGGAGAGCTGGGGAGGGACTTGTGGACAAGGGCTGGGAGTGCCAGGCTGAGGAACAATGGCTTTGAGCTGGGAGAGGGGAGACTGAGGCTGGAGATGAGGAAGGAATTGTTGAGAGTGAGGCTGGGGAGACTCTGGCACAGGCTGCCCAGGGAGGCTGTGGCTGCCTCCTGCCTGGAGGTGTTCAGGACCAGGCTGGATGAGGCCCTGAGCAGCCTGTGCTGGTGGGAGGTGTCCCTGCCCATGGCAGGGGGCTGGATCTGGATGAGCTTTGTGGTCCCTTACAAACCATCCTCTGAATCTACGATTTCTGGCCTGTGGGATGAACTTGAGAAAGACACTTCCTGGTTTCTAGCCAGCTCCTGACAGTAAAAGTCATCCTGACCTCCTTATGAAATTACTGACTGCTAACGTTACTGGGGAAAAAAGCTGCTGTGAGAGGGTGAGGGAATGGTTTAGAGTCTTGAGTTTAGCAACTCACTTTGGTATGAATGTCAGTGCTGGCCTAGGAAAAATTCCTGCAACTACAGGGAGAGATAAGCTAACTGATGCTGTACACAGCTGCAGCTGCAGCACATCAGCCCAGCTTCTGCTGCCCAAGTTCATGGAGTCACAGAACTGACAGGGCTGGAAGGGACCTCAAGGCTCATCCAACCCCCTGCCCTGGGCAGGGACACCTCACACCACAGCAGGCTGCTCACAGCCACCTCCAGCCTGGCTGCAAACACCTCCAGGCAGGAGGCTTCCACCACCTCCCTGGGCAGCCTGTGCCAGGCTCTCACCACCCTCCTGGGGAACAACTTCTTCCTCACATCCAATCTATCTGAGTCTCCCCACTTCTAGTTCTGCTCCATCCCCCCCCAGTCCTATCCCTCCCTCACACCCTCAAAAGTCCCTCCCCAGCTGTCTTGGAGCCCCCTGCAGATCCTGGAAGGCCACCAGAAGCTCTCCTGGGAGCCTTCTCCTCTCCAGCCTGCACAACCCCAACTCTCTCAGGCTGTCTCCAGAGCAGAGCAGCTCCAGCCCTCTGCTCCTCCTCGGGGCCCTTCTCTGGACACCTTCCAGCCCCTCCAGATCCTTCCTGGCACAGAGGCTCCAGCACTGGACCCAGAGCTGCAGCTGTGGTCTGAGCAGAGTGGAGCAGAGGGGCAGAATCCCCTCCCTGGCCCTGCTGGCCACACTTCTCTGGCTGCAGCCCAGGCTCTGCTTGGCTCTCTGGGCTGCAGGTGCTGACTGCTGGCTGCTGCTGAGCTTCTCCTCCCCCAGCACCCCCAAGGCCTTTTCTTTGAGTCTTATTTCTTCCCTGTATGAAAGGGAAACTCCCCTGAAGATCCAATTTCCTGCATATTATGTGAGACTACCTCCCCCGCCCTGCCCTCCCTTGGCCTTTTTTAGTGGAACAAGAAAGTTTGTTCATGGCTTCAGAAGCCTGTGGCACTGCTCTGTCCCAGCTTCTATATAGCATGGAGCTACAGGCCATGCAGAGGTTCAGATTTAGCTCCTCCATGACCTGTAACACCAGCTAGTAGCTGGGGAAACTGTCCAGCTGCTGCTGCATTTTAAAAATGGAAGATAAATTCAGCTTCCCAGGAGCTGAAGGGCTCCAGGAGAGCTGGGGAGGGACTTGTGACAAGGGCTGGGAGTGCCAGGCTGAGGGACAATGGCTCTGAGCTGGGAGAGGGGACACTGAGCCTGGAGATGAGGAAGGAATTGTTGAGAGTGAGGCTGGGAAGACTCTGGCACAGGCTGCCCGGGGAGGCTGTGGCTGCCTCCTGCTTGGAGGTGTTGAAGGCCAGGCTGGATGAGGCCCTGAGCAGCCTGTGCTGGTGGGAGGGGTCCCTGCCCATGGCAGGGGGCTGGAGCTGGATGAGCTTTGAGGCCCCTTCCAAGCCAACCCATTCTGTGGCTCTGTTGCTTCCCAAGCAGGTTTGCTCTGACCCAGCTCCCCAGGGAGCAGCTGGCTGGCAGGGAGATGTCTCTCTGCTGTGGGTCCAGCTGCCAGGTGCATTGTGATCTGGATGGGCTGAGGGCATCCAAAGGCATTTCTGCCCTGCCCCACACCACACTGTCTAGTGGAGCTCCCAGGTTCATGTCATCTTGAAGGTCCTTTCCAAACCAAAGCATTCTATGATTCCCTGATTCCCTTGTGCAATGGCTTACTGAGGTCCCAGTCTATCCACACTTCCAAGTTTTCCCAGGGGAAACCATGCTGATAAGCCTGCCAAAGAAGGGAAGGGAGAAGCAGGCCACTGAGTGCCCAGCAGCCTGGTTTCTCTTGCTTTGATGAGGGCAAGAAATAGTGCTTGCTAGTTCCAAATGGCTTTAGGAATTAGCCATCTCTGAGGTGTCCTCTGGTGCATCTGTTCCAAGTGCTGCACTAATTAGCTTCTGAGCATTCTCCTAGTGGGGAGAACCAAGTGTGAATCTTAAGGCCAAAGTCTTTTGCCATGCAGGTACTGCCATGATGTGTGTGAGACTTCAGAGAGTGTGTTCCCAGCCCCGGGGAGAAGCTTAATGCAGCTTTTCTTTGCTGCCTCATCTCATGCTGGAGGAAAGGGGCCGCTGAAGGCTGGCCTCATGGGAAGTCCTTCAGCTTGCCTCCCTGTGACAGGACTTCCTGGAAGCCTGACAACTTAACCATCTGTTCCATTGGATTGCTCTGGGGCACTTCAGCTTCCACCAAGGGAGCATCTGAGCCACCCAAGACCATTGTCCATCCTGATGCTGCCCAGAGCCTTGCTTTGGAGCTGTAGCTGAACAGCTTGGAGTCAGCTGCCAGTCACAAGAACAGCATCACTCTTTCTTTACTTCTGTGATGGGATGCACAAGGGGATTGTGGCAGCATTGAGTTCTCTTTCCACCTCAGTTCAAGGCTGCCCTTGGACGCCCCAGAGTGTCACAGTTCAGTGCTGGACTTCTCTTCCTACGTGGAGGATGTGTTGTTTCAGCACTTCCTTCATTTGTGAAAAGGAATTCTTCCAGAAGTACAAAGCACCCCCAGCCCCATTCCTCCCCCCATGCCCCTTGAAGCCTTCAAGCCAATCATTTGATTTGAAAGCAAGACAGAGAGATGCTGGTTCCATAACCAGAGTGCCTGCAGCCTTCCATTGGGATGCAGAGTGTGAGCTCACAGCTTCACACAGACCCACAGGCTGCATTGGGTTGGAAGGGAGCTCAAAGGGGAGCATCAAATTCTCTTCCCAGTTCATTTCAGTTCAGCTGCCCTTGGACATCTCACAGGGTTACAGCTGAGTCCTGGGTTTCTCTTGAAGCATGGAAAAGGTTTGGGCTACTTTAGAGGTACAAAGCACACCCCCAGCCCCCTACCCTCTTGAATCTTTCCAGCCAATCATTTGATTGGAAAGCAAGACCGAGAGGTGCTGGTGCTGGTACAATGGAACAGCTGTGACTGAGCACTTCCAGCACAGTTTAAGGATTGGAAGGCAGCCTCCAAGGGCATCTTGTCCAAGCCCTGCAAGCAGCAGGAACAGCTCCAGCCAGAGCAGGCTGCACAGGGACACAGCCAGGATGAGCTTGGATGGCTCCAGGGATGGAGCCTCAAGCACCTCCCTGGGCAGCCTGTGCCAGTGTCTCCCCAGCCTCCCTGTGCAGAGCTTCCTCCTGATGTCCAACTTATTCCTTATTTCCACAGTGCTGTTTTGGTTTGTTTGTTTGTTTTTCAAGCTTCTGCATCTCTTTGCTCCTGCACAAACTCTCAGTGTGCTGAGAACATTCTGCAGCAAGCACAGGTGAGCTCTCCCCCAAGCAATGTGGAAATCATGCCATGATGTTGGTAATACATCCAGCTGCACGAGTTTGTTCTTCAGGAGTAGGACTTTCTGTTCCAGGCTAAGCTCGTTTGGATTGATGGATGTGTTTGCCAAGTGCTTGATAAGATTAGATCTTGTTCTATCCCATTAGCCAAGACCCCAATGAAATACAATTCTTAAAAGAGTGAGGGAGGGACAGCATTTATTGAGAGATGTGTGGAATGGGTTGGGTTGGAAGGGACCTTCAAGATCATCCAGTTCCAACCCCCTGCCATGGGCAGGGACCCCTCCCACCAGCACAGGCTGCTCAAGCCTCATTCAGCCTGGCCCTGAACTCCTCCAGGCAGGAGGCAGCCACAGCCTCCTGTCTCGGTCTGGAAAGAGCCTCAGTTCTGTTGCATATTGCTGTGCTGTGAAAGGAGAGGCACAAACGAGGCCAAAACATCAACAGCCAGGCTATTGATTACACAAATAAAGTGGAGGGATCAGAAGGGGAGAAAGAAGAGAGAGAGAAGAGGAAAGGAATTCTATCACCACACCCCTCACCCCCCAAGCCAGTTCGAGTCTGTGGAGGAAAGGTGCTGCAGGAGATGTTGGGTCTGTAGGGAAAGGGTGCTGAGGCTTTGCGATGTGGTCCTTGGGCAGCCTCTTCAGCTCCATGAGCTGCAGCAGGTGGAACTTAGGACACAGAGAGAGGGTTCAGTCTGCTTCCTCCAGGCTCCATGGCCTCTTCTCTTCGGAGCAGCACTGCCCCGGGCTTTGCCTTCTCTCTGCTTTCCTGCTCAGCAGCATTGTCCTTCTGTCTCTTCCTTCTCCTGTGTTTTTGGTTCCATGTTTGTCTCCTGCTGAGCCAGTAGTTGCTCCAGTCTTTTACACAGATTTTTAGTCCTTAGCTCTGTGTCCAAGTATTGTCCCCCAGGCATTCAGGGGCCAGGAAATCATCCTGAGGTAAGTGTCCCGGGATCGTTCCCAGGAAATCCTTCTGTGCATTCCTGTGTGTTTGGGCAGGGTCTGGATGGAGCGGGGGGGCCTCTGCCTCCTCCTTCTCCACCTAGCTGCCCACACAGGAAACAGGTGGTGAATCCATTGTCTCACCATCCTCCCTTTCCAGGGTGCCTGATGGGTGGAGATTATCTTGTCCTATGAATATTCCCGAAGGTGGCCTCGGGCCATTGTTGCAGGCCAGCTGCAGTCCAGCGAGCAAAGTTAGCTTTGCACCTTCCAAGAGTCCTTCCAGTGGCTCTGCCCAACACACATCAGATATTGTCTGGGCAAGCAGCAAGGGATTTGCTCTTTGTTGAGTCTCACCAGGAGAGACAAGTTTTAGTCTCTCACACCTCCCTGGGCAGCCTGTGCCAGAGTCTCCCCAGCCTCACTCTCAACAATTCCTTCCTCAGCTCCACTCTCAGTCTCCCCTCTCCCAGCTCCAAGCCATTGTCCTCAGCCTGGCACTCCCAGCCCTTGTCACAAGTCCCCCCCAGCTCTCCTGGAGCCTTCAGCTCCTGGCAGGCTGCTCTGAGGTCTGCCTGGAGCCTTTCCTCTCCAGGGCCACAGCCCCAACTCTCCCAGCCTGGCCCACAGGGGAGGTTCTGCAGCCTCTGCTCATCTCTGTGGCCTCCTCTGGAGCCTCTCCAGCAGCTCCAGGTCCTTCTTGTGCTGGGGCCCAGAGCTGGAGGCAGTGCTGCAGGTGGGCTCTGAGCAGAGCAGAGGGGCAGAATCCCCTCCCTGTGCTGCTGCTCTCCCTGCTCTGGCTGCAGCTCAGCACTCAGCTGGCTCTGGGCTGCCAGGGACCAGTGCTGTGTTTGTGTCTGGGATTGCCCTGTCCCAGGTGCAGAAAATTGCCCTTGGCCTTGTTGAACTCCCTGAGGGTGGCTTGGGCCCAGCTCTGCAGCCTGTCCAGGTCCCTGGGGATGGATCCCTCCCCTCCAGCCTGTCAACCACAGCACACAGTTTGGTGTCTCCTGCACACCCACTGAGGGAGTCTCAGTTCCACTGCCCGTGTCACTGCCCAAACCAGCGCTGGGCCCAGCTCTTCCCTTGCTGCAGTCCCTTAACAGAGAGCAAACCCAGCATTTTCTTATTTTTCAAAAGAGAACTCCTTCCTCAGTCCATCCAAAGAGGCTGAGTCATGCCTCAGAGTGAAACCCCAAAAGTCTCTAGATAGAGATATCTTAAACTACAGCTCATGGAGAGGCTGGCAGGAAAATTGAATTGCAAAGTCCTAGATAGAAACTTGGGGTTGTGCAAATAGTGGTGAGGCTGTGTGCCTTGGGCAGCTGGAGGGCTGTGACCTTTGCAGGCCTGGGTTTCCTCTCTCTCTGAAGGGTTTGAAAGCATTCACACAAGCCTCTTTTCCCCCCTGTTTTTACAACTTCATCTCTACATTTCATTAAGGACTGCATCTGAACATAACTGTGCTGAGAGTAAAGACTCCAGAGGGACCTGGAAAGGCTGCAGAGCTGAGCCCAAGCCAACATCATGAACTTCAACAAGGCCAAGGGCAAGGTCCTGCCCCTGGGTTGGGTCAATATCAAACACAAATCCAGGCTGGGTGAGGAGTGGCTCAAGAGCAGCCTTGAGGAGAAGGCCTTGGGGGTGTCAGGTGGTGACAGAGTCCCAGGAGCCAGCACTGGTCCTGGCAGCCCAGAGCCAGCTGAGTGCTGAGCTGCAGCCAGAGCAGGGAGAGCAGCAGCACAGGGAGGGGATTCTGCCCCTCTGCTCTGCTCAGAGCCCACCTGCAGCACTGCCTCCAGCTCTGGGCCCCAGCACAAGAAGGACCTGGAGCTGCTGGAGAGGCTCCAGAGGAGGCCACCAGATGAGCAGAGGCTGCAGACACTCCCCTGTGGGCACAGGCTGGGAGAGTGGGGCTGTGCAGCCTGGAGAAGAGAAGGCTCAGGCAGACCTGAGAGCAGCCTGCCAGGAGCTGAAGGGCTCCAGGAGAGCTGGGGAGGGACCTGGGACAGGGCTGGGAGTGCCAGGCTGAGGAACAATGGCTTTGAGCTGGGAGAGGGGGAGACTGAGAGTGGAGCGAGGAAGGATTGTTTGAGGTGAGGCTGGGGAGACTCTGGCCCAGGCTGCCCAGGAGGCTGTGGCTGCCTCCTGCCTGGAGGTGTTGAAGGCCAGGCTGGATGAGGCCTTGAGCAGCCTGTGCTGGAGGGAGGTGTCCCTGCCCACGGCAGGGGGCTGGGGCTGGATGAGCTTTGAGGCCCCTTCCAAGCCAAGCCAACTAAGAACATCAAAAATGCATCTCATCCACTCAGCAAAGCCACAGAGTCCCTGAATGTTAGGGGCTGCAATGGACCTCGAAAGCTGATCCAGTCCAAGCCCCCTGCCCGAGCAGGGTCACCTAGAGCAGATCACACAGGATGTGTGGTGCTTGTTGTCTGCTACACGTGAAGCACACAACCACTCACAAAGGGTTAAGTCATTGTCTTTCTATCCCTTGCCAGGCTGTTGGCAACAACAAAGTTCTGTCTAATTAGCTTAGGCACCCAATTCTTTCCTGTCAGCTGTCATTTTCAGCTGGCAGCCTTAAAGTGCCCTCCCCTCCCATGTCGTTTCTGTTGGCATTTAGAAGCTTTCTGGTCTTCCAGGGAACTTTTTTTTCCTGCTAGAACTAAATTTGTCCAGCTGCATCAGAGTGCAAGCACGAAGAGCTCCCCTGGCAGAGCCTGGCAGATGCTTACCACCTGGGGGGGTTGTGGCTGATTTCTACGGAAGTTGAAAGCTGGGGATGAAATTCCTGCACTCATCTCCAACTGCATCTCTGAAGCTCAAAATACTCAAATAACTTCGGGGTTTTTGGGTAATACTCTGGAATTCTTCCCCACACAACTTGCTGGGAACAGCCCTGCTTTGCCACTCCTTGGAAATCACCACTGCCTTCTTCATCCTTAGGAGGAAGCCTAATTATGGTCCTTCCAAGGCTTCCTTTTTAGCATTGCAAAGATGAAAAGCTTAATTATGGTCCTTCCAGGGCTTGCTTTTTAGCATTGCAAAGATTAAAGCCTTCAAGTAGCCTCAGGAGCAATGTGAGCACAGGTCTGCTGTGCCTCATCTTTCTACAGCTGCTCTAACAAACAATAATCTAGAGGCTTGTGGAGTTGGTCCCATTGCATTTTGCTGTTATTAGGAGCAACTGCAAGTAATAATAATTAAAAAGCTAAAGAAGTTTCAGTTTCATAGCAGCCTATGGAACTGTTGCTGTCTTCCCTAGAACAGTATTTCCCCGCTCTCCCCTTTCTCTCTGCCCGTGGGATTCCCGATATCCTGCTCATTCTCCTTTGGGAACGGATTTAATGGCTCCATAGACTCATAGAACAGGTTGGGTTGGGTTGAAAAGGATCTTAAAGTGTTCCAATCTCCATGCCATGGGCAGGGACACCTCCCACCAGCCCAGGTTCCTCAAGGCCTCATCCAGCCTGGCCTTCAACACCCCCAGGCAGGAGGCAGCCACAGCCTCCCTGGGCAGCCTGTGCCAGAGTCTCCCCAGCTCACACTGAACAACTTCTTCCTCAGCTCCACTCTAACCCTGCTCTGCCTCAGCTCCAAACCATTCCCAGCTCCAGACCCCCGCAGCAAAAGTCTCTCTGCAGCTTCCTGCAGGATCCCTTCAGGTCCTGGCAGCAGCTCTGAGGTGCCCCTGGAGCCTTCTCCTCTGCAGGCTGCACAGCCCCAGCTCCCTCAGCCTGTGCTCACAGCAGAGCTGCTCCAGCCCTTGGATCATCCTTGTGGTTTCCTCTGGCCTCTCTCCAGCAGCTCTGTGTCCTTCTGCTGGGGACAGAGAATCAGAATCTTAAAATATGAGAAAGGAAAAGAAAGAAACCAACAACCCCCCCAAAAAACAACAGACCCCACAACCAAACCCCGAACTAAAACCCACAAACAACGAACCAACCACCCACCCAAAAAAAACCCAAGCCAAACCAACCAAGAGCACAACCAAAACCATCCAACCAACCAACTGAAAAGTCTTTCCAAGGCTCCTTCAGTGTCTCAGCAAATACTAAAGAAGAAGAACAGCTCACACTGACAGGAAATAAATCAGAGGATATTAGTGGTGGGAAGGGCCCCCTGGAGACCTTGGAGTGCATGTAACTGGTTTGGGAAACTTGGCAGTGTTGGGCTGTTGGTTGAACAGGATGATCTGAAAGGTCTTTCCCAACCTAAATGTTTCTCTGATTCTGACCTCACTGAGGCCCAGAATTGCCCTCAGCTCACAGCATGGTGAGTCACTGGAAATGAACCCTTGGCACTGCTGAGGATTTCCTCACTTCCTTCCAGATCCCGGGGAGTCAGGCAAGAGCTCTTTCTGATGAGAGCAGTTTGGTGCAGGCAGATTGTGAAACAGAGATTATGTGGAAAGAATTAGAAGGGTGGGTTTTGTTTGGAAACCTGAGTCATCAGTGAAACCTTCCAGAAGTGCTGGGTTGGGTTAGGATTTGGTTGTGCCACTCCTGGTGTGGGGGCTCTTGCTGTTAAAGAGGAGTTCTCTTGATGGAGCATATGTGGGGCTGTGGTCTCCACAGGCAGATGTTGCTGCAGTTGTGTTTGCAGTGGGCATGGCTGCAGCTGGGGGAATTCCTTGGCTGTTGCACCAGCAGGTGTCTCACCACCCTCATCTAAAGTGTTTCTTTCTCATCTCCAGTCTAAACCTCCCTTCCTCAAGCTTCAGTCCATTCCCTCTCATCCTAGCACTACAAAGCCTTGTCAAAAATCCCTCCCCAGCTCTCCAGTAGCCCCTCTGCTTCCCTTCCCCTGACCTGCTTCCCTTCCCCTGGTCTGCTTCTTTCCTTCCCTTCATCTGCTTCCCTTCCCCTGGTCTGCTTCCCTTCCCATCAGCTGCTTCCCTTACCCTGACATGCTTCCCTTTCCATCAGCTGCTTCTCTTCCCCTGATCTGCTTCTTCCTTCCCCAGATCTGCTTCCCTTCCCCTGGTCTGCTTCCCTTCCCATGATCTTCTTCCCATCTCATGATTTTCTTCTTCCCTTCCCATCATCTGCTTCTTCCAAGCTGCTCTCCATCATTTTTCAGCAGTCCTGGCTCACTGGAGAGGTCCCAGAAGACTGGAAGCTGCCAACGTGGTGCCACCACAAGCAGGGCCGGCTGGAGGAGCCAGGAATGATAGGCCTGCAGCCTGACCTCAGTGCACAGGCAAGGTGATGGAACAGCTCATCCTGAGTGCATCACACAGCACTTACAGGATGGCCAAGGGCTCAGGCCCAGCCAGCATGGATTTAGGAAGGGAGGTCCTGCCTGGACCAACCTGATCTCCTATGCCCAGGTGACTGCCTGGGGGATGTGGGGCAGGCTGTGGATGTGGTCTGCCTGGACCTCAGCAAGGCCTTTGACACCGTCCCCCACAGCAAACTCTGGCCAAGCTGGCAGCCCGGCTTGGACAGCAGCACTCTGAGCTGGGTTAGGAACTGGCTGGAGGCTGAGCCCAGAGAGTGGTGGTGAATGGTGCCACAGCCAGCTGGCAGCCAGGCACCAGTGGTGTGCCCCAGGGAGCAGTGCTGGGCCCATGCTCTTCAACAATCTTTATTGATGATCTGGATGAGGGCATTGAGTCCATCATCAGTAAATTTGCAGATGACAGCAAGCTGGGGGCAGGAGTTGATCTGCTGGAGGGCAGAGGGGCTGCAGAGGGACCTCGACAGGCTGGACAGATGGGCAGAGCCAAGGGCAGGAGATTGAACACATCCAAGTGCCAGGGCTGCACATTGGCCACAGCAACCCAGGCAGTGCTACAGGCTGGGGGCAGCAGAGTGGCTGAGAGCAGCCAGGCAGAGAGGGACCTGGGGGTGCTGGTTGATGGGAGGCTGAACATGAGCCTGCAGTGTGCCCAGGGGGCCAAGAAGGCCAATGGCATCCTGGCCTGCATCAGGAACAGTGTGGCCAGCAGGAGCAGGGAGGTCATTGTGCCCCTGCACACTGCACTGGTTAGGCCACACCTTGAGTCCTGTGTCCAGTTCTGGGTCCTCAGGTATGAAAGAGGTTGAGCTGCTGGAAGGTGTCCAGAGAAGGGCAACAAAGCTGGGGAGGGGTTTGGAACACAGCCCTGTGAGGAGAGGCTGAGGGAGCTGGGGTTGCTTAGCCTGGAGAAGAGGAGACTCAGGGGTGACCTTCTTGCTCTCTACAACTCCCTGAAGGGAGGCTGTAGCCAGGCAGAGGTGGTCTCTTCTCCCAGGCAGCCAGCACACAGAACAAGAGGACACAGGTCAGGCTGTGCCAGGGGAGGTTTAGGCTGGATGTTAGGAAGAAGTTCTACAGAGAAGTGATTGCCCACTGGAATGGGCTTCCTGGGGGAGGTGGTGGAGTCACCATCACTGGAGGTGTTCAGGAGGAGCCTTGCTGGGGTGCTTGGTGCCATGGGTTAGTTGTTTGGGTGGGTTGGATTGGTTGATGGGTTGGATGTGATGATCTTGAAGGTCTCTTCCAACCTGGTGTAGTGTATGAGAGATTGTATGAGAGATTTTCCCTTCCCATGATCTGCTGCTTCCCTTCCTATGATCTGCTTCCCTTCCCTGGGCTGGTTCTGGCAGTCGCAGAGGACACTTTCTGTGTGCTTTGTAGCCAGTGCTAGTTCCAGCATCCAGGAGGCAGAAGTGCCTGGGTCTGGAGCTGCAGCTATTCAAATGGGGCTTTGAATGGAGTTCTGGCCAAGTGAACTGATTTGATCTTAATTTCTGTGTAAAGGTCTGGACAGTTTTATTATTAGACTTGAATATTAAAAGTAAATACTCAGTTCTGAGAGATGTTTTCCCCTGAGGGACCTTCCATTCTGCAGCTGCACACACCCAGCTGTTTGTTCTTTGCAGGCAAAGCAGTTTGGAATTCTGAAGCAGAAGCTGAGGGACAGCATGGCAGAGAAAACAGGCACCAGCCCTTGCCACAGGCAGCTCAGCCACTGGGACCTGGAATGTTCTGTGAGTCCTTGGTTCAGTTTCCAGCTATAATGAAAACTTTCCTCCTAAGAAAAATAAAATTACAAATGGCCTTCTGGGTCTGCACCTTGTGCAGAAACCTGGGCTCCAGGCTGGACTCCAGCAGCCTCCTGTCTGTCCTGTCTGCATGGGGAAAGTGGCTGCTGGAAAAAGGGAGTGAAGCAGCAAGGGAAATGCTGATTTGTACTGAAAAAAATGTAAGATCCCTGCAGCTGGGCAGAGCAACTTCTTTCCCTCCAGCTTGCACTTGGCTCACAGCAACCCCATGAAGGCTCCAGGCTTGGGGCAGGGTGGCTGGAAACTGCCCAGCAGAGAAAGCCCTGGGGGTGCTGGGTGCCAGCAGCTGAACATCAGCCAGGGGGTGCCCAGGTGGGCAAGGAGGGCACCAGCAGCCTGGCCTGGAGCAGCAGTGGGGTGGGCAGCAGGAGCAGGGCAGGGATTGTCCTCCTGAACACAGCAATGGTGAGGCCACAGCATGAGCACTGAGTTCAGTTTGGGTCCCTCACTCCAAGATGGACATTGAGAGGCTGGAGCAGGTCCAGAGAAGGGCAACAGAGCTGGGGAAGGTCTGGAGGAAGAGGGCTGGGGAGCAGCTGAGGGAGCTGGGGGTGTTCAGCCGGGAGAAGAGGAGGCTGAGGGGAGACCTCATTACTTCTGCAGCTCCCTGAGAGGAGGCTGCAGTGAGTGGGGGTTGGGCTCTGCTCCCTTGTATCAGATTATAGGAGGAGAGGA